>JAVJIX010000030.1:0-332500 GCA_036785185.1 Paratrypauchen microcephalus
ACGTTACTTTTCCTTTAACAGCAGCATATTTCCTGATTATCAGACAGTAAAACGCTTTATAATTTGATTTATCTGATTATTTTTTACCTCATGAATTGCTTTTACAATATATCTGTACTGGAGTGAGACAAACTTTGCTCACTGCACATGGAAAAAATGGGGTTCTTTAAGGTTACAGTTTAGGTGAAAGTTAAGCAGGTAGTGACTATGATTAAGGTTGGCATCAGTCTCCAGGAAATTAATGCAAGCCAGTGTAATGTGCCCAAAAGGCACGGAAACGCAAATGTGGGTGGTTGGACATATTCTAATTCCATTTCAGCCCTGAGAGACAAAGAGAAGCATTAGAAAAAGCTTAATTGAACAAGTATATCTTTGGCTCAGACCCTGCAGAAGACACTGCAATGGGCAGATTAGATGTCGTTCAGGAGATGTCTTCCATCCCCTTCCCCCCAGGCTTGGACACTGGTGTGGTAGAGGGAGGAGGGGAGATAGGGGAAGACGAGATGCCAAAGGGGAGATGGGGAGCTGGAGTAGGGGACAATATGAACTGGAAAAGTGGACTTGCCAACTGGATTGTAGGTCTATAATAATGGGATATAAAGGACTGGGTGATGGGTGTGATTGAGCTTTGAAGAGGTTGGTTGGTTGAAGTAGTAAGTAGTAGTAGTAGTAGTAGTAGTAGTAGTACACTGGTCCCTCGTTTATCCAGAAATAACCCGTAATAAGTGAAATCCGCGAAGTAGGACAACTTTATACAGTATTTTACAATTATTCTACATGTTTTAAGGCTGTAAACGCCTCACCACACACATTATACACATTTCTCAGTCTGGTATTAACATTTTCTCACATTTCCCTCTTGTTTAAACACTCAAACTTTCGTAGATTTTCATCAAAATGTATTAATAGTGAAGTGTGTGTGTGTGTGGTGGGGGGGGGGCTTGCGCGCGGACACGTGGTCATGGATATGTCTTGCCCCGATCAGCTCTACTCCAGTCCGAGCAGAGCAGACCCCTGGATTGTTGTAGCCCGTAATGACTGCAGACAAGGTAAGCGAATAAACCGCTTGTCCTGCTCCTCCTCCCGTGATGGCTGCAGACATGGTAAACGCTCCTCTTCCACTATAAATGTAGCTTTGTCAAATAAATTCAGTATCCTGGACCATGAGGATTTTCCCCCACTATCCCGCACTCACAAGGGTTGGTTGCATTTCACCCCGTCTCCAAAATCAGACCGCCCCGGAGTTCGGGGCATGGCTATCAATGTGTCGCCACCAGCCTTAGGTAACTTACATGAGAGCGATACTCCACTGCTCTCTAGGACTTCCCCAACTATGGCCTTGCACCTGTCGGGTTCGTCCGCTAGGGGTGGAATAGCTCTTGAGCTGGTGCCTGCGGTGCACACGGCTCTTTCCCTTAACACATACTGCCTCTGTGCAGATGGGAGCCCATCCCCCAAATCATTTAGCAAGGAAAAATGGCTTTTCTCTACAAATTGATACATTGATACATTCCCCCTTTAATACCAAAAGGAATGTTTGAGCAGCAATCAAGTGTGCACCCCTGACTGTTGTGATGACAATGCGAGGAAAACTAGAGGATAGTGGTGAACGTCCAGGTAAGTGAAGCGCCGCTATGAGTCTGCGTGGGCATGTATATCAGCACCATGGCCTCCTCGCACTGGCTGTCAGGATTACTCTGTCACACTGGTCTTCCGTCAGGCTAAAGCTGGTACACCGTCAGAGAGAAGTACTGTAGATCGCCTCTAGTGGTGATGTGTGAGAATACAACAGGGTTGGGTTGGCCAAATTACAAATAGCAACTTAAAAGATCCATAATAACACTTTTTATCCATTTGTCTCCTTGGAGATGTTTTTGCTTTGCCTGGAATGTTCCAAATTATAACATTAAACATATCCAATTCCATGGAAACAGGAAGGTGCTGCCACCAGTTACATGTCAGATCAGTGGAGAGCTGACCCCACTCACTCATCATATATATTAATAGCTTTACTGTATACTTGTTTGAAAGTGGCCAATCATGAAAAAAGCGGAAATTCACGGCGCACCCCCCCCCCTCGCCTTACGAAATTAATTCATTCCAGAAGTGGTTTCGTAACGTGAATCTTTCGTAAGTTGAGTAGCTATTTCAATGGAAAAAGCCTGATTCGTTCCAAGGCCCCAATCCAAGTTTTTTTTTTTACAGTGTAACTTTTTTTTTATAGTGTAACATTGTGTTCTGCGTAGAGACTGTAGACCCAGGACTAAACGTGGACTATACCAGGTCTAGACCAAGGTCTAAACCTGGACTAAACCAGGACTAGACCAGGTGGATTGAAGCGCCGCGCGCAGGTCTATTTCCTGGTTTCGTTTCGAGTCACGGCTGAGGCGAGCAGCGAGGGGGACCGCACGCAGTCTGAGCGCATGAACGAGACCCGTGCTCAAACCGTGCCTCCTCTAGACCTCCTCTAGACCTGGTCTAGACCTAGACCTGGTCTAGACCAGGTCTAGACCACCGCGGCTCTTGCATGCGTTCGTTCATGCGCTCAGACTGCGTGCGGTCCCCCTCGCTGCTCGCCTCAGCCGTGACTCGAAACGAAACCAGGAAATAGACCTGCGCGCTGCGCTTTAATCCACCTGGTCTAGTCCTGGTTTAGTCCAGGTTTAGTCCTGGTCCAGTCCTGGTTTAGTCCAGGTCTAGACCTGCTGTCAGCCCCGCGCCGGGTCATGCTGCGCTATCACACGTGTCCGCGGGCAGTTTTCTCCCCCCTCCCCCTTCCCCCCCACACTTCACTATTAATAATTTTGTTGAAAATCTATGAAAGTTTGAGTGTTTAAACGAGAGACAAATGTGAGAAAAGTTTAAATCCAGTCTGAGAAAAGCGTATAATGTGTGTGGCTGAGCGCATTATTAGAATTTTTGAGATTTCGCGTTTCGTAACTTGAATTTTCTTTTGTATCTAGAGACCAAAATTTAACGTGAAGGCGTTTCGTAACTTAAAATTTTCGTTTGTTGGGTCTTTCGTAAGGTGAGGTACCACTGTAGTATATATTGGATTTGTTTTTGCTTTGCATTGAGGAGGAGCTTATGCGCGCTAAAAGGCGCAGGTGAAAAAGCGAGGAGCGACGCGTTAAGTGAGGCACGGGCAGGTAGGATGAGGTAAAGGATGTTTTATAAAGTTTAACCTGTGTAGACGCAATGGTACAGGCTGTTGTGAGAGCTGCGCTCGGTCCGCGGCTCCAGACACGGGCTCGCACGGCCCGCAGTTTAATACAAAGTTTAATAGTACACGTAATGATGAGTACACGTACTTTTGTTCTGAATACAGGACGATTCTGTTTTTCAAGGGATGGTTGGCGACCCTAAACACAACTATACATATATATACACCCAAAATCTTTCTCAACGAATTTGCACAGATGTAAAAAAAAAAACGGCTGAGAAAAAACGGGAGATCCGCTAAAAAACTCTTTCATTCCTGTTTATAATACATCTGTTTATATCCCCTACACAGATTAACAACAAAGTACTCCCACATATTCATATTGCCCTATTTACTTGGACATAATTCACTACATCCTATATACTGCATATATCGCACTTGCTGCTCCTTGCAATTCTGATTAGAGGCTAAACTACGTTTCGCTACCTGTATTTATACATGTGTAATGACAATAAATCTAATCTAATCTAAAAGTATCTTTAAAGGCTCTGCCTGATAATCAAGGAGTGCACGTTAGCATGCTGTTTGTTGTTAGCTTTACTGTGACAGCAAAAAGTCTTCTAAGGTCTTTGAAAGTTGTCAAAAGTAGAATAATAAGCGTGGTCAGAATCCATAAGGTAAGTGAGGAATAACGTTGGAGCACTGCTGTTTAACTTGAACTAGTTCTGTTTTTCACATTTTTAAAAGAGTAAAAATCAGGTACATCACTTAACATTCTGTCTCTGGGCCCCAAACACCAAAGAGTATCTTCAATCAAAAATAATTAAGCGCAATAGACTATCTCTTTTGGATGACTGCACGGCCTCTCCATACCCTCCCAACCTCTGAATAAATGAAAGACTCCCAGCCTGCACACACCTCTCACATGGCTTATATTCAGTGTTGTATAGTAACGAAGTATTAATACTTCACTACTGTACTTAAGTACATTTTCGGAGACTTTGTACTTTACTTGAGTTTTTAAAAAAATTATAACTTTCACTTTTACTTCACTACATTTCCGAATTTAATTGCATACTTTTACTCCGATACATTTTCAATGTGCCGTTTAGTTACTCGTTACAAAAAAAAAAAAAAAAAAAAAAAAAAGTCTGACAGCAACGAAGTTGGGACAAGCCTGGGCTTGTTCGCCAGTTCGCCTCTTGCGCATGACAATCAGCTAGCACCTGTTGGTTTACGCAGCTAGCTTAATTGCGATCAGCATCTGATGGAAGAGGAGACAGAAACCACGCTGGCCAGAAATGAAGGGGACCCTCAAGATGAGCACCCCTGGCCCTACTTAAACACGATGTTTTCTTACACTGATGTAAAGGATTCGTCTTACAGAATGAAGTGCCTTTTATGCCTTCCAAAAAAAGTAGAAATCTTATCTTACAAAAACTCCCCGTCCAACCTTAAGAAACACATAGAGGTAAGTTTAATGTTGTACAGTAATCCCTCGTTTGTCGTGGGGGTTAGGTTCCAGAAATAGCCCGTAAAAGTGGAAATCCACGAAGTAGGACAGATTTATATTTTACAATTATTCAACCTGTTTAGGCACGCGCCGACACGTGCACCCGCGGACACGTGAACACGCACAAGGTTGCGGTGGTTTAATCCTGGTTTAGAATTGGTCTAGGCCTGGTTTAGTCCAGGCTAAAACCTGGTCTAGTCCAGGTTTAGACCCGGTTTAGACCCGGTTTAGTCCCGGTTTAGACCAGGTTTAGACCAGGTTTAGACCAGGTCTAGACCAGGTCTAGACCGGGTCTAAACCTGGTCTAGACTCTAGACCCGGTTTAGACCCGGTTTAGACCCGGTTTAGTCCCGGTTTAGTCCCGGGTCTAAACCAGGTCTAAACCTGGTCTAGACTCTAGACCAGGTTTAGACCCGGTTTAGTCCAGGTTTAGACCCGGTTTAGTCCAGGTTTAGACCAGGTTTAGTCCCGGTTTAGACCAGGTCTAGACCGGGTCTAGACTCTAGACCAGGTTTAGACCCGGTTTAGTCCCGGTTTAGACCAGGTCTAAACCAGGTCTAAACCTGGTCTAGACTCATAATGAATAAATTACAAATGACACACAGTGCTCCAAATGACACAAAACTACCATTGGTGAGTAGAACATGGTGTTTTACAGTTGAGTTGAGGGCCAAATGCCTAATTTTCAGCACTCTTGTTCCCCCAAAACCTTTATCTAAAAAAATAAAATAAAACGAACATTAAAAAATATTACAAATTCAGACTGCCTTTGCTTGATACTTTTACTTGTACTTTTAATTACATTACTTGAGTACATTTATTTTTACAGTACTTGTCATACTTAAGTACATGAAATTCCAGATACTTTAAGACTTTTAGTCAAGTAACATTTCAGTCAGTGACTTCGACTTTTACCAAAGTCATTTTTGGGAGGGGTACCAATACATTTACTTGAGTTTGATTCTCCAGTACTTTATACAACACTGCTTATATTTGATCCACTGTAGCACCAGGCATCTGCTGTCTGTCCCCTGCCTGCTCTCCGGTGATGGGGTATATGCTCAGGGCCTACAGGGGGGATTCTCATTACAAAGTCAATATTCAGAGCATTACCGCGGTGTGTTCAGGTGCCTGGACTCCTGTGGGAAACCATCACGGTCACAGACAGAGGTGGCTGTCTTTCCTCCGGGGTACGTTTCACTTGCTGAACTGTGCTGTGGGCCGACCTTGGCTTAGGAGTGTCCATGGGTTTTAGAGCGATGGAGAAGTATTAGCACAAGAAAATATACGGTGACAATAATTTACCATTTCTAAGCCTAAGTCAATCTTAATAAACAATTTGTTCATTATGAATTAAGACTTTGTTCATGTATTATTAAGGCTAATTATCGTATAGTGGTAGAATTATATTTTTTGAATGGTGAAAAGTCCTCAAAGTGGAAACCCTGTGACCAACCACCGCTGTGGGAGGAGTCTGAGTAATGGTGGGAGGAGCTTCTCTAAAGTGCTATGTCTTAAAGGTCCCAGCGCAGGAAATTTTCACTTTCTGAGGTTTTTGAACGTTAATGTGAGCTCCCCTACTATGTTTAGGCCCCCCCCCCCATGGCTAAAAGTTGCGAAATGTCTAAACTGAGCATTTGCGATCCTTTTCTGCGTTAGAAAAAAACACAGCTCAAACGGGCGATTCTGAACAAGGCAACTATGTGACGTCACATCGAAAAAAGAAATGCAAATGCAATTCCACCACCGTCTGGATGTCCACCCCCTGTCTCTGGAAATCACGCCCAGAGAGTTTGGACCGCGAAGGAGCTACGCAATGCGAAATGCGTTTTTTTTATTTGCCTGGAGACACGTGCGAGTGTTTCTAGGCTCGGAAGTCCTTTACCCGACCCTCTGGACCTCTGAAACAGCAGTGGTTTAATTTTATTTTCTGTGAAAATGTGTTTTTTGCACTGAAATTCCTCTCCTTTCTTTCTCCACGCTTAAAACGCGGAAGTGGGAGACAGCGCACAGTAACAAGGAACCAGCGGCGCATTTGAAGGTTTTAATGCTAACTTTAATTTTCCGTGGGACATTCCACAGGACTGCAGGCATTCTCCCCACTAGAAAAGTTACATAGTGCACCTTAAAGGGCCCGTGTTACACTATTTTCTGATGTTATTATGTTATAATCATCACAAATATATCTGGAGTTGTGTTTTGTTTCATTCACAAACATGCTGCATATTTAGTTCTCCTCTCAAACTGAAAACACTCTGTTCCACCTTGTGATGTCATGCAGTAATACAGGAAGTGCTCAAAATCCATACACAGTAAGTTTGAGGTAAGTTAGCTGTTAATTTGAAAACTACCACTATATGACATCACAAGGTAGAACAGAGCAAGTTGATCTTTGGAGATGTACTACTGGACATTCTAATAATCCAGGATTGTGTGTGTAAATGAAACAAAACACAACTCCAGGTATGTTTTTGAGGAGGTAACAACATTATAACGTGACTTAAAGCTCAGAAGAGTCCATATCATGTAATATAATATACAGTGGTACCACACTTTACGAAAGACCCAACAAATGAAAATTCCAAGTTATGAAACGCCTTCACGTTAAATTTTGGTCTCTAGATACGAAAGAAAATTCAAGTGACGAAATCTCAAAAATTCAAATAATGTGCGCTCAGCCACACACATTATACGCTTTTCTCAGACTGGATTTAAACTTTTCTCACATTTGTCTCTGTTTAAACACTCAAACTTTCATAGATTTTCAACAAAATGTATTAATAGTGAAGCGTGGGGGGAAGGGGGAGGGTGGAGAAGTGTGCGCGGCGGGGACACATGTGTGATAGCGCAGCATGACCCGGCGCGGGGCTGCAGACCCGTGCTCAAACCGTGCGTCCTCTAAAACAGGATTAAACCAGGTCTGAACCAGGTCTAAACCAGGTCTAAACCAGGTCTAAACCAGGTCTAAACCAGGATTAAACCACCGCGGCTCTTACCTGCGTTCGTTCATGCGCTCAGACTGCGTGCGGTCCCCTCCTCGCTGCTCGTCTCAGCTGTGACTCGTGAGAAACCAGGAAATAGACCCACACGCGGCGCTTTAATCCAACTGGTCTAGTCCTGGTTTAGTCCCGGTTTAGTCCTGGTCCAGTCCAGGTATAGACCTTGTTTAGACCTGGTTTAGTCCACGTTTAGTCCTGGGTCTACAGTCTCTTAGCCAATCAGGATCCAGAACACAGTGTTACACTATAAAAAAAAGTTACACTATAAAAAAAAAAACTTGGAACGGGGCCTTGGAACGAATCAGGCTTTTTCCATTGAAATAGCTACTCAACTTACGAAAAATTCACGTTACGAAACCACTTCTGGAACAAATTAATTTCGTAAGGTGAGGTACCACTGTAATATAATATAATATCAAAAATGATCAACAATAACTTGTAACTTTTTCTTTGTTTTGTGTAGTTTTGCAATGATTCCACATGTTTTGAGAAAGACATAACATTTTTTACATCTCTCTGGGTCATATTTTCCCTCATATACTGTTGGCGGGTCCTGTGATTTTATAACAAATGTGTTTTTGATTGGCTGACCACTGCAGTCTGTCTAAAGGTCATACATTATGGTGGAGGTCTAATCATTTCCACACTCATAATCTCATTATGACAATGAAAGCAACTAGTGCAGACCAGCTGTTACAGACTCCTGCTCATTTACATTCCACACACGGACTAAATGTATACACTATTTATGCTTCTTATTCCCCATAAAAACACTTTACATCTGTTCATTCTATACCGTGCAAAAATATATTGTGTTCACAGAGAGATGATATGTTTTATGTTTTAATTAAGGCCATCGTAAAGAATAATAATGTCATCAAAAATACATAAAGCAGACACTAACCGTAAAGCAGTGTAATAAAGGGCCGCAGGCAGAGAGAGGGATGGAGGGATGAAAGAGGAGAGCAAAGACGAGACAGAGAAGGGCGGGTTGTGACTCAGGAGAACTGTTAAGGGCAAAAAGAATCCGTTTATTAGCACGTCATCAAAAAGTAATGTCACGCCATGTGGTCAAAGTTAAAACTGTCAAATCTTACAGAATTTCAGTACGATGTCACTGCAAACTTCAAGTATAAATATGATACTATCCAAGGCAGGCCTGGGCTGGTAATTGGGCATACCGGGCATTTTCCCGGTGGGCCGACAGTCCTAGGGGCCAATGCCCTTCTTTTTTTTTTTTTTTACTTAGAGACCGGCCCACAATTTAGGACTGAACCAGGACTAAACCAGGACTACATCAGGTCTGAACCAGGACTAAACCAGGACTACATCAGGTCTGAACCAGGACTAAACCAGGACTAAACCAGGACTGCATCAGGTCTGAACCAGGACTAAACCAGGACTAAACCAGGACTACATCAGGTCTGAACCAGGACTAAACCAGGTCTAAACCAGGACTAAACCAGGACTGAATCAGGACTAAATCAGGACTAAACCAGGTCTAAACCAGGACTACATCAGGTCTGAACCAGGACTAAACCAGGACTAAACCAGGACTACATCAGGTCTGAACCAGGACTAAACCAGGACTAAACCAGGACTACATCAGGTCTGAACCAGGACTAAACCAGGTCTAAACCAGGACTAAACCAGGACTGAATCAGGACTAAATCAGGATTGAACCAGGACTAAACCAGGACTAAACCAGGACTAAACCAGGACTAATCAGGTCTAAATCAGGACTAAAACAGAATTGAACCAGGACTAAACCAGGACTAAATCAGGTCTGAACCAGGACTAAACCAGGACTAAACCAGGACTAATCAGGTCTAAATCAGGACTAAAACAGGATTGAACCAGGACTAAACCAGGACTAAACCAGGACTAAATCAGGATTGAACCAGGACTAAACCAGGACTAAACCAGGACTAAACCAGGACTAATCAGGTCTAAATCAGGACTAAAACAGGATTGAACCAGGACTAAACCAGGACTAAACCAGGTCTGAACCAGGGCTAAACCAGGACTAAATCAGGATTGAACCAGGACTAAACCAGGATTGAACCAGGACTAAACCAGGACTAAACCAGGACTAATCAGGTCTAAATCAGGACTAAAACAGGATTGAACCAGGACTAAATCAGGATTGAACCAGGACTAAACCAGGACTAAACCAGGACTAAACCAGGACTACATCAGGTCTGAACCAGGACTAAACCAGGTCTGAACCAGGACTAAACCAGGACTAAATCAGGATTGAACCAGGACTAAACCAGGACTAATCAGGTCTAAATCAGGATTAAATAAGTTCTGAACCAGGACTGAACCAGGACTAAACCAGGACTAATTATGAGGGGCTGGTCTAAGCCAAAAATGCCAGGGCCATTTTTTGTCCCAGTCCAGACCTGATCCAAGGGGGGTATTGCATGTCTAGGGTGGAATGATGACACAATGCACACATTAGCAAACACTGCCGAAAAGTTTTAAGAGAACTCAATAATAAATAGAAAATAGACTAAAACATTTTCAGGAGCCTGTTGGCAATAAAAACTTCAATGGTCCTGTCAAAAAATGAGGTGAAAGAGACTAGCTAGCGTGTGACTGTGATGTTATTTGCGAGGAAGTTGTTTAACAGCAAAAATGATCTTATCTGTTGCAGTTCCACCTGGACAGATTGTGTTAAAATAGAGATCAGATTAAAATTTAACTTTAGTAACAGAGCTTCAGACAGAGCAGAGCCTCCAGTTAGCATCACACTCCCACATTGATGACACCAGCTGCAAAGTATCAACAGACCTAAGAAACTATGGATATGGCTGAAGTCTGTGTTCATACAGTAGGAATTAAAGATAGAGTTAAAATTGTGGAGGGTCCGTCAAATGTTTTTCTTCCTGGAGATGTTCTTACTTTGTCTGGAATGTTTCACAGTGTGGCATTAAACCTTTCTATCTTCAAGGAGACCAAACCAGACAAAGTTACAGGTCAAATCTGTGGAGAGGCGACCGTGCTCACAGTCAGAATGCCTGATTTTCGATGTATTTTTGAGCTACAAAATCACCTGTAACTGAATAAATGTAAAGTAGGGCTGTTTAATGTCCCACTGTGGAACATTCCAGGCACAGCAATGACATATCCATAGAAACAAGCAGATGATGAACCCCCCAAACAAACAACGTTACACGGTGCACCTTATAAGCCCTGTACCCTGTGTGTTTTTTGTTTTTTTTACATGTTAAAGGAGAATTAAAGGTCCCATGACATGGTACTTCTTGATGCTTTTATATGGCTCCTTAATGGTTCCCTAATACTGTAAATGAATCCTTCTTCAAAATCAACACTCAGTGCATGAGAAAGAGAGATAAGATGAGAAAGAGTAATTTTTCTCTCTCTGAACACTTCATAATGGGCGTTGTTGCTTGAATGCAAATGAGGAGAAAAGAGCTGGCCTATAGTAGAGGGTGGGGGCGTGGCCAAACTCTCCGCTCTCGCTCTGAGCTCTCAGCTGATCCATTTCCGTGTTTTTGCACGGGGGGAGAGATTTGAAGCGTTCCATTGAAAAATAAACAAATTTCCACAGAAAATAAAATTAAACCACTGCTGTTCAAAGGTCCAGAGGCTCAGATAAAGGACTTCCGAGCCTAGAAACACTCGGACGTGCCTCCAGGCAAATAAAAAAACGCATTTCGCATTGCCTAGTGCATTCACAGTCCAAACTCTCTGGGCGTGATTTACAGAGACGCTGAGTACAGACAGACGGGGGTGGAACTGCATTTGCATTTCTTTTTTCGATCTGACGTCAATAAGTTTCCTTGTTCAAAATCGCCCGTTTGAGCTCCTATTTTTTGTAACGCAGAAAAGGATCGCAAATGCTCAGTTTAGACATTTCGCAACTTTTAACCATGGTGGGCCCTAAACAGGGTAGGGGAGCTCACATTAACGTTCAAAAACCTCAGAAAATGAACATTTCATGCCATGGGACCTTTAAGAGCGGAGGAGGAAAGGAGAGGCTTTTCAATGAAATAAACACATTTTCACAGAAAATAAAATTAAACCACTGCTGTTTCAGATGTCCAGAGGCTCAGATAAAGGACTTCCGAGCCTAGAAACACTCGCACGTGCCTCCAGGCAAATAAAAAAACGCATTTCGCATTGCGTAGCTCATTCGCGGTCCAAACTCTCTGGGCGTGATTTACAGAGACGGTGGGTAGACATCCAGACGGGGGGTGGAGCTGCATTTTTCGATGTGACGTAACATAGTTTCCTTGTTCAGAATCTTCCGTTTGAGCTGTTTTTTTTTCTAACGCAGAAAAGGATCGCAAATGCTCAGTTTAGACATTTCGCAACTTTTAGCCATGGGGGGGGGGGGGCTAAACAGGGTAGGGGAGCTCACATTAACGTATAAAAACCTCAGAAAGTGAAAATTTCATGCCATGGGACCTTTAACGTTTTTTTTTTTTTATCTGAGCCTTATTTCGGTAATAAAACAAGTTGTTTTACTCACCCATAGCACTTTGGTGTCATATGGAGCACTTCCAGAGATGTTTTAGATTAGCGATTAGCGTTCTCGGGGCATGTAATATATGCCCTGTGCGATCTCCAAATAACACAAACTTTAGCACTTTTCAAATCATAGAAGCTCAATGTCTTAGTCTACACTTTCGTTTGAGTCAAAAGTGGCCTGTAATCCGAGATTTATCCATAGTTTTGAGTAGATGAGGAGGCCAGTGCGCATGTGCGGAGTCACAGCTTATTTCACTCTCAGCTCCCGGGACCCAAACATGAAACGCAAAGCTGTAAATTATGGATAAATCTCGGATTACAGGCACTTTTGACTCAAACGACGGTGTAGACTAAGACATTGAGCTTCTATGATTTGAAAAGTGCTAAAGTCTGCGTTATTTGGAGACCGCTAATCGCTAATCACTAATCACTAATCTAAAACATCTCTGGAAGTGCTCCATATGACACCAAAGTGCTATGGGTGAGTAAAACAACTTGTTTTATTACCGAAATAAGGCTCAGATTGTTAAAAACGTTAATTCTCCTTTAAGGTGGAATGCAGAAGGTCAAATGCAGAGGACAATTTCTCCTGTGTGAGATCAATAAAGTCAATCTTCTTCTTCATTTGTTTTGTCCATTGTCTGTTTGTTTGACACGCATTTCCCAAAATCAGGACGTGCAGGTCAGCATGCTAGTTGTTGTTAGCCTTTCTATGACTGCAAAACTCCGCTCTGGTGTCTGAGAGTTGCAAAAAGCATTTATAAAGTCAGCATGGTGAATAATTAAACTGTTTCAAATAAGTTCTATTTTTCACTCTTTGGATTATAAAAGCAGCCCTATGTGACCAATCCAGAACACTGCGGGCTGTCTGCATCTAACATTTCATTGATCACAAATTTCATTGATCACAAATGCTAAAGAAACTACCCGTGGTGCGTCCTTATGTAACGCCTGGGCATGAGCAGAGAGCAGATTGACTAGGCTGAAATACCTTTGCATATTTTTCTGCTACGTGAAATCAAAAGCCTCCAAAGGTACTGTGGGTAAGCTGGATAGTAGGACAAGGTGTCTTGAACGGTGTTGTATAAATGAGTACATGACGTGACGCCCATTTTCGGTGTTATCACTTAAAATTACTTTCGAAATCATCTTTTTCTTTCTCTGAAATTGAACTCAACTGTGCCCAAATATGTACTCCATAAATTACACATAGGTTTTAAATGATTGTGTTTCATTTCTTTGTATTGTAACACTACAAACTAAAATATCTAACTTCATAACACTTTTCTTGAAAAATCCTAGAATGGGTAACTTGGGTCAAAGACACAACAATGGTGTTGGCATAAAGGGATGCATGGAAAGTCACAGATATTACAGTTTTTCTCCATTGGTTTGGCTCATTTTTTGAAACCGAAATCACATTCTCAAAACTTTAAAGGTCCCATGGCATGAAATTTTCACTTTCTGAGGTTTTTGAACGTTAATGTGAGCTCCCCTACCCTGTTTAGCCCCATCCATAGCTAAAAGTTGCGAAATGTCTAAACTGAGCATTTGCGATCCTTTTCTGCGTTAGAAAAAAACAGAGCTGAAACGGGCGATTCTGAACAAGGCACCTTATTGACGTCAGATCGAAAAATGCAGCTCCACCCCCGTCTGTGTCTCTACTCAGCGTCTCTGTAAATCACGCTCAGAGAGTTTGGACTGCGAATGCGCTAGGCAATGTGAAATGTGTTTTTTTTATTTGCCTGGAGGCACGTCCGAGTGTTTCTAGGCTCGGAAGTCCTTTATCTGAGCCTCTGGACCTTTGAACAGCAGTGGTTTAATTTTATTTTCTGTGGAAATGTGTTTATTTTTCAATGGAACACACACTCGGATGCGGAAATGGGTCAGAGCGCACAGCTGAGAGCTGAGAGTTTGGCCACGCCCCCACCTTCTACTATAGGCCATCTCTTTTCTCCTCATTTGCATTCAAGCAACAACGCCCATAATGGACTGTTCAGAGAGAGAAAAATTACTCTTTCTCATCTTATCTCTGTTTCTCATGCACTGAGTGTTGATTTTGAAGAAGGATTCATTTACAGTATTAGGGAACCATTAAGGAGCCATATAAAAGCATCAAGAAGTACCATGTCATGGGATCATTAAGTTCATTTGGCACAACAGTCTTACAGTTTAGCACAAAACTTCAGCTCACTTGCAAAAGCTCATATCTCTCCCAAAACTGTTCACTCGTGCTTCAGACTAGGGCTGGGCGATTAATCGAGATTTGCGATATCTCGAGATGTTTTATGAAATCGAGAAAGATTTTGGCATATCGAAAAACTCGAGATGAATAAGATTTCACCACTCTTATTTCGCCACCGCTTATTTTCCTGAACTGTGTTGTGGAGCTGTCCGCCCCGCCTCCTTCTTGCGTTTGTGTTTCACTGCGTCTCGCGTTTCCCCCTCCCCTCTCCCTCCCCTCCCCTCCCCGTACACACACCTCGTGTGTTTGTTGACAACTTATCCAACATGGCGGCGCCCACAGAAGCACGAGAGAATTCATACCAAAGAAAAGAACAAACGGCTCCATTATATGGCGGTATTTCGGATTTAAAACGGTGAGGAGCAGAAAGAGGCATTTTGCAGAAAATGCAAGAAACTGGTGCCATCAAAATCATCGAGGGCAAACCCACCACCACTTCTAAGATGACACAACAAACAACGCTCCAAACATCTTTACCCCGGTGTCTACCATATGGAAAAACAAGTGCAAGGCGGTTCAGCATTACGGAGTCCATTGCCTTTCATATCGCAAAAGACATGACGCCCATAGCGGTTGTTGAGCAACTGGGCTTCATACGAATGCTAAAAACGCTTGACCCTAGATACAATCTACCTAGTCGCCACTTTTTTGTCAGTGCGGTACAGAGCAAGGCTGCATTTGGCGAGTTTTAATCTCTCTGTGTGTGGGTGGGTGTTGCCAGTGAGTCAAATATTTGGGTGGGTCGGGTATGTGGCGTTGATTCTAAAGCACACTTGCGTTTTAATGGTTGCAATAAATTAATATAGTATTTCTAGAAAAAAAAAAAAATGATGCAGAATAATGTGCTAAGTTAAAGCAAATACACACACAAATATAAAATGTACTACAGTCACAAAACACGAGAATTCATGGATTGAGGCTCTATTAATCTATATTTAAAAACAATTAATTGAATATGTGCTTTTTCACTTGGCTACGAAATGAGGGATTTTTTTGTCTTTTATCTTAAATGTTAAAGAAGCACTTCATAAGAACTGTCTACCCTCAGGTTTTGTTTACAATTAAAATAAGGCAATATACTACTTCCTTGGTTTGGTAATGTTAAAAATGGTGCACAAGCACTTTGTTACTAGTACCTGTCTACCTTTAGGCACTTGGCTGCCTGTTTGCACTTCAATAAAAAAAAAAAAACCTTGCTGAATTTGGCGCGTTTGTTCCCCCCCCCCCCGCATAGATATCGAGATATATATCGTATATCGAGATATAGCAAAAACATATCGAGATAAGTTTTTTTCTCCATATCGCCCAGCCCTACTTCAGACCAAATTCCTTTGTCAAGTAAATTGTCAGTGTCACCAAAAATGCAAAGATCCTTCTCAACTGCTTGGGCTCATTTCTTGACCCAGACTGGACGAGCTCAACACTCTTCGTACCTTTGCCAAACATTACTTGGATGGTTCAGCACAACACCTTGGTTTACTTGCAAAAGCTCATAATCTCTCCCAAATCAGCTCACTTATGTGTCAAAACTACATTTCTTTCTCATTCAAATAGTCAGTGCCCCTAAAATGCATCGTCCCTTTGCCATTGTGTAAACACTGCAAGTTTAGATGTTTTGTCAGTGTGGACGAGGACCATGGAATATCCTCCCCACCTGTAAGTCTTGCAGTAGCCCAGTCCTTCATTGGTATTGGTTACTGTACATTTTTTGTCTTGCCAACAGAAAACAGTTGCATATAAAACTGAGGGGGGAAAAAAAGTTACTGCAAGAGTAAATGAGTTCAACATCACACATTTCACTCAACTGGCAAGGAAATTGTCATTTTTATTACAGTATTCACACACTTACTGTAAAGTTACTGCCATCACAGTAAAAAGAAAATGAATACAGCACCATATACTGTACAGTCTCTAAACAACAACAAAACAAGACAAAACAAATACAAGAAAAATTATATATAGCCTACAGTACTGTAAATAAAGCTGATTTACTGTGGCACTTCACTGTTCGCCTTCACCCTCTCTCTCCTGGTCACCATCCTCTTCATTCTCCTGACCAGCTGCTGTCTGTCTGGCCATAGATTTTCATCCACATCACAGCGTATATTCTGTCCTGCAATGCAGCGAGGAAAGAAACGGCGTGAATATCGCAACCACCCCCTACACTGATCCCCTGTGATATCGTCACAGCTTGATGTTCATACACTCTCCACCTCCAAGCAGAGAAAAACTGCTCAATTGGGTTAAGGAATGGAGAGTAAGGTGGTATTTTTATTTTATTTATTTGTTTATTTCAGGGACAGTGCATATTAATCAACATTTGCATGTAAATATGCCAGAGTTAGCCAAACGGCTAATTTTCATCTGTAGTCCCTTGACAGATGTTAGGTGTCATTTCCACATAACAAAAAATCACATTACTTCAGTTAAAATTAATCATTCTAAAAAGTGCATTACTTAAGACAACTCAATTACAAACATTCACCTGCAATCAATAACCAGTCAATTACAAATATTCACTCTCACTCAATCACTTAATCACTTAAGTCACTTAATAATAATAATAAAGGCCAGTGTCCAGCAGGGGGCAGCGAGAGGTGGATGTCTTAATGTTGACAGCTCTGATTGTCTATGAGCCATTGTTTTAACTGTACTTTAAACAAAGTGTATGTGTTGAGGTTTCTGATGGTTGTGGGAGTGGCATTCCAGTACTGAGCAGCTCAGTACTGGGACTCCATGAGCATCCTTGGATGAGTGGTGAGGCCCTGATTAGTGGGCCACGGTGGAAATTTACATTGTCCAATACAACTACATAAATTGGTAGTTCAGGCCCTACGAGACCCCTCTCATTTTCAGGGACCAAATCTGAATGAATGTGGTCCAAGAAGATGAGGAGCTCCTGTGTGTTGTAGGGCCCAACACTGGGGATGTGAGTGGCCACACCATTCTCAGAAATGGCAGCACACATAGTAATATTGCCCCCTCGCTGGTCTGGGACATCCACCGTGGCCCGGCGGCCAATGATATTACGGCCCCGTCTTCGGCCCTTGGCCAGGTTGAAACCTGCTTCATCCGCAAACACGAGGATGTGAGGGGTCTTGTTTCCTTCCAGTGCCATTATTCTCTATAACAGAGTAAAAAACAAACAAACATCAAATCAGTCATCATACTGTACACAATTTAAAAGACAATTAGAGGAATGCTCTATGTTCTCCTCCACAAGTTCAATATACAACTGATCATTACTCCAGTGATACAAAGCCTGAGGTACATGTACCCCTTGGAATAGGCCTACACAGAGGTACTATAGTACAGGGGATATTTGAGAGAAAGGGTGGGGGAAATCATTACTGTAATGACTAGACTAAGGTCGTTTTCACACCTGCCTTGTTTGGTTCGTTTAAAATGAACCAGAATTCGTTTGCTCCTTTGATTCGTACCTTTGGGGCTGGTGTGAATAAAAACCAAAAATCTTGATTCGGAGCAAACAAGCGAACCAAGACCACCTAAAAAGCTTGGTCTCGGCACGGTGCCATTCGAATCCTGGTGTGGTTCATTTGAGGTGAGAATGCAGACCGGACTCAATCCGACACAAGTTGGCTTTTTGTACTTAACGAGCTCCCGTCGTATGTCGAGCATTATGGGAAACCAAGGCTGACGAAACGAAACAAAACTTAAGAGGCTTACTTACGTTTTGCATGAAGAGCAAGAGTCAGAACTTGAAGCGCACATGATGCTGTCCTCCGTAGTCGTCTCGCCCTGTGTCTTCGTCGTTTGGAAATTGATTGTAAAATAGTGTAAACCTCACGATGCTGCTCAAACATTTGTGCAAACTGTATAAACTGAGCAAACCATATCGCTATGACTACACTGAAAACAGCAACGCCATGATTCTCCTCCTTCTGTGTTTGGACACGGCGTTTTGACACGGCTCATTTCTGTCCAATGGCTGAGCGACCTCAGCACATGTGGTTTTGTTTACAGACGTTGGTCCACTTACAAAAAAAGTGCAGTGTGAAAGCGAACCGCACCAAAATTTAAAAAAAAATATTTAAAAAATTTGGTCCGGACCAAAGCAAGTGAACTATCGGACTTTCCTGGTGTGAAAACGACCGAACTGAAATGTTACAGTAAATTCCACAGTATTAGATAGATCTGCTTACAGTAGGATACATTAATTTCAACTCCTTGACACCTTTTCTTACTGCATTTTATGTTACAGTATATTCTTCAAAATGAGGATTATAATGATGATGTCTTCTTGTTCAAACTGTCCCTACCTGGAGCTACTGTGACAAGTAAATTTCTCCTGTGTGAGATCAATAAAGTCTTATCTTATCTTATCTTATCTTATCTTAATTGTGTATCACAGTAAGTTGCAGTTTTTAGGCAAAATGTCAGGAATCAGGGAGAGTGGGCACTGAAGCCACTGTTTACAGTAAAAGGTTGTGATAATAGTCGACCAGTAACTGACCTACATACATACTGGTACCACAGCTCTTTCACTCTATCAGAGTTCCTCTCTCAGGTACCCTGTAAAACTGTTTCATAGTCATCTGATGTGTGCTCAATGTCCGGGCTATTGTGGAGATGCTTATAGAATTGATATTGTGGAATATGGCATTGTCTTCCAATATTGCAGTGTGGATCTGTCTCAGTGTGATGGCATTATTGGCTATCACAACATCTCTAGCTCCTGCCGTTCCCTGAGAAGTCTTCCTCTGCCATCCATGTAAGGGTGTCGTCCAATCCTAGGCATAGAAGTCAAAGGACTGCACTGCATTACCACTCATAATGTATGCCTTCTGACAGAATGAGTTACCAATGCAATTGCATTGCTGTTTTACTGTACTTTACAGTAACTTTACCACAATTCTAATGTACAGTGAGTGCAACAGTGAGTGTAAACATCAATAATTCCATAGTTTATTTTCTCCAATATTTTTCATGCCATTTTTAGTCCCATAGAGGTAAGATATTACAGTACTGTAGCCTAGAAATACAATTACTGTAAACAAAGACAAACTACATAAATGAATAGGTAAATAAATTCATTTGATTTAGGCACAGCCTCCTGTCCTATACAGCATATAAAGCCATCATTGATTGAGTACCTGTTTTCTCTGCGAAAGGTTTGGAGGAGACTGTATACCGAGGAACATTAGGCTGCACTCTGCGACCCGCCTCTGCCATTGTGAGGCGATGGTTGATTACATGGTCTATAAGTGTAACCCGAATTTCATCTGGGACGGCATGGGGTCTTCTTGCTCCTCGGCCTCTTACCCCCATTCCCCCACCATGCATCCTTACTCCTCCTCTTCTTCTTCTTCTTCCTTTTCTTGCCTGACCAGGTGCCTCCATTTTCAGAAATTGTACTGACCTTGGTCAAGCTCTCTCTCATTTACATGTGTGTGTGTGTGTGTGGGGGGGGGGGGGGGGGGCAGCATTCACAATCATGGACAGCACCTGCCAGATAACTAAGCTTAGTGTTTGATTGGTCATCTGAAATGTGTGAAACTCGCCCTTCGTTAGTCAATTTCTAATTTCACCTGACTGTCAACTGCTGTCATAAATTTAGGGATGATCCAATAAATTCATATGGTATTCAGTCTCTTACTGTATGTTCCCGACTAATTTTGACAATTGGACAGACTATTCTGCATGCGATGACTAATACAATGAAATAACACTGACATGTTTTGGATCAACAAGATGTATTCACTTGAAAATTGTGCTAAATGTAGGCTGACTGTGCTAACTGTAGACTACTTGTACTTAATGATTTGAGATGTACTAAGATGAAGAAGAAGTGGCTTTATTGATTGATCTCACACAGGAGAAAGACGACTGCAATTTGATTAAATCAATGAGAAAATCCACTCTGTTGTGAACAATGGCCAAATGATTTGGGAATTTATCCATGTTGTTTTGAGAATGTAATTTCTATTTCAAGAAATGAGCCAAACCAATGGAGAAAAACTGTAAAAGACAGCTACAAAAAAACTAGAAACAGCTCATCCATTATTTATACACCAGGGGGAGCTCTTGGGTTAAAGATTTAGGCTACAGAACAAACGTAATAATTGTCTGTCATATTCTTTTTTTTTGTTTTTGTTTTTGTAAAAATATGAGCTAAGTCCATAAAGTTGAAGTTCATTCAGTGATTCATTCTGAGCACTGTTTCACTCTATATCACTGCAATATTTGTATTTGTTCAGTGGCATTCCTGCCTGACAACAGAGGGCAGTCCAACACCCAAACATCTCATTGGACATTAGAAAACGTGAAACACTAAGGGCACCAAAAGGAGACCAAAAATATATTTAAAAGGCAATTGAGGCCAAATTAAAGCAGTCTTTTTGTCCCCTTTAAAGTTGAAATCATCATTCTTAATATTAAAAAAAATAAAATTTAATTTTATTTAATGATAAAAATAAAAAAGACGACATATCATTAGAAATAGATGGGATACAGATTAAGAGACTAAGTGAAACAAAATTTTTAGGAGTCATGATTGATGAAGGACTAAACTGGAGGTCTCATATAAATTACACAAAAAGCAAAATAACTAAAGTAATTGCGGTGATGCATAAAGTAAAGTTCTCACTAAACAGTGCAGCATTATTAATCTTGTATAACTCCATAATCGCACCATATGTGTGGAAATTTGGGGGCCGACATGTAAAACTTACCTACAGCCATTATTTATTTTACAGAAAAAGGCTTTGAGAATTATCACCAACAGTCATTATAGAGAGCCATCCAACCCATTATTTGTTCAACTTAAAGTGTTGAAAATGTGTGATATTGTTGAATTAAGTCTCCTCAAAGTCATGTATAAAGCAAAGTGCAGAGTGTTACCTGTAAATATTCAAAGACTGTTTGAGATGAGAACAAGCCAATACAATTTAAAAGGAACCTACATGTTTAAAAAACCTAAATTCAGAACCAAGGTTATGGAGCGAAGCGTCGCTGTGAAAGGAGTTCATTTATGGAATAATCTTGACAAAGAAATCAAAGAATCAAGTTCAATAATGGCATTTAAAAAATACATAAAATCCAATGTAATGTGTATGTATGAAAAAGAAAACTAAATTGTTACACTTGAAAATGAAGCTTTATGTTTACAATTGATTAATAATTGTGATTGAAATGGAATGTAATGAGGAAAGGTTTTACAGTCACTATCGGTGTTGGGGTTTGGAAAAGGGAAGAGGGGGCAGATAACATAAGATAACTCTTCTTTCTGCTCCCTTTCATTCAATATTTTGTATTGTTATCACAAATGTTGATGTCTTTTTATACTTTATGAATGAAATAAACAATAAAATATCTAAAATATCTATTAGATTGCTCAAAGCTGTAGTTTGTATGATTTTTGCATATTTTACTATTGTGTTATCTTTGTACAGGTCAGATTTTTATGGTGGAATTTGCTTTTTCAGTGTCAGATTGGAGGTTTGCTGACCTGGTTTATCGTTAATATCTCTATATCTCTGTTACAAAAACAACAATAAACAAAAGTGAAATAATTTCCTCACTACAGCTTCAGAAAGTCTATAATCTAGAACATACAAAACAGTTTAGTAAATTAAGAAATAGAGATCACTGTTCGTAGTAAGGAGTATATGTTATTAGTTAAGTCCACTGAACTACCCTAAGGTGTAACTGTCACCTAGTTACTGTATATTTTGCATTAACCTTCCTGCAGAAATACTAGGTCCTGTCAGAACCCTCTCAAAACTGAAGAGACCTCTTGAATGAGTGGCAAAACTTAAAAATGTTCGTGTTCTTTTGTAGGTATCAGCTGCAAAGTATCAATAGCAAAGTATCACCTAGCGATGCCAGGGACTATAACTTTTCTTATATTTGATCATGGGTCATTATACAGTGGTACCTCACCTTACGAAAGACCCAACAAACGAAAATGTCAAGTTACGAAACGCCTTCACGTTAAATTTTGGTCTCTAGATACGAAAGAAAATTCAAGTTACGAAACGCGAAATCTCAAAAATTCAAATAATGCGCGCTCAGCCACACACATTATACGCTTTTCTCAGACTGAATTTAAACTTTTCTCACATTTGTCTCTGTTTAAACACTCAAACTTTCATAGATTTTCAACAAAATTATTAATAGTGAAGTGTGGGGGGAAGGGGGGGGGGAGAAAACTGCGCGCGGACACGTGTGATAGCGCAGCATGACCCGGCGCGGGGCTGACAGCAGGTCTAGACTTGGACTAAACCTGGACTGGACCAGGACTAAACCTGGACTAAACCAGGACTAGACCAGGTGGATTAAAGCGCCGCGCGCGGGTCTATTTCCTGGTTTCGTTGCGAGTCACGGCTGAGGCGAGCAGCGAGGGGGACCGCACGCAGTCTGAGCGCATGAACGAACGCATGCAAGAGCCGCGGTGGTCTAGACCAGGTCTAGAGGAGGTCTAGAGGAGGCACGGTGTGAGCATGGGTCTCGTTCATGCGCTCAGACTGCGTGCGGTCCCCCTCGCTGCTCGCCTCAGCCGTGACTCGCAACGAAACCAGGAAATAGACCCGCACGCGGCGCTTTAATCCACCTGGTCTAGTCCTGGTTTAGTCCTGGTTTAGACCTTGGTCTAGACTGCATGAGTTTGTGTGGTCCTCTGTGTCTCTTATTGATTTTATTTTATTTTACTTTATTTATCTATTTATTTATTTTATTTCATGTATTTATTTTATTTTATTTTATTTATTTATTTATTTTTTAGCTTACTTTGTCATTTTATGGTGCTGTTTTAATTTGATTTTATTTATACACACATACTATGTATTCTTTATGTTTTTATCTCTGTGCAGCACTTTGGAAACAGCTACGTTTGTAAAATGTGCTATAGAAATAAAGTGGATTTGGATTTGGTATAGTCCAGGTTTAGTCCTGGGTCTACAGTCTCTACGCAAAACACAATGTTACACTATAAAAAAAAGTTACACTATAAAAAAAAACTTGGATCGGGGCCTTGGAACGAAATCAGGCTTTTTCCATTGAAATAGATACTCAACTTACGAAAAATTCACGCTACGAAACCACTTCTGGAACGAATTAATTTCGTAAGGTGAGGTACCACTGTAATAGTAAAAAAAAAAACAACAACTTATAAACAATATAAAGCAAAAGAAACATTAGTACAATTAAAATAATTGCATGAAGCATATTGAAAAACAATGCTCCATACATTTTTGCAGCTTTTCACAATGCTTTATCTTAACCAAAACAGTAGAATCACAATGTACAGAAGCTTATCAAAGACTGTAGCTGTAAACTGCCATTTGGAAAGCTTTAAATCCACTCTTATTTCCGCCTTAATTCGCCTCCTTCTTTGTGAATCTTCCCAGAGGTGGCAGAGTGCTGTGTGGGAGCAGCCGCCGCGGGGAGCCTTTCATTTTACTCGGGCTCTGTGTAAATTCTGTGTTTTATTTCCGTACCACAAAGACCTCGCACGCGCTGGCACAATAGAACCTTGGCACAATCAGACGCCCCCGTAACACCGCGCCAATGTTTACCTCTTTTCCAGTCCCCCCCTCCGAATCTTGTGTGTTTGAGATCACGACTGCCAGAACGGGATGCCAGATCTTACGAGAAAAACAAGCAACCAGAAGCCCAAATAACTGACTGCAACTCTATAAAAAGAAGCCCAGTAAGAAAGGGGAAAATAAGTGAGCAGCCAGTAACTTTTAGTATTTATTTTTGTGTTCCATGTTCAAAGAATTGTATATCAGACCCCCCAGGATTTCGCGGGCATTTTTTGTGATTGTTGCGGGCTAAAATGCCTGAATTTGCGGGAGCTTTTCCAAAAAGTTGCGATGAAAGTTGTGGTGCTTTTAAGGTTTTTGTTGCGGGAGGAAGTGAAAGTTGCGATAAATAGTTATGATTTTCGCTTTTTGTAATTAAAATTGAGTAATATTTTGAATACTGAGTTATTACTGACAAAGAATAATACAAAGACACAGAAATCACAGATATGGTCCTAAAACAACCTTACCAATATCGAAAATAAATTACTACTAGGAGGGGAACTGTTTCGCGCGGTCTTTTGCTGTTATTTTTGTGGGCAAATGGCGCCGCAGACATGTTTCTTTGCCATTAGAAGCCGCGTCTCAATTCCCAGAGCGCGCGAGCGTGGCCCGAAGGGCATGTGCATCACACATTTCGACAGTACATCGGCGCGACGACTGCTGCCCCACTTCTTTTTTGTCCCATGCGCAGTTAACACACGGTCCGAAGACTGTGCAAGTGTGCACCTCCTTGACTGCAGTCTGAGCCCCCTTTGGGCCGCGCTCCGAGCTGTGCACTCTGGGAACTGGGGACACGGCCGCAGTTTCGTTTTGTCACACGGAAGTAAAGCAGAATGTTGCGGCTTCCAAATTCAAACCTTTTAGCCGCCGAGAATATGAGGTTGGGTCCTATGGCTCGCAGATTTGTGACGCGCAAAGAGGAGGCTATGGTGACAGATACGCTGAGATCCAGATATGCGTTTTGTGCATTTATTACAAAAAGAGCGCACACAGTTATGACAGCGCAGCAGGATGAAATGGAACTCATGAAAACCAGCAGGATGAACAGATTAACGTGAAAGATGAATGAATGGTTTGCGTTCAACAAAAAATACGGCTACACCCCAACCCTGACTCTCTCCTCTGTGTGACAGGTGAGCGCGCGCTTTTACACGCACACACTTCCGTACGTGCACACACCCACATTCACGTGACCCACCGCCTCTGCCGCACACACACAAACACACTGTGCACCTCATCTCAGTTATGTCTCCTACACAGAAGGAAGTTGGTCGGTGTTCAATACGTCGCCGATGATTGGTCAAAATTAGTAAAAATTGCGGGAAAGTTGCGGTGATTGGTCAAAATTGCAACACCGCCCTGAATTCGCGGGGATTGGCTGAAGTTGCGTTGAAGTTGCAAATCGCGAATTCCTGGAGGGTCTGATAAATATATTTCAATATAGGTTATAAATTATTTTGTTTTTAGGCTATTATTAGTAGATATGGTAGGTTTTCACATTTTTGTTTTGTAATTATTATATTGTTTGGTGGAAGTACATTGAATGCCTTCATCTCTAATTGTCACATTTTTCATACAGTGCTTTTCCACATTCAGGGCACTTAAAGCACTCACCCATTCACACACACATTGACACACCAGACTCCGCAGACACTGGGGACGAAGCAGGTTGAGTGTCTTGCCCAAGGACAATCTGAATGGAATCACACCAGCGCACCAACCTGTGTTTCAGTGGATTTCTACCACTCTAACCATGACGTTTATGTCGAGAGTGGGATTCAAACTGCCAACCTTCAGATCGGTGGACAAACGCTCTAACAACTGAGCTGCTGTCGACCATATCTAATACACAAAATTTCATACAAAATACAAAGACAATTTTCAGACAGTTTCAAAACATTCATTTGTTCAGTGGTTGTTAGACAAAATCTCTACTTCATGAAGTGCTGTACCTCATTTGTATTCTTAAAGGTCCCATGGCATGAAATTTTCACTTTCTGAGGTTTTTGAACGTTAATGTGAGCTCCCCTACCCTGTTTAGGCGCCCCCCCCCATGGCTAAAAGTTGCGAAATGTCTAAACTGAGCATTTGCGGTCCTTTTCTGCGTTTGAAAAAAACACAGCTCAAACGGGCGATTCTGAACAAGGCAACTATGTGACATCACATCGAAAAATACAGCTCCACCCCCGTCTGGATGTCTACCCACCGTCTCTGTAAATCACGCCCAGAGAGTTTGGACCGCGAATGAGCTACGCAATGCGAAATGCATTTTTTTATTTGCCTGGAGGCACGTGCGAGTGTTTCTAGGCTCGGAAGTCCTTTATCTGAGTCTCTGGACCTTTGAAACAGCAGTGGTTTACTTTTATTTTCTGTGAAAATGTGTTTTTTTTTCATTGAAACGCCTCTCATTTCTTCCTCCGCGCTTAAAACGCGGAAGTGGGGCCAGCACACAGCGCACCGCTAAAACAAGGAACCAGTGGCACATTTGCCCCCCCCCACCCGCTCCTCTAACCTATCTCTGTCCTTCTCATTTGCATTCAAGCAACAAGGCCAGGAATGAGTCGTTCAAAGAGAGATATTCTGACTCTGACTCTGTACATGTGTCTTTCTCATGCACTGAGTGTTGATTTTGAAGAAGGATTCATTTACAGTATTAGGGAACCATTAAGGAGCCATATAAAAGCATCAAGAAGTACCATGTCATGGGATCTTTAAAGGGATAGTGCGGTTTTTTTTATTTTTTTATTTTTTTATGTTAATCTGTATGAGTTCCTTCTAAAAGTTACGTGTGTTGACACCGGCTTACCTCTGACAGTCTCAGCTGATCCCGGTTCGGCTCGCTTTCTGGAGCCCACGTAAGTAGGTCCGGTAACTTCCCTGGAACATGAAATAAAGCTTGTTTTTCTTCTCAAAACAAAACATTTGTTAGAAAGGTGATATATTTGCGTCCGAAACAGTTGTCCACGAAACATCCAGCAGCGTATTTCGCATTCGCGTATTGTCTCTCTCCACTCGTATCACTACGCCCATGTTAACTCTATCAGCCTGTTCACCTTCAGCGGATGTCTACGCCGAAGTTTACAAGTGAACAGGCTGATAGAGTTAACATGGGCGTAGTGATACGAGTGGAGAGAGACAATACGCGAATGCGAAATACGCTGCTGGATGTTTCGTGGACAACTGTTTCGGACGCAAATATATCACCTTTATAACAAATGTTTTGTTTTGAGAAGAAAAACAAGCTTTATTTCATGTTCCAGGGAAGTTACCGGACCTACTTACGTGGGCTACAGAAAGCGAGCCGAACCGGGATCAGCTGAGACTGTCAGAGGTAAGCCGGTGTCAACACACGGAACTTTTAGAAGGACACCCATACAGATTAACATTGTTTAAAAAATGCACTATCCCTTTAACATGTGAAAAACAATTCATTTTAAACGGTTCCTCAGTTGGTAAGAGCGTTTGTCCACTGATCTGAAGGTTGGCGGTTCAAATCCCACCCTCGACATAAACATCATTGGTAGAGCCGTCGAATCCGCTGACCCACAGGTCGGCGGTGCGCTTCCGGCTCCCACAGATGAATGTTGTTTTGTTCTTGGGCAAGACACTTGGGTGAGCGGTTCCTTGATGTATAGTGATTTGCGTTAGTCTTTCCTAATGAATTCCTAGCATCCAAGCATTTTACGATCAAGGTGGAGCTAACAACAATTGCGTGCCAACAACGAACCAGCGCTACTGCGCTATCCTCCGTGAACCAGGAGGATAATACAACCTTTATTATTAGATGCACAAAGCACACAGCTGTTTACTTTCGACAATATGTCTGTAATGAGGGAAAAGGTAAAAAAAACGTTTCCTTTGGTTTATATTTGCTTACATTAACAATCGGAACCAATAAATATAGATGACAGATGGATGGATGGGTAGGTTTATAGATATAGATAGATAGATAGATAGATAGATAGATAGATAAAAACATGGATAGATAGAGATAAATAAACTGACGGATAGATGGATAGGTAGATAGATAGATAGATAGATAGATAGAGATAGATAGATAAACAGATAGAGAGATAGATAGATAAACAGATAGATAGATAAATACATAGATAGATAAATAAAAACATGGATAGATAGAGATAGATAAACTGACAGATAGATAGATAGAGATAGATAGATAAACAGATAGATAGATAGATAGATAGATAAAAAAGATGGATAGATAGATAAAAACATGGATAGATAGAGATAGATAAACTGACAGATAGATGGATAGATAGATAGATAAACAGATAGATAGATAGATAGATAGATAAAAAAGATGGATAGATAGATAAAAACATGGATAGATAGAGATAGATAAACTGACAGATAGATGGATAGATAGATAGATAAACAGATAGATAGATAGATAGATAGATAGATAGATAGATAAAAAAGATGGATAGATAGAGATAGATAAACTGACGGATAGATGGATAGATAGATAGATAAACAGATAGATAGATAGATAGATAGATAAAAAAGATGGATAGATAGATAGAGAGAGATAAACAGATAGATAGATGGATAGATAAATAGATAGATAGATAGATAGATAGATAGATAGATAGATAAAAAGATGGATAGATAGATAGAGATAGATAAACAGACAGATAAATAGATAGAAATTCACAGTTTTGGCAGCAGAAACATAGAAAAGATATTTAAAAGTTGGCAGTCCATCCTCATTCAATCTGCAGTACGGGGGCAGGTGGCATTTTTGTCTCGGCAAAAGCGAATACATCCAAAATTTAGAAGGAACTTCACCAAAACATAATCTCAAAATCAATGTACAGACTCCATTTTGTGTCCTCTGGTGAATTGACTTAGCGTTGGCGCACACATGGGGTAAGCTCAGAACCCTCTCATTCACTGTCATCACGGCGGCTGTGATTAGAACATGCTGTGTGCCATTTGAACACTGTCGGTTTGGAGCGTGTTTCTCTGATGGGCAGACTGTTTACTGAACAGAGCTCCTGGAGACAACAAATCTTTTCCGGCTCCAGATGGAAGAATAAATAATACTACTGTTTTTAGAGGGAAAGGAAAATGTATCCAAAGTTTCATTTATAATAAGTATACAATCAAAAATGGGTTTATTAGAAAAACATCAGAGGTAAGGTCGGCTTCAGGTAAAGCTGTCACACTATTAAAGGAGATACAGTATATTATGCAACATCAACTTTTATGCATTTTCAACCATGCTACTGATGTCACCAACATTTCCTGGGGGTGTGATGCAAATTATAAGCACTACAATAATCCCTCGTTTATCGCGGGGGTTAGGTTCCAGAAATAGCCCGCAATATGTGAAATCCGCGAAGTAGGACAACTTTATATTTTACAATTATTACACATGTTTTAAAGGGATATGCCACCCCCAGGGCAAATTTGGGCATCTCCCCACAGTCCAGAGACTAAAATAAGTGGTGGAAAGCGTTTTCCTGCTCACCCAGCCATTGTCCGAGTCTGTCGCCACTGACCGCCGCGGTATCTGCAGCTCCTCCGCCTTAGACTTAGAATACAGTCGAATCACGCAGCACGCTGCCAGGGGAATCCCAGTTACGCACCGGGAAGGGAGTTCCCCTGTTGCACAACGTGGTGCGTGATTCGACTGTATTCTTCCTGCACTGGAAAATAGTTCCCACCCAAAATGACCAAGGCAAGCTCTCCATGTTGATTTGCACATTTATTTGCACTCGATATGAATGCGCACTACACATAAAGTAATTGGGAAACGCATCGAGCAAATTAATTCCTTTTGGCCGAAATCTTTCTCTGGCAACGTTAGACTCCAGTCTAAGGCGGAGGAGCACCAGATACCGCGGCGGTCAGTGGCGACAGACTCGGACAATGGCTGGGTGAGCAGGAAAACGCTTTCCACCACTTATTTTAGTCTCTGGACTGTGGGGAGATGCCCAAATTTGACCTGGGGGTGGCATATCCCTTTAAGGCTGTAAACGCCTCACCACACACATTATACACTTTTCTCAGAGTGGTATTAACATTTTCTCACATTTCTCTCTAGTTTAAACACTCAAACCTTCGTAGATTTACAACAAAATGTATTAATAGTGAAGCGTGGGTGGGGGGGGGGGGGGGGGGCGTGCGCGCTGACACATGCGCGCGGACACTTGTGTTTGTTTTGGAACAACATATCCATGCCATGTGTGAAAGTCGAGTGGAAAGCGACCTGGATATCATTTTGGGCAAGACTCAAGCCACTGCTAACAGTGCCAAACCGCTAACAGACGCCTCTGAGCACCAGCCCGACCAGGTACGAACACTTCAGCAAGGGGCTAGGTCTAAAGCCCCGATCAGCTCTACCATGAGGATTTTCCCCCACTAACCTGCGCTCACAAGGGTTGGTTGCATTTCACCCCGGCTCCAAAATCAGACCGCCCCGGAGTTCGGGGCATGGCTCGCCAATACTCCACAGCTCTCTAGGACGGGGTCGGGTTCGTCCGCTAGGCGTGAGGGGGGAAGACCCACTGTCTCCTCTCTGCCCACTGTGTCCTCCCCCATGCTGCGGCTCCCCCGAATGCGGCTCCCCCCGCTGCGGCTCCCCCGGCCGCGCGGCGTCCGGGCCAGGCCCGTGCCTGTTGATTCTTGGCTCTTCCATGGTCCGGCTCATGCAAGTAAACAAAGGCCACACCTCCTGTCACCCAGGCGCTCTCGTGAAGAACATCAGAGACTCTGTCCCTACCACCCTGCGTGACCATCCCTGGTCTAGACCTGGTTTAGTTCAGGTCTAGACCTGGTTTAGTCCAGGTTTAGACTTGGTTTAGTCCTGGTTTAGACCTGGTTTAGTCCTGGTCTAGTCTCTTAGCCAATCAGGACGCAGGACACAACGTTACACTGTAAAAAAAAGTTACACTATAAAAAAAATTGAAAAAAAATATTGGGAAAAAAAATCCGCAAAACAGCGAGGCCGCGAACAGTGAACCGCGATAGAGCGAGGGTTCACTGTATTCTGTTTGAAACTCTGTTAATCTAGATCAGGGGTCGGCAACCTGCGGCCCTCTGATGCGGCTCAGTACAGTGGTCCCTCGTTACAGTGGTTATGTTCTAAAAATAACCCCCGATAGGCGAAATCTGCAAAGATATTATAGAATGAAACCAAAGATCCAAACCTGTTTTCAGGCCCTAAACATATTACGTGTATTTTACAGTTCCTCCGACTGAGCCTCTTTGTCCTGGCACCGCTCCACTATCGCGGGTTTTGTCTGGGAGAAAACTTGTAAACATACAGCACTCCAGAGTCACACTGCGAGCGATCAAACATTTATACAAATTTGGCAAAATGAACACATTCTGTACCGTACAGGAGACACGGAGGAGAACGACTGACAAACCGGCAAAGGTCTACAGTCCCTTGGCCAATCAGGACGCAGAAATGCGCGTTGATACAAAATTGGGGGGGGGGGGGACCGCGAAACAGCGAGGCTGCAAAAAGTGAACCGAGATATAACGAGGGACCACTGTATTTAACTAAAATGTATTTTATTTTTGTTTGTTCATTTTCAAAATGTAATTATATGGCAGAAAGGCAAAAAACAACCCGTTATATGCAGTGTTATTTCATTTTAAATTTCAAAAGGGTTTCGTGGCTCCCAGTGTTTCCTTTATTGTGTGAAATGGGTCTAAATGGCTCTTTGAGTGGTAAAGGTTGCTGACCCCTGATCTAGATGTTTGTGGCAAAAGGAGAAATTCAATTTGTCAACTGGACAAAGTTTACTTGGTCTCGTCCAAGCTGCTTCTTCAGTTCTGGCTAGAGTGCTGGTGGACACTCTTATAACTAGCTGCAGGGAGGAGCTAACTACAATGAAATTACTATGAAACTATCACACCTATTTGTTTTCAGTTTCTGTTAGTTAAGCCTATTCAATATGCAGTGGGAGTGGGGGGTCTTGTTAGCAGAACCATTTAGGGCCATAATGGGTGTTTTCACACCTCTGGACCCAACCTGGCTAACCCTATTGTTTTCTTTGTTTGTTTTGATTTAGGTTTCAGGATAGAGTTATAAATGGGAGACAAACTATGTCTGAGACCTCCATTTCTGTTCAAGGAAGGATTCTCTTTCTAAACAAAAATAGCCTCTTTAAAGGTCCCATGACATGGTACTTCTTGATGCTTTTATATGGCTCCTTAATGGTTCCCGAATACTGTAAATGAATCCTTCTTCAAAATCAACACTCATGCATGAGAAAGAGAGATGAGATGAGAAAGAGTCATAAATGTCACTCTGGAACAGTCCATTATGTTGCTTGAATGCAAATGAGGAGGACAGAGGTGGCCTATAGTAGGGGGTGGGGGCGTGGCCAGGCTCTCCGCTCCGCTCTGTGACCCACTTCCGTGTTTTTGCACAGGGGGAGAGATGAGAAGCCTTCCATTGAAAAATAAACACATTTCCACAGAAAATAAAATTAAACCACTGCTGTTTCAGATATCCACAGGCTCAGATAAAGGACTTCCGAGCCTAGAAACACTCGCAAGTTCCTCCAGGCAAATAAAAAAACGCATTTCGCATTGCCTAGCGCATTCACAGTCCAAACTCTCTGGGCGTGATTTACAGAGACGCTGAGTAGAGACAGACGGGGGTGGAACTGCATTTGCATTTCTTTTTTCGAGCTGACGTCAATAAGTTTCCTTGTTCAAAATCGTCCGTTTAAGCTCTGATTTTTTCTAACGCAGAAAAGGATCGCAAATGCTCAGTTTAGACATTTCGCAACTTTTAACCATGGGGGGGGGGGCTAAACAGGGTAGGGGAGCTCACATTAACGTTCAAAAACCTCAGAAAGTGAAAATTTCATGCCATGGGACCTTTAACTCCCCTCTCAAACCAATTCTTGGGTAAGATCTGAACTTCACTGTCCTCAAAAGAATGGCCCGTGGCTTCTAGGTGAAGATGTACGGCAGATGACGGTCCACTCTGGCACGCCCGCCTGTGTTTGTACTTCCTCTTGTGAAGTGGCTGTTTTGTTTCTCCAGTGTAGCGCTCACTGCAGTCTTCACTACACTGAATGGAGTAGACCACATTGCTTTGTTTGTGGCTCAGTGTTTTGTCCTTTGGGTGGACGAGTTTTTGTCTTAAAGTGATTGTGGGTTTGAAATAGACTGGGATTTCATATTGTCTGAAAATCCTCTGTAGTTTTTCCGAAACGCCGGCCTTTCCTCCTGGGCTCTGATTCTCTGTTGTCTTGTTTCTTGTCCTTGTCTCTCTTAGTTTTGTTGACAGCCCATTTAGGATATCCACGAACAGAGAGGGCTTCCTGCACATGTTGTTCTTCTTTCTCCTTTCCCTCTGTGCTTGTGGGAACCACTTGGGCCCTGTGTTGTAATGTCCGAATCACTACAAGTTTGTGCTGCAGTGGGTGGTGTGAATCAAAAAGAAGGTATTGATCGGTGTGTGTGGGCTTCCTGAAGACTTCTACTTGGATTCGCCGGTCTTCTTCTATTGTTACGGCACAATCTAAAAAAGCCAATGTGTTATCCTTGGCATCTTCATGAGTGAATTTGATTTTTGGATTTGGATGTGCAATAAAAGGTTCCAAATTTAGATTTTTGAGAAATTATTAGATGTTTGTGTTCTGTTACTCTAATTAGACTTTAATTAACACTATTTTTTTTTTTCAATCTGACCAGACAGAGCTGACTTAGTTGGAACTACAGTAGGTGAAATGATTTGTGCTGCCTGTACCAGTGTACCAGCCGTACTAACAGCAGAGGGCAGTAATACGATAATAATTAAACAGGGGAAAAGTCCAGGGCTGTTTTTTGGTCCCGGTCTGCCCCTGAGTCACTCTCACATTTTCTGTTGAAAATCAAACTCTTAAACAGGATCATGAATGCTTGTATTGATCACAGGCTCAGATTTTTAAATAAATTTTATTTATTTTCTTTTTTTTTTCCTTTGAGTTTTCAGGCTTTCTTAAGAAAAAATAACAGTGGTTGCTAATGTGTGCACTGTGTCACCATAGTAACTGCTGAACATTCCATCAAAGGTATACATATTGAACACCTCCAGCATGATGTTTCTGCAAAGTATCAGTACTGGTTTCCCCTCTCATTAATTAATTAAAGGAGAGTTAACGTTTTTTTACAATCTGAGTGTGGCGGGATTCTTGAAGAATTCAGGCTTAGTCGAGATAAGCGTTTTAAGGTGATTTATTGTGCTCCCACAGTGCAAAAAAAAGGTGTCCAATGTGTGTGAAATTTTTTTTACAGTGCTGGCGTGATATATACAAAAACAGTTTTTTAACAGACTTCCCCTTTAAGTCTTTTGTTTTCTCGCTTTCACTCTGTCTGCGCACGTTACCTTCAATGTAGCTGAGCCAAGACAAGACTGAAGACAGCGCTGCGAAGCGCACCTTTATACCCCCATTGCCCCGCCCACATTACGTAACATTACTTTAAAAAGCTGATTTACTACATTTCCACTATTAAATGGCCAACATTTCTGGTGCCAACAGGTGAGCACAGATAACAGCTTTCATGCCACCTCAATGAATCATATACAACACTCTGAATATACAGACTATATGAATAATTGCCCAGACCAATTACGCCTGGCTCACATGACCACCAGAACCCGCGAAACTAGTGGCTTTAAACTCCCGATGCAGAAGTGTTCGGTTTCGTCAGAACGTAGCACGGGAGGAGGAGAACGCAGCAGCGCGCAGGTACGCAAATGATCATTTTTAGCGCGGACAGGATGGCAAAACTGGCGCTTCTAAGTGTGCACCCCTAGATGCGTCAGAGCACGCTGGAGAGGTTATGAGAATTTGTATTTGGTGGATAATAGATGAGGGTTCGCTGCGCGGAGCGCAACAGAGAAAGAAACGGGGGCGCGCGTCTTCACGTGCTCTCCTCCGGGACCAACGCTCTTAGGGACGGGACTGCTCCGTCACACTGAGCCTTATTTCGATAATAAAACAAGTTGTTTTACTCACCCATAGCACTTTGGTGTCATATGGAGCACTTCCAGAGATGTTTTAGATTTGCAAAATCCGTAGCGCGAGTTCTCGGGGCATATAATATATGCCCCGAGCGGTCTCCAAATAACACAAACTTTAGCACTTTTCAAATCATAGAAGCTCAATGTCTTAGTCTACGATTTCATTTGAGCCAAAAGTGGCCTGTAATCCGAGATTTATCCATAATTTACAGCTTTGCATTTCATGTTTGGGTCCCGGGAGCTGAGAGCGAAATAAACTGTGACTCCGCACATGCGCACTGGCGTCCTCATCTACTCGAAATTATGAATAAATCTCAGATTACAGGCCACTTTTGACTCAAATGAAAGTGTAGACTACGACATCAAGCTTCTATGATTTGAAAAGTGCTAAAGTTTGTGTTATTTGGAGACCGCAAACATGTGCCCCGAGAACTCACATTACGGAGATCACAAATCTAAAACATCTCTGGAAGTGCTCCATATGACACCAAAGTGCTATGGGTGAGTAAAACAACTTGTTTTATTACCGAAATAAGGCTCAGATTGTAAAAAACATTAATTCTCCTTGAAGTTATCATTGAAAATCTGCTGCCTGATTTGGTGAAATGCAACAACAAAGAACAAGAAGTCCATTTCTATGTAAAAATATAATGTCCAAGTTAAAAGTTGTAACTCTATTTTGATACTAAAAGAAGAGCTTGGTGTTTGATAGCAATACTAGTGAAGGGCAATACCAGTGATTTTTGTTTCAAGCTGATACCAAGTAATACTAAGGGAAGTAAAGAAATACTGATATAACAGGCTTACCAACTCCACTCCAATTTGAATTTATCTAAATAATAATTATATGTGCAAATGAATTCAATCATCAACAAGTTATTTCAAATTGTCATTTTAAAAAGCTGCTTGTTTCATTCACACATGTTTAACACACAAACCCTGAGTTCTTCTCTCAAACAGAAAACACGCTGTTCCACCTTGTGATGTCATACGGTAATACAGGAAGTTTTTTTGAACTCCATACACCTTTACTCGAATCATTTGGATAATTTGGTCTGGGTTCGATCCCCGGGTCGCCCGAGCCTTTCTGTGTGGAGTTTGCATGTTTCTCCCCGTGTCTGGGTGGGTTTCCTCCGGGCACTCCGGTTTCCCCCACCAACCCAAAACATGCACCATAGGTACCTCCAGCTTAGGTCCTGACCAAACCGAAGCAAGAAGATCATGGAGATGGTCCCCGGGCGCCCTAATGTGTGCTGCCCACTGCTCCTAATATATGTATATATATATAGGATGGGTTAAAATTTCTCCAGTGTGAGATCAATAAAGTCACTTCTTCTTCTTCTTAAGCCCTAGAAATGCCCATCTCTACTGAACTAAAGGTAAAAGGTAGCTGTTAACTTGAAAATTTTATGATATCACAAGGTGGAACAGAGCATTTTGAGCTTTGGAGATGTAGAAAGACTAATAATAATAACTAATAACTAATAACTGCAACGCACTTTATTCTGAAATGAATCAAAACGCACTTTATCGACTGCAGTTAGTCCAGAATGCTGCTGCGAGCCTTTTAACAGGACGGAAGAAATATGAGCACATCTCCCCTATTCTTGCGTCTTTGCACTGGCTTCCTGTTTGTTTTAGGATTGATTTTAAGATTTTATTGTTTGTTTTTAAAGCTTTGAATGGACTGGAACCAAAATACATCTCTGACCTCATCCAAATCTACGGACCGGCGCTCTGAGGTCAGAGGGCCAGCTCCAGCTCGTGGGCCCTAAGACTAGACTTAAAACTCGGGGGCTCAGAGGTCAGAGGGCCAGCTCCAGCTCGTGGGCCCTAAGACTAGACTTAAAACTCGGGGGCACAGAGGTCAGAGGGCCAGCTCCAGCTCGTGGGCCCTAAGACTAGACTTAAAACTCGGGGGCTCAGAGGTCAGAGGGCCAGCTCCAGCTCGTGGGCCCTAAGACTAGACTTAAAACTCGGGGGCCCAGAGGTCAGAGGGCCAGCTCCAGCTCGTGGGCCCTAAGACTAGACTTAAAACTCGGGGGACCAGAGGTCAGAGGGCCAGCTCCAGCTCGTGGGCCCTAAGACTAGACTCAAAACTCGGGGGCCCAGAGGTCAGAGGGCCAGCTCCAGCTCGTGGGCCCTAAGACTAGACTTAAAACTCGGGGGCACAGAGGTCAGAGGGCCAGTTCCAGCTCGTGGGCCCTAAGACTAGACTTAAAACTCGGGGACCCAGAGGTCAGAGGGCCAGTTCCAGCTCGTGGGCACTAAGACTAGACTTAAAACTCGGGGGCACAGAGGTCAGAGGGCCAGTTCCAGCTCGTGGGCCCTAAGACTAGACTTAAAACTCGGGGGCCCAGAGGTCAGAGGGCCAGCTCCAGCTCGTGGGCCCTAAGACTAGACTTAAAACTCGGGATACCCAGGGCTTTCTCTGTGGTTGGCCCTAAGTTATGGAACGCTCTGCCCCCTCATGTCAAAACAGCCCCCACACTGGAGAGTTTTAAATCTCATAAGGCCCACTTTTATTCTCTGGCTTTTAATACCGCGTGAGTCGTGTGGTCCTCTGTGTTTTTTATAAATTGCTTTTGTTTTTAGTTATTTTATTACTATCAGTTTATTTATTGCTATTTTAGTAATGTTTTTTATAATTGCTTTTGTTTTTAGATATTTTATTATTATCACTTTATTTATTGCTATTTTTAGTTATGCTTTTATTAAGTTTTATTGATTTTTATGTGCAGCACTTTGGAAACTGTCTCTGTTTATAAAATGTGCTATAGAAATAAAGTTGGATTGGATTGGAAAGGCTTATTCAAACACGTTCCTTAACATTTCTTGGTCTGTCATCTCCTGATCTTACCTTGGTTTATGGTAAGACGTATATATTGAGAATTAGCATTTTGTGTGAAACTGAGAGCCCACCCAGACATAAGGAGAACAGACAAAGCTGGAACCTTTTAACAGTGAGGCAGAAATGCTAACCACTCAGCAACCTTGGAGGTAGAATAGCTCAAATTATGAAGTCAATAGCAATTATTCAAAACTGAAGCCAATGTATTAGCAGTTACCACCTTGCTTCAGCACTTCCCCGCTGCATGTATTCATATTCCAAAATGAGGTCAGATATATTTCTATAAGTCTTGTTGAATTTGGGTTGACAGTAATATGTAGAAATGCACGTCAAGGCAAATGCGGCGGCTGCTTACTCCGTTTGTCTGGCTGTGACATTTTCAGGACAAAACCAAAAACAGTTTGAGGAAAGCGCTGGCTCAAGACTGAAGCAGGTTATAGGGATGTTGTCAAAAGTCTCACAATAATATCATGGACCATCACAATATATCGAATTACAAGTTAAATTAAATTGCTTAAATTCATCGTTATGGTACAGCAGTAGCTAAATTAAACAGAGGGAACTACGCATACAATAATTCTTTGCTCTGTTTCCAAAATGAAATAACTCTTATTAAGCGCTTTTAAATCTTAACTCTGGTTTATGACAGAACCAAAGGCTTATCAAGGCACTTTTAAAGGAAAAAATTGCTCACAATTTTGTTAGCATCTACAAAATATCACAATAAATATCATACCTTGAGATGTATATTAGGGGTGGCACGGTTCATGAAAAAACGACGAACTGTTCGGTTCGCTTGTCACGACGAACCGTTCGGTGCGCACCTGACGGTTCCGGGCATGCGCAATGTATACTTGCCTCTGGCATGCCCGTATGTAACCTCGGCTCGTGTTTCCCTTTCGCAAGAAAGATGAATGAGTGCGGTAAATAAAGTTAGATAGAAATGGCAAGTGAGAGTGGAGATAGCGGCAAGGACATAGAGGATGCACCAGTGTCATTTAAGTCCGGTGTCTGGGGAAAAGCGAAAAGTCACAGACACCCCCCTCCCATGCCACCGCCGAAATGCGCTCTAATCAGAGGCATTGAGGAGGGAGCTTATGCTATCAGGGAAGCTAACAGGAGGAGAGAGCGTGAAAAGTCGGTAAGTGAGGCACGGACAGATAGGGTGTTTTTATAAAGTTTAACCTGCCCTGTGATACATGTTACACGTGCTCGCTCGCTCGCTGACGTGCGGTATCCACAGCTCCAAACGGAGCACGGCCCGCACACCAGTAGAAGTTTAATACGAGACACGTAATTTTGTTTCTGTTTCTTCAATATCTAGTGAAAGGGTTTTTTCAACAGCAGGTGACATAGTTACTGCCACCAGATCGGAGAGATGGTTCCAATAATGGGCTTAAAGTCGTGTCAAATTCAGATTGTGTGATTATTACATTGTATTAAGATTTTATATTACATTAGATTATTATATAATCTTATAACCTTTTTAATGTTATATCCTGTTATTGTGGATTATTAAGATAAATGGATATAAGGTGTATTTTGAAAGAAACCAATAAGAACCGTACAGAACCGAAAACCGTGACCCTGAAATCGTGATACGGACCGAACCGTGAATTTTGTGAACCGTGCCACCCCTAATGCATATCATGAAAATATTGTACAGAGAAATTTCTGTATCATTACATTAGAGTTGGGCGGTATCCAAATTTTGATACCGTTAAACCGTGTCCACATTTTCCCGGGATATACGGTATTACCGTTGCTAAGGCTAAAAAAAAAAAAAAACACTTCGTAGCACTACGGTGGAGTGGCCTCGCCAAATGGCAGCTTGCACCTATACCGTTCAGAAACAGAATAGCAGCATTACATGGCCTAATGATACTGAAAACATAACAAAACATGTACAAAATTAGTAACTTTTATTAACAAATGTTTAAAGTGCAAATACAGCAGCCAACCGACGGAACGAAATAACAAATTGTCTGTGGGCTAAAGCTAACAAACCAACAGGAATCAAATAAAATACTTGATCTTATCAAATAAGAAAATCTGAACAATAAATAACAAGACATAACCGAAAATGTGCATATATAACCCTGTCCCAAGAACGCAGTGGAAAATACTGCTCGTTTGTATATTTTTAAAATCTATTAACATGAATCAAATAAATTAAACGTACAACTATACAACATCCTGGACTGTTTTTGTCCGTCAGAAAAAGCTACTCCTTCTTGAAAATAAAAATATTAAGCTATTGAATGCAAAACCAGCACGTTGTGGATTGACAACTTTGCCCGCGGTGCTGAAGACAAACGCACAGGTATTTTCGGGCAACCCTCCACATCAGAGGAAAGCGCCTGACTCCACTGGATTTCCACCAAAGAAGGGGGTCTTCATCTCCCAGAATAACAGCCTTGTGTGGAAGTTGCGTTTGTAATAAGAAACCCGAAAACTTCTCACATTTCAGACTCAAAAACGGTGAGTCGTTTTTATTAACACGCGAGAATATCAGAAAGGAGCTGCGTTAGAACACAAAAGCAGCGTGTCAAACGTCACGCCTTTCTTAAAGGGACCGCAACTATTATCAGAAGCAGTGACTTTATAACCAAGTGTTTAACCAAGAACTGAGCAAAACCTGCATGGCAAAGCTGTAACAACACGGTTAAGAAGGTGAATTATGCATACATTCACGAGTGCACTACACTCGCGACAATATGCAGTTGCCTCTGCTTCTGCTCGCTCCTCTTCAGTGCCGCTGTTATCTCTCGACGGGTAGGATGTTTCACCAGAACACCGCCACCGTCTTCATGCACATTTTACACACAGCCTCGTTGACATTTCCCGGCTCTCCCTTGTCATTTGGCCGATATCCGAAATTCTGCCAAATTGCAGACGTGTTTTTTTGGGGGGACCTACTCAGCGCGGTCTGTCATGTTGTCTTGTTTTTCTCCTCCTTATGAGCGGTAATGTCACGTGACGACGCAACATCCAGGAACTTCATCTAACGTCATCTCTCCGATAGTAATATTAGTTTTAAACTGTAATAGTATTAAATTAACAAACACAACCACACATACATAAGTGCTGGACAAACACTCTTTATTTAGGCATTAAATTAATTATAGTTAATATTATATTAGGGCAAGATTTTTTTTTTTAATGACGGTAATGAATCTGATACCATTGCTATTTTTAGATACCGCAGTATACCGTATTACCGTATTACCGCCCAACCCTACATTACATCCCTTTTGTGTCGTCATGGTAATGCTTACAACACCTATCACATTATCAATGCATTGTAAGTACTCTTAAAGCAGGGTTATTATGCAAAATTGACTTTTCAGAGCTTTTAATCATGTTATAGTTGTTTCCCCTTCTCATTTGTCCTCTCAAAGTTGTATTTGGAGTGATTTATGCATCTTTTCTCGCTTATTTTCAACACGCCATATTGCCGATATTTCACCGCCACTGGTTCTATGTTTATTCTCCAATTTTATTTTCTTAATCTTTGGTTAGTACGAATGAAAAAAATGCACTATTCGCTAGTGTAATGTGCAGCTATCCATCACATGACTCTTTTGTGATGTCATTTCCGCAGCGTCAGCTCCCATTGGGCCCCACAGTTTTAATGATGTTTGAACTAAACTTCTATTTTTAAAAAAAGGACTCTTCAGCCTTTTCTGCAAAGTTTAAATGGGACAGAAGCATTTACCTCCAGAGTGACAATGGAAATATTGAATCACATGTCGAGCCAGGATTGATTGGCAGACCTCCCACTAAAACGTGTGTGAGGGCCCTTCATCACTGCTTGCAGTTTTAATATATATTATACAGACCCCCCAGGATTTCGCGGGCATTTTTTGTGATTGTTTTGGGCTAAATGCCTGAATTTGCGTGAGCTTTTCCAAAAAGTTGCGATGAAAGTTGCTGTGCTTTTAAGGTTTTTGTTGCGATTTTGTTGCGGGAGGAAGTGAAAGTTGCAATAAATTGTTGTGATTTTCCCTTTTTGTAATTAAAATTTAGTAATATTTTGAATACTGAGTTATTACTGACAAAGAATAATACAAAGACACAGAGATCACAGATATGGTCCTAAAACAACCTTACCAACATCGAAAATAAATTACTACTAGGAGGGGAACTGTTTCGCCCGGTCTTTTGCTGTTATTTTTGTGGGCAAATGGCGCCGTAGACATGTTTCTTTGCCATTAGAAGCCGTGTCCCAATTCCCAGAGTGCACAGTTCGGAGCGTGGTTTGAAGGGCATGTACGTCATTTCTTTTTTGTCCCACGCGCAGTTAACACGCGGCCCGAAGACCGCAGTCGTTTCCATGGAAATCGGGGTGTGGACCAAGCACGTGAAAATGCACGCTTCACGCACTCGTATATCCCAGCATGCACCGCGCGCTACTTCTGCTACGGGAGAAATGGAGTCGGCGGCTGCTTCCCATAGTTGCGAGACCTGTGTAGGTACCCAATGTGGGCGGAAGTACCTGACATTTCGCAGACGGTCATGTGGTCCCCGGAGTGCACTCAGGACTGAGCAAGTGTGCACCGCCTTGACTGCAGTCTGAGCCCCCTTCAAACCACGGTCCGAACTGGGGACACGGCCGCAGTTTCGTTTCGTCGACGTGAGTTCAATACGTCGCCGACAATTGGTCAAAATTGGTAAAAAATTGCGGGAAAGTTGTGGTGATTGGTCAAAATTGCAACACCGCCCTGAATTCACGGGGATTGGCTGAAGTTGCGTTGAAGTTGCAAATCGCAACATCGCAAATTCCTGGAGGGTCTGATTATAATTTGAAGAGGCAGCATTGTAATCTATTTAATGACACTGATCACTTGTCTTCCACAGGAGCTGATCACGACCCTGTACATTGGGTTCCTCAGTCTGATCTTTGCCTCGTACTTCATGTATCTGGCTGAAAGGGAAGTGGAAGATACAAGCATGGATAACTTTGCAGACGCTCTGTGGTTTGGAGTGGTGAGTACAAGTCACATGTCTGTTATAATACATGCGAAATCCAGAGTAGTTACAGAAACAGGTTGGCTTCACGTGATATTAAAACATTCTAAAGATACCTAGACAGAGCTATCTGTAAAACTGAGCTGGAGGACACATTACATGGTGGAATTTGTCATTTATTTATAGAACAAGTAACGTTTTTACAATCTGGACCTTATTTCGGTGATAAAACAACGTCATTTACTCACCCATTGCACTTTGGTGTCATTTGGAGTATTTCCGGAGATTTCGGAGTTTGGCGATATCTGTTTAATGTGAGTGGTCGGGGCACGCTGTTGCAGTCAACAGATAACACAAACTTTTTTTTTTTTTTATTTATTTATTTCATTCATAAGTATAAAAAGACATCAACATTTGTGATAACAAATAACAAAATATTGAATGAAAGGGAGCAGAAAGAAGAGTTATCTTATGTTATCTGCCCCCTCTTCCCTTTTCCAAACACCAACACCGATAGTGACTGTAACTTTAGCACTTTTCAAATGACAAAAGTTCAATGTGTTAGTTTACACTTTCGTTTGAGTCAAAAGTGGCCAGAGATTCAGTCATGGTTCCAATTGGATGACGTCATCAACGACACTCTCAGCTCTCGGTTACAGTCATAAAGAAGCTAAGAAGAAGAAAACCTCTCCGCTTGAGAAAACCCGAAATGGTGCGAACATGCATTTATCCCGGTTGTGAAAACAAAATGACAGCTTGGACGAAGTTGAGTTTTCACAGGCTTCCTCATCACAATCCGGAGTTACTAAAGCTGTGGCTAGTTGCCTTGAGAATGGACCCAAACATGAAAGGCAAAGCTGTAAGACGTTTGGACCATCGTGTTTGCAGTACCCACTTCAGCTGGCAAGACGCTGGCAAGACGCGTACTACGTGACAAACGGAAGCTTGTAGTTTGAACTGACAACTGACATGATTGGCTATGGACTACGTATACACCAAATGATAGACATTCGTAACGCCCAATAAATGGCAGTTGGCGATCGTAAACCACACCTCCGCTACGAGTAGTAGTAGTAGTAGTAGTAATTTATTTCGAGCATATTATACTTGTAGTGCACAGAAAATGTACAGTGTCATACAATTTAAATAAACAGCAAAAAAGAACAGAAAAAAAAGAAAGAATATATAGACACAAATACGTTTTTTGTTTTTTGGTTTTTTTTGCATATATGTACATGCCCGAAAAGGAGTGGGTAGAAGTAAAACTTATTAAATCCCACCCCTTCTACGAGATATTTCGAAGGTGGCTCCCAGACCATATATCACTTGTGATATCATCAGGTGTAAACCAGGCAAGTTCTCTGGTGCACTGCTCCTCAAACTGGCTTCCTTCTTTCTAAAATCTCTCCATCCGTATACTCAGGCTCAAAACGATAGGGACGGCCATCATACTCAAATAAGTCCTCTTCAATCTTGAAGTCCGAATCTTCAGCCATGTCTCGCTCGCAACAGAAAAGTTCTGAGCGTCTTCTAAGCAAAGTAGCGGAATGAATGCCTGCGCGTTGTCCTCGTTGATGACGTCATCCAAACGGAACTATGACTGGATCTCTGGTTACAGGCCGCTTTTGACTAAAACGAAAGTGTAAATTAAAGATCCCATGACATGGTACTTCTTGATGCTTTTATATGGCTCCTTAATGGTTCCCTAATACTGTAAATGAATCCTTCTTCAAAATCAACACTCATGAGAAATGAGAAACAGAGATAAGATGAGAAAGAGTAATTTTTCTCTCTCTGAAGAGTCCATTATGGGCGTTGTTGCTTGAATGTAAATGAGGAGGACAGAGATGGCCTATAGTAGAGGGCTCTCAGCTCTCAGCGGTGCGCTCTCTGATCCATTTCCGCGTTTTTGCGTGGAGAAGAGATGATAAGCTTTCCATTGAAAAATAAACACATTTCCACAGAAAATAAAATTAAACCACTGCTGTTCAAAGGTCCAGAGGCTCAGATAAAGGACTTTCGAGCCTAGAAACACTCGGACGTGCCTCCAGGCAAATAAAAAAACGCATTTCGCATTGCCTAGCGCATTCGCAGTCCAAACTCTCTGGGCGTGATTTACAGAGACACTAAGTACAGACAGACGGGGGTGGAACTGCATTTGCATTTCTTTTTTCGATCTGACGTCAATAAGTTTCCTTGTTCAAAATCGCCCGTTTGAGCTCTGATTTTTTCTAACGCAGAAAAGGATCGCAAATGCTCAGTTTAGACATTTCACAACTTTTAACCATGGGGGGGCCCTAAACAGGGTAGGGGAGCTCACATTAACGTTCAAAAACCTCAGAAAGTGAAAATTTCATGCCATGGGACCTTTAACACATTGAACTTTTGTCATTTGAAAAGTGATAAAGTTTGTGTTATTTGGTGACTGCAATAGCGTGCCCCGACCACTCACGTTAAAGGGATATAGCTCAACTCCGAAATCTCCGGAAATACTCCAAAATGACACCAAAGTACAATGGGCAAGTAAATTACGAAATAAGGTCCAGATTGTAAAAACGTTACTTGTCCTTTAACTGTTGCAGATTTATTGACTTGACTAGTTCATATCTCTGTAAATACTGAGCCTATTCACAGGAAAGGAAAAGTGACAGAAAATTCAACATATTCTCTGCAATATAAATGAAACAAAACAAAGGTTATTAGAAGATTCAACATTTGTGGATCACAAGTTCAGTCTTTCAAAAACAGGGAATCTCCCATGGGTTTTTTGGACTGAAATTAACCGTGGTAGGAATATTGGTTGTCCATCAAACTGGATTTTCATGCCTTTGACCCATGTCCTAAAGACTGGGCAGCACGGTGGCTGAGTGGCTAGCACTCATGCTTCACAGCTAGAAGGTTCCGGGTTCGATCCCCGGGTCGCCTAGGCCTTTCTGTGTGTGTTCTGTGTGGAGTTTGCATGCATGGCCTGGGTTCGATCCCCGGGTCGCCTGAGCCTTTCTGTATTGAGTTTGAAGAAGAAGAAGAAGAAGTGACTCACACTGGAGAAATTCTTCTCTGCATTTTAACCCATCCTATATATATATATATATATATATATATATATATATATATATATATATATATATATATATATATATATACATACATATATTAGGAGCAGTGGGCAGCACACACATTAGGGCGCCCGGGGACCATCTCCATGATCTTCTTGCTTCGGTTTGGTCAGGACCTAAGCTGGAGGTACCTATGGTGCATGTTTTGGGTTGATGGGGGAAACCGGAGTGCCCGGAGAAAACCCATCCAGACACGGGGAGAAACATGCAAACTCCACACAGAAAGGCCCAGGCGACCCGGGGATTGAACCCAGACCATGCATGTTTGCATGTTCTCCCCGTGTCTGGATGGGTTTCCTCCGGGCATTCCGGTTTCCCCCATCCAGGGGCGTTCTTTGACGGGGGCCACCTGGGCAATTGCCCAGGGCGGCATCGCGGGAGGGGCGCCGCGGTGGCGCGAAGGAAAAAAAAAAAAAAAAAACGGTGCGGCGCGCGGTCGTTCATTTATTTATGATACAGGATTGCACTGTTTGCACCATTTTTGCCAATTTAATGTGTAGTAATTTTAAAAAAAAATGTTCATGTTATTCTGTAATGTACAGATCGTTTATGATCAAAGGAGAAGTTCAATTTGTCAACTGGACAAAGTTTGTTTGGTTAAAAACGTTTTGCCGCTCATCCGAGAAGCTTCGTCAGCTCTGGTTATTGTACTGGTTGTACTGGTCTAACCAGTACAATAACCAGAGCTGACGAAGCCTCTCGGATGAGCGGCGAAACGTTTTCAACCAAACAAACTTTGTCCAGTTGACAAATTGAACTTCTCCTTTGATCATGGATTCTACCTGGACGACTGAGGGACTTTTCACGCATACAGATCGTTTAATTTTTTGTTATTTATATGGTGCGACTTCAATGGAGGTTTAAGGCTTTTTGTTAATTATGTTACACTAATGTTGCACTTTTGCTCTCTTAAATGGCTGTAGGCCTACATGGCTATAATGTGAAATAATTGCGCCTTTGGGCCTTCAAAAACTTTTTTTGTAATTATTGTTTATTGTTCATTAAAACTAACTTGAAAGTAGTTGTTGTGACTCGGGGGGGGGCAAGAGTGGCTTTCACCCAAGGTGCAAATCACTCTAGGAACGCCACTGCCCCCATCAACCCAAAACATGCTCCAGGTAAAATCCTCCAGCTCAGGTCCTGACCAAGCCGAGCAATAAGATCATGGAGATGGGTTCCTGGGCGCCTGAAAGACGAGCTGCCCATGGATGGGTCAAATGCAGAGAAATAATTTCCCTACGGGGATGAATAAAGTCTGTCTTCTTCTTCTTCTTCTTCTTCTTGTCCTAAGACTGCCCCATATCCTAAAGACTGTCCCATGTCCTAACTGCTTCGATATCAGAACAGTCCTAATCTTTATTGTCAGCTGTGAGGCCGACATTTATACAACAATTTACCTTGAAGAAAGGTACAACTGCATTATACATGTGAATTTGGTTTTGTTGCAGCTAATTATACATAAAATGCTAAATGTTTAACATTTGCAAACAGGTCAAATAAGGCTAATGACTCTTTGAAATCTTTCATATGTGGAATTAGTGATGCGCTAAATATTAATTAAGTTAAGGTTTTAGGTTTTAGTGCTTACATAATTTACTATAGAAACTATTGTACATGTTTCAGTGTACATGCTCTATTCTTATGCATTTGGAACAGCTTTGCAATAACTCCAGTATATTTCCCCCTAAGGACGTGTGTTTAAAGAAGTCCCACACTTGAATAATTCATTGAACGCATCATGAATGATGACAACACAGCAGTGCTTGTGAGTCTCTGGTTAGGTGTACTCCGTTACAGCACACTGCTAAGAAGGAGCTTTGATGGTGTTTTGGGCAGTGAAAGGTCGAATCGGCAGCGTGCTATGTGTTCTTGGTTTGTTGTTTTGTCAGAGGAGTGAGGCCCCCCAGGCACACACGGAGGTCCAGGGAAACAAAGAGATCCAAGTGCAGAGTCAATAAGTGGGCATACACTGGAGGATAGCACAGTGTGAGGGGCAGGGGAGCTGGAGTAAAGGTCTGAATACAGAATGAGAGCAAGGTGAGAGGGTCATTTTACAGGAAAACACATTCAAATAATCCTTACATTGCTGGTAAACCTCAGCTTCTCAAAATATATACAGTACGTTATACAAATGTTTATAATACAAACTCTACTATCACCTCTGGTACCACATTAGTGTTTGTGTTTTTATGTGTACATGAATCTTTTGTCCTTAAATGTTATAAATTATTATTGATCTACTATTATTATTGCTACCAGGACTGAATGTAAGATTTTGATTTTAAATTTCATTATCTGTGTTCCCAGATATGAGGTAAAGATTCAAGATTCTTTATTGTCTTTATGCAAGCATAACGAAATTTTGACGGACTCCCGGCTACAGAAGTATAAAAATACAACAAGCATAAAAATAAAAAATATCATAAATAGATAAAAAAAGCATCATAAATACAGTTCCAGTAGTGTAAAGTGTCTGCAGTGTAAAGTGAGTGTTGCAGTAAAGTGCACTTAGTGCCAGTCAATTTAGTAAACCTAATGTCCATCTTATCTTATGCCCTGTGTCTGTGAGATGATGGGGGGGTGGGGGCAGTTCTGTGGGTGTGCTCAGGGGGATGGGATGCAGTGGGGTGATGGCCTTCACAGCTCTGGGGAAAAAACTGTCTCTGAGCCATGAATTGGTTGTTTTAACAGTCCTGTACCGCTTCCCTGATGGGAGAGGTACAAACAGTCCATTCCCGGGGTGGGTGGGGTCAGTCGCTATGCATCTGGCCTTCTGCTGAACCCGGGAGCTGTAGAGTCCAGGTCTGGTAGATGACAGCCCACGATTCCCTGTGCAGTCCTCACCACCCGGGCTAAGTCCTTTTTGTTCTGCGCGGTGCAGCTACCATACCACACCGTCATAATGAGAGACAGGATGCTCTCAATAGTGGCTGTGTAAAAGTTCAGCAGAAGTTGGGAGGAAAGTCCAGAGCGCTTCAGCTTCCTGAGGAAGAAGAGACGCTGTTGGGCCTTCTTCACAAGGTGTGAAGTGTTAACCGTCCACGAGAGGTCAGAGGAGATGTGGATGCCCAGGAACTTTATGCTGTCGACACGCTCCACTGCCTCCCCCTGTATGCAGAGAGGAGCGTGTTCAATCCTCCGGGACCTTCTGTAGTCCACAATCACCTCCCGTGTCTTGCTGGTGTTCAAGATGAGGTTGTTCCTTGAACACCACTGTGTAAGGCTCTGGACCTCCTCTCTGTAGTGGGTCTCATTGTCGTTGGATATGAGACCTACAACAGTGGTGTCATCCGCAAACTTCACAACCATGTCTGTGGGGTGGATGGCAGAGCAGGCAGAGCAGTCGTGTGTGAATAGGGTGAAGAGTGCAGGGCTGAGCACACAGCCCTGCGGTGTTCCTGTGTTGAGGATCAGTGGTGCAGATGTGAGCTCCCCCATCCTCACCACCTGGGGCCTGTTGGTGAGGAAGTCATTGATCCTGGAGCAGAGTGATGCTGACAGACCTAGGCTGTGGAGCTTCAGGGCCAGCACGTCTGGGAGAACGGTGTTAAATGCTGAGCTGAAGTCCACAAACAGCATCCTGACGCAGGTGTTAGGACGCTGCAGGTGAGTCAGTGCCGTGTGGAGCGTTAGCGAGACCACATCCTCCGTGGAGCGGTTCTCCCTGTAGGCGAACTGTAGGCTGTCCAGGCCCGCAGGGATGATGTCCTTGTGGTGTCTCAGGAGGATCCACTCGAAACACTTCATGATCACTGGGGCAGTAATCACTGAGGCAGGTGATTTTTGTTTTTTTAGGCACAGGCACGATGATGGAGGACTTCAGGCAGGCCGGGACCACGGAGAGCTGTAGGGATAGGTTGAAAATGTTCAGGAAAACACCTGCCAGCTGGTCCGCACACGATTTCAGAGTCCGCCCTGACACCCTATCGGGACCTGCAGCCTTGTTTATGTTGATCCTCCTCAGAGATGAGGTCACCTGGTGCAGCTGCAGGCTGAGGGGCTGCTGCTGCTGCTCTGGCTGAGGGAGATGTACGGTCCCTCTGCTGTTTGGAGAGTCAAAGCGTGCAAAGAAGCTGTTTAGGGTGTCAAGCAGAGTGGGATCTTGGCTGACCTGCTGATCACCACGTCTGTAGTCCGTGATGGTCCTGATGCCTTGCCACATGCTGCACACGTTATCACTGAAGTGCTCCTCAATACGCTGGTTGTGTCTCCGTTTGGCCATCTGGATGCCCTTATTCAGTTCTTTACGGGCCCTGCTGTAGGCCGGCCTGTCCCCTGATCTATAGGCTGCGTCTCGGGCCCTCAGCAGGGACCGCACTGTGCTATCCACCTATGGCTTCTGGTTAGGGAAAACCGTCATTGTCATTGTGGGTAGGACAGCATCAGTGCAGAAGTGTATACAGGACAGCACAGATGACTCCAGGTCTGTGTCTGCTTTGAACACCCCCCAGTCAGTGTGCTCGAAGCAGTCCTGTAACGCTGAGGTAGCCTCCTCAGTCCAAACTGGAGCTGTTCCGATGGTTTGCTTAGTCCTGCAGATGAGGGGTTTGTATGCAGGGATCAGCTCCACAGAGATGTGGTCTGACATGCCAAAGTGAGGAGCTGCTGTGGCCTTGTATGCTCCTTTAATGTTGAGTAGACCTGGTCCAGTATATTGTAGTCCCTGGTTAGAAAGTCAATGAATTTGTGGAATTTGGGGAGGACAGCCTTTAGTTCCACATGATTAAAATCCCCAGCCACGATTACAGCCGCCTCTGGACTAGTGTTCATCTGGCAGCTTATCAGGCAGTACAGCTCCTCTACCGCTAGCCTAGCATTAGCTTGTGGTGGTAAATAGGCCGCTACTATAATAACAGGACTGAGCTCCCTCACCAGTTTGAAGGGTCTGCACTTCACTGCTAGATACTCCAGGTCGGGCGAGCAGAATGTTCCTTTTATGCTCGTCGCTGTGCACCACGAGTCGTATATGTGCAAATCTAATATAGCTTTTACTTTTAACAACTGTAATTCTGATTTATTCTTAACAGTGTTGCCAACTCCCCAGCATCGGAAGTAGCTATTGGCCCGCCCAGAAGTAGCTAAAAGTAGCTAGACGAGCGAGCGGTCCAATCCAAACGTGAGAGCTTTTTTATTTTTTTGTGCTATAGTGGGCAAACTATAGCTTTTTATTTTTTTATTTTTTATTTTGGTGCTAAAGAACTAGCTTTTTTTAAAAAACTTTTCTGTGCTGTACAACTAGCTTTTTAAGCAGTGCTACTTGTGACTTTGTGTCGCCAAAAAGAAAAAGAAAACAAATCAGAGCGCATAGGCAATTGGCATACACTTATTGAGAATCAGAGCCTATGGCAGAGGAATGACCAGACTCCGAGGCGATCTGACGAGATGGGAGGGAGCAGAGGAGAGACTGGTGAGTGTGTCTGTCTGCCTGTGAGTGAAGCGACAGTCCACAACAGTCCACGCTGTTCTCAACTCCGCCCCCGCCCCTCTCTGCCTGTGTCTCTCTTCCACTGCCCCTCTGTCTCTCTTTCTCTGAACTGGGAAAGAGAGAAAACGGCGCAATTATTTTTTCCCCCTCCCACGATCTTGGAGCCTCTGATCACCAAAAAAAGTCACTAGATTTGTCGCTAGTCGCTTTTGTCTAATTTTCTCGCTAGGGGGGTCCAGAAAGTAGCTAAAAATAGCGACAAAGTCGCTAAGTTGGCAACACTGATTCTTAATGTGAGTGCGGCAATGCGCCCCACTAGCCTCGGCCTCGGTGTTTCTAGAAGTTTCTTTCCGACGCGTCACGTAAAGTAAATAAAGAGTCTTGAATCCAATTTTGTCTTTTCTAGCTTTACTAAAATGAAAGGTCATACAGAGCGGGTACAAATAAGGTGAATAAAGAGGGAAATGGAAAGATGAATTTCTGAGGCTTGTGGTTTTCCTGCGTGTGTTGTGTTAGGCTCTGTATGTGTGGTGATGTCCTTCTTGGTGTCTTTGCGTGTCGTATAGTGGTGAGCTCCTGCCTGTCACTGGGAGACCGGGCTTCCTTGTAGTCCGTGGCTCCCGACAGGACTCACCCTACGTTGCGTTGTCGACGGTGCTACTGGTTCTTCTTTGCTGTCCGTACGTGCCTTGTAACGGTGCGCGTTCCCGTCTGTCACCCGGGAGACGGCCAATGTTACACTCTTGCGTAGTTATTACGCGACGGTCAAAAGACTGTGTAGCTTCTGTGGTCCAGGACGTCTTATTACCCCGTCAACCCTTGACTCGAGGTAACCTCCTGGCCACCAGACCGCGGCTTCTATCCACACTACCTATGTAGCGTGGTCTCTTTCTTCGTGTGTGCGTGTGTTATGTGTCTTGGTGAGGTGTGTCTTCTCCGGTGTCTGTGTCCTCTCTGGCTCATGTGGTCCCTACGTCGGTATTTTATAGTAGGTGAGATCAAAGATAAAGGAACAAAGAACAAAGTGGTCCAATGCGTGAAAAGTCCCTCAGTCGTCCAGGTAGAGCTAGTCTAGGTCTAGAGCTGACGAAGCCTCTCGGATGAGCGGCGAAACGTTTTCAACCAAACAAACTTTGTCCAGTTGACAAATTGAACTTCTCCTTTTATCAAAGTGGTCCAATCACAATGCATTTCCTGAACCAGAGGGCGGGACAGGAAGTGCTGTTATAAACAGAATATTCCAGAACACAGAATGTACGAAATGGCTCCTACACTTAATTACAAACATTAGACATTATGTCCTATCTAGTTATGTTATAATTTGGTGTTTTGGTTCTCAAAATGATAATCCAATTAAAAAACAGAATGAACCTCATATGAGTCTCACATTTGGGTTGCCAGTTCAATGCTGAAATTCAGTTGGTTTGGTTTATCAATGCTAGTGCAGCCTTTACAACTCAATGAGTGAATTCTGGAGGTTCTGATCCATAAACTTGGATATAAAAAGTTCTGTATGTGTCCACTATCTGCAGGTTAAGGCACTGGCAGCCCAGGGTCAGTGTGGTTAAAATAGCGTGCAGGCTACATACAGTTCCTACAGTATTGGAGAAAATAAACATTCTTCTGTTTTACAGTAATAATTTTACAATGACTTTTGAGTAACAACAGGATCTGACAAGGATATTGTTTTAGGTCCTTTCTGACTCATATTTGATACAACTGTAATTAGTGGTGTGCAAAATAATCGTCATGACAATGCATCGCGATACTAACTTTCACAATATACTGCATCGATTCTTGATGCCAAAAATCGATTTTTATTAATTAATAATTTATTAAGTAATTATTAATAACTTAATTACTAGTTTTTTAAAAATAAATCCTATGCACTTTCTTTGTGAAAGGGTATTGTTTGTTATGATGGTAGCTACCTCCAAAATGATGTTCAAATGTTTGAACATCATTTTTTGTTTTAGAAAAAATCCTATGCACTTTTTTTGTTATTGGTTTGGTTTATTTGTTTTTGTTATTCAATAAATTCAGTTATGAATTGAGTTGCTCAGAGTTCTGTATCAACTGAAGACACTACCCAGATACACAGCCACTGATATTTAAGTTATCCTCTTTTTTTGGTACCTTTTCACTGAAGTATGTCGTATATATTGCAATGCATCACAATAATTCAAGTATCGTGATGCATCGTGATAGTATCGCATCGTGGCATATGAATCGTGATTCGAATTGAATCGTGACTTCTTTGCCAATACCCACCCCTAATTGTAATACAAGTTGTAGCATACACAGTACACAGCAAACCTTTTAAAATTAAAATAGCAAAAACATGCTGTGAGAATAATGCATAAGGTTGGTTACCTGGACCATACAAATGACTTGTTATATATATATATATATACTACTACTACTACTACTACTACTACTACTACTACTTCAATATCCAAAAACTGTACAGTACACTATGAATTAAGGGAAAGGGGGTAAATTTAAAACTTTTGCTTTCGTGGTATAAGGGTGAGTGTGGGTGATCAAAAAAAAAAAAAAGACCTTGGGTAAAAATGATTATATTAAGTATAATATGTAGATATTTGTAAAGATGTGATCAATGTACATAAGCAACCTCATCATTTTGAAACTATGTAATGAACAGTGTTGGGTTATGATATGATATGATATGATATGATATGCCTTTATTAGTCCCTCAGTGGGGAAATTCCATTGTTGCAACAGATCACAGCACGAAAAAGTAACGTCGTCGGCCCCTGCGCGTCCTCCGCGTCCGACCTCCTCCGCACATAGCAACGCACATAGCAACGGTGAAAAAGTTAAAATCCAGAGAAAACAGAGGTCAAAATGGAGCAGAAACATCGCGCATCTGAAGCACCCAGCCTCACACACACAATCCTCAAAGTGTGCAAACGAACAAGCAGGTAAGAGCAGAAAAAAAGTTGGAAAATACCTTTCCCGGCCCGCGTAGCAAATTTGCATCAGCTAATTGTCACTGACTGCGTGCACATGGGAAACTCCAAACCGATTGCAAAGTGATTGGGGTCGTAACGGCTGCATGTGCACAGGGATTGGCTTGGATTGGGATTGGTTTGCCCCATCCCCCAGGAACCCCTGGCCTAGGCCGATAGCAAACCACTTGGAGTCGTCATGTGAACGATTTCGTATTGGATTAGCATACTGCGCATGGGCGCCAGGAATTTCAGGAATTTCACCCAGAAGTTGTAAGAGTGGTAGGGGGTGCCTCTCAGTACCAAGTACCAATTGTTGTTTCAGAAGAAAACATGGCTGCGAAGAAATCAACAAGCACGCACTACTGGACAGACTAAGAAAGTGGGTTCATGCTGCACCAGGTGCGAGAGATAAACATTTAAAACTTTATGGACGGACGGCGCACAAGAACCGCTAGTCTTTATCAGAAGATAGCGTTGAAGATGGAGCAGGCAGGTTTTGTTCGGACGCCTGAGCAAATCAAAATCAAATGGAAAAACCCCAGGGCAGCGCACGCCACAGCCAAGAAGAACACCGGGAGAGCGCATTACGATGGCTCAGGACAGCGGTCCTGCATGGCACCAACAAGCCCCATCTTCCACCATATCTGGACTATGAACGTAACGCACAGGGCAATTCCAGACTTTACTTATTCCTTTATTGGGCTTAGCGCGAACAACGCGTTTCGCCAGGTAAAATCGAAACGCGTTGTTTGCTCTTAGCCCAATAAAGTGAGTGCGAGTGTGCGGTAAATTTAGTCTTTTCTGGAATTATTTAATGACTGCGTGCACATGGGAAACTCCAAACCGACCGAGGACCGAGGCAGGGTTTGCTCGGACCCCGGAGCAAATCAAAATCAAGTGGAAAAACGCCAGGGCGGCGTGTGCCACGGCAAGAAAGAACAACGGGAGAGCGGTCAAGACCGTACAACTTGCCCGCATTACGACAGCGTTCTTCACGGCACCAACAAGTCCCATCTTCCACCATTTCGGGACTATGGACATAACGTAGAATCGAAACGCGTTGTTTGCTCAAAGCCCGATAAAGGAATAAGAGTATGCGGTAACTTAGTATCAGAAGAGTGTTTGTTTGTTTTTAAACTGTTGTATAACTTAAATATTAAAAACGTAAATATTAAAATCAGTGTGGAAATTTTTCACTCAGACAGGACAAAACAGAGAGTGGAAGAGACAACAGAATATAAGCTAAGCATTACAAAGACATACAAAATGAAAGTGTGGTTGTGTAATTTTCCCCAGACCTTACATAAATGAAAGATAAACCCATAGCTACAAATTTAATGCCTTTATTTGTGGCACAAAAGATGCAAGCAACAAAAAACAACAAGGCAGAACATGATTAAAACATGTGCGGTATAGCTCCCAGTCCTCGTAGTTTTCGTTGTCCTCGATTGCTTGTAATTTCAAACGCCGACAACACAGTTCGTGTCGTATTAAAGAAACCAAAAACGCTGTTTTGTCGTTCATTTGAACAACCTAACTGCAGAATGCACAACAAGTACGCCACTGCCGCTCTGCCAAACTCCTCGAAAAGCCATTGCCGTATACTGCCAGATAGCTGTGTTGTGTTGTGTTTTAGTAGCCATCACCCGTAAGTAGTTGGACTACAGCGCCACATAGCGTTGCGGAGCGTGCCGAATCGCTGAACTGAATCTGATTGCACGACATGCATGTGCACTCGGATTGGACGACAGACCACCCGCCGAGCACGTGTGAAAAAACTAACCCAATCCTGATCCAATCCAACCATGTGCACGCAGTCACTTAGCTGTTTGTCAGCATTTGCATTTTTTAGAGTGGTTTTTTTTTTGTGTGTGCAAGAGCAGAACTCTGTTGCAGAGTTCTAATTGGACAGTTTACGGGAAACTTGCTCGGGGGCTGGTCTATCACACCTCAAACACCTGCTCATGCACATGCACCTGGTACAACGCATCTCACCTGTTCAGTATTGTTATTGTTTAATTGTTATTATGTCACTGTTCCTGTTTTATTCATATGCTGTTTGATGGCAAAAGTTGAGTTCAGCCATTTTTAATAAATAAGATAAATTCATATTTCCAAACATCTGTTTTGTCCACTATTTAATTATCCATCCGGGCCAATGTTGCAAATATGCAACATCCCAGAATGCACTGCATATAATGGTCACATAAAAAATAATCAGGAAAATCACAAATTTCATAACCCAGGGATTATTTTCACCAAATATCAGATTTTTCCTACAGGTATTATTAATTCAGCCTGGAGAGGGTTAATATAAGTTTTTCTCCTTTTCGAGATGTATAATATGTATATGATTATTGTTTATGTCTTGGCACAAACTCGAAATAAATAGGAATCAATCAGTCAATCAGTCAGTCACAATGAAGTACAGTGGTACCTCACCTTACGAAATTAATTTGTTCCAGAAGTGGTTTCGTAATGTGAAAAATTCGTAAGTTTAGTAGCTATTTCAATGGAAAAAGCCTGATTCGTTCCAAGGCCCCGATCCAAGTTTTTTTTTTTTTATAGTGTAACTTTTTTTATAGTGTAACACTGTGTTCTGCGTGTTTCTCACATTTGTCTCTCGTTTAAACACTCAAACTTTCATAGATTTTCAACAAAATGTATTAATAGTGAAGTGTGGGGGGGAAGGGGGAGGGGGGAGAAAACTGCGCTCTGACACGTGTGTGATAGCGCAGCATGACCCGGCGCGGAGCTGACAGCAGGTCTAGACCAAGGTCTAAACCTGGACTGGACCAGGACTAAACCAGGACTAAACCAGGACTAAACCTGGACTAAACCAGGACTAGACCAGGTGGATTAAAGCAGTGAGGAGGGGACTGCACACAGTGTAACGCGGGCTCCTCCTGGTTTAGTCCAGGTTTAGTCCTGGTTTAGTCCAGACCACCGCGGCTCCTCTAGACCTCCTCTAGACCTGGTCAGGTCTAGAGGAGGTCTAGACCACCGCGGCTCTTGCATGGGTCTCGTTCATGCGTTCATGCGCTCAGACTGCGTGCAGTCCCCTCCTCGCTGCTTTAATCCACCTGGTCTAGTCCTGGTTTAGTCCTGGTTTAGTCCAGGTTTAGTCCTGGTTTAGTCCTGGTTTAGTCCTGGTTTAGTCCTGGTCCAGTCCAGGTTTAGACCTTGGTCTAGACCTGCTGTCAGCTCCGCACCGGGTCATGCTGCGCTATCACACGTGTCAGAGCGCAGTTTTCTCCCCCTTCCCCCCACACTTCACTATTAATATTTTTGTTGAAAATCTATGAAAGTTTGAGTGTTTAAACGAGAGACAAATGTGAGAAAAGTTTAAATTCAGTCTGAGAAAAGCGTATAATGTGTGTAGCTGAGCGCGCATTATTTGAATTTTTGAGATTTCGCGTTTCGTAACTTGAATTTTCTTTCGTATCTAGAGACCAAAATTTACCGTGAAGGCGTTTCGTAACTTGAAATTTTCGTTTGTTGGGTCATTCGTAAGGTGAGGTACCACTGTAGCTCTATTTTTCACGTTTTTTGACAGTAAAAATCAGGTGCTTAGTGTGAGTGAAATAACTGCATAACATAACATGCTCACATCAAAATGTAGTGAAGTGGCCTACTCTAGTATATATTCTCAACCCAAGGGACAGTCTCATCCTCTCCTCCATGTGCAGGTTACCGTGACGACCATTGGATATGGAGACATAATACCTCAGACGTGGATTGGAAAGACCATTGCCTCGTGTTTTTCCGTCTTCGCCATCTCCTTCTTTGCACTACCCGCTGTGAGTACACATTTATGCATCAGTGTATTGATGTTCTTCTGATAGACTATTGATTTATATGGACCAACGGACTCTTTAAAGGATATAGGTTTAGGCTAATGCAAATGGGACCGCTCATTTCATGAAAACATAGTTATTAACATTATTTTCTGCACTGTGAGTGGTGCGGCCTCTCCACACATCTGACATGTATCTTGGTCTGGGCTGGTCTCCGTGAAGATAGAAAAGTTTAATGCCATACTGTGAAGCATTCCAGACAAAGCAAAGCAATAACATCTCCATGGAGAAAAGCATTTGACGGAGCCTCCACCAGAAAAGTGACACTATGCACCTTTAAAGGGAAAATTCACATTTTTTTACAATCTGAGCCTTCTTTCGGCAATAAAACAAGTAGTTTTACTCACCCATAGCAGTTTGGTGTCACTTGGAGCAGTTTCTTAGAAGTTATGTTGTAGCCGTTCTACTAATGATCCCGTATCCGTTAGCGTGAGTGCTCGGGGCATTACTTTGCGGTCTCCAAATAACACAAACTTTAGCACTTTTCAAATCACAGAAGATCGCTGTGTCAGGGTAGACTTTTAGTGGATTCCAAAACAGCCTGAAACCCGATATGCAGCTATAGTTTCATTTGATGACGTCATCAGAGAGGACAGTGCGCATGCGTGAACTCAGCTGTTTTGTAAACACCGCTAGTCTGAAAGAAGCTAACACCGCTCTGAACTTTACTTTTCTGTTGCGATATTGGGTTTCAGGCCGTTTTGGAATCTACTAAAAGTCTACCCTGACACAGCGATCTTCTGTGATTAGAAAAGTGCTAAAGTTTGTGTTATTTGGACACCGCAAAGTAATGCCTCTTTCTCATGCACTGAGTCTTGATTTTGAAGAAGGATTCATTTACAGTATTAGGGAACCATTAAGGAGCCATATAAAAGCATCAAGAAGTACCATGTCATGGGACCTTTAAGTAGTTACGATTATTTTAAACAACACACTTTTAAAGGCCTGTGATCAATACAAGCATTCCTGGTCATTTTCAACAAAAAGGTGAGCGTGATTAACTGAAACTATTAACAGCACACATCATCTTACCTGTTGTAGTTCCAGTTAAGTCAGCTCTTTTAGGTCAGATTGTGTTAAAACAAAACTAGCTTAAAGTCTAAACTTTAAGGACTAAACCAAGACTAAGCCAGGTCTAAACCAGGTCTAAACCGGGACTAAGCCAAGACTAAACCAGGACTAAACTGGGTCTAAACCAGGATTAAACTGGGACTAAACCAGGACTAAACCAAGACTAAGCCAAGACTAAACCAGGTCTAAACCAGGACTAAACCAGGACTAAACCAGGTCTAAACCAGGACTAAACCGGGACTAACCTGGCACTAAACCAGGACTAAACCAGGTCTAAACCAGGACTGAACGAGGACTAGGGCTCTCAAGTCTCACGCTTTGAGAGTGCGACACACGCCCCCCCCCCCCCTCCTCCGGAAAAAATTGACACTCGCACCCCACCCCCCACCCCCCCGCTCCTTGGAGATTACGCAGTCTCAGACTGTAGCTCAGAACAGATCATGGCCTGTGTGGAGGGCTGTTCTGGTGGTGTCACTGCGACTTTATGAAACACATTGTGGTGCTATATTCACACCTCTGTGGCACAGAGATCACACTTCTGCAAGCACACAACCCACATACACGTTTTATTCTACTTCTAGTTAGAGAACTAACAATAACGAAATAAGTACAGTGGTACCTCACCTTACGAAATTAATTCGTTCCAGAAGTGGTTTCGTAACGTGAAAAATTCGTAAGTTGAGAAGCTATTTCAATGGAAAAAGCCTGATTCGTTCCAAGGCCCCGATCCAACTTCTTTTATAGTGTAACATTGTGTTCTGCGTCCTGATTGGTTTCTCAGACTGGATTTAAACTTTTCTCACATTTGTCTCTCGTTTAAACACTTAAACTTTCATAGATTTTCAACAAAATTATTAATAGTGAAGTGTGGGGGGAAGGGGGAGGGGGGAGAAAACTGCGCTCTGACACGTGTGATAGCGCAGCATGACCTGGTGCGGGGCTGCCAGCAGGTCTAGACCTGGACTAAACCACGACTAAACCTGGACTAAACCTGGACTAAACCTGGATTAAACCAGGACTAAACCTGGACTAAACCAGGACTAGACCAGGACTAGACCAGGTGGATTAAAGCGTAGCGGGCGGGTCTATTTCCTGGTTTCGTTTCGAGTCACAGCTGAGGCGAGCAGCGAGGATTCCCCTCGGGACGGCAGGGAGACATAATGTCTCAGGGAGACATAATTTTTCAAAGGGATTAATTTAACATGATGAAATACATTTTTAGAGACCCAGGTGAGCGAGCAATTTTAGCTTGAGCCCTGGTTCTGCCAAACCCCCATCTTCATATCCCCATGAAGATTCGTGAGAGATCTTATTAGTTCCTCTTGGCGCACAGACTGCGCTGCGTTGCCTTTGCACAGTTCTGTAAGCATGCCCGTGATGGTATCCAAACGTCGAGATGTTTCCTTCGGTTGAAACCCTTCCAAAAGGTCCTTAACCTGTGCTACTTTCTGATGTGCTCCTTTCACGAGATCTCCCACGGCTTCACAGTGGCTCGAAATTTCTGCAGACAGCTTGGGGGACTCTTTACTTGCTGCCAGCTTACAAATTTTGCGATAGATCATGGACAATCCCAGGCCAATCAACAGATGTCCAGCTATCAGAAATCCGAATACGTAAATATCCTCCACATCCTCCAGGTACATTGGTGCCAAACATACGACTTGCCACGCATTATACGAGTCTTCAGCAGCAAAAGTACCGTCCGGACACACCGCTTCTCCCAGAGCGGCACTCCTCCGTGAAAAAAGAGTATCAATTGCGTTGAGGGTCCAGCTGATCACATCCATTCACCACATCCATTTTGTTGGTGCGAAAACTTCCATATTATCATCCAGCTGTCTGCCCAACTTTAGTCGGGGCTTTCTGTGAGAATCAGGGAGGTACTGATTCAGGGAGGTACAGGGAGGTACTGATGTGAAGTACCTCCCTGATTCTCACAGAAAGCCCCGACTAAAGTTGCTCTGTGGATTATTGACTTTGAGAGCTTGTATCTGAAGAAGCAGACAAATGAAATGTGATAGAACAGTCCCTTTACATTTAGGGCTGCTTGGGATGACTCTGTTCCTTCTCTGTAGGGAATCCTGGGCTCAGGCTTCGCTCTCAAAGTTCAGCAAAAACAGAGACAAAAACACTTCAACCGACAGATCCCTGCAGCAGCCTGCCTCATCCAGGTGAGTGAGTCCTTATCCAGGTGAGTGAGTCCTTATCCAGGTGAGTGAGCGCTCTTATCCAGATGAGCATTGGTGTTGGTCGGAGGGGCCAGTGGTGCAGACCGGCAGTAAATCCAATGCATCATCATTATTATTCTTACTGGTCATGGCTAAAGGTGGAGTCATATCTGTTTTATGTGTGTACAGACAGCGTGGAGGTCTTACGCTGTGGACAACTTGCAGACCGCAACCTTCAAGATGTTCCTCAAAAAGAGGAGCCACATCCAAGCGTCTGCTCTGTCCAGCCCCAAGCCCAAGAAGTCGGTCAGTACAAACACAAATTAGTGATGGTTATAGTTGCATTTAAGTCTTTTTTATAAAATATTCTACATCCTAGATCAGCGGTGCCCAAACTTTTTTTTTGCACTACAGGCTGGTTTAATGTCAGATAAAAAAAAATCTTCGGACCGCATAAAATTGAGGACCGGAGGGTTGTGCATGGATGTTGATGCGCTCTTCGAGGAAATATTGTTGACTCTTTGGCGTCCGTTTGTCCAACCCGAAAATTCAAATGTACTGGCCATAGTTGATTCTATAGAGGCCGTTACAGACACGGCTTTTAACCCAAACGTCAGACTTTACAAAAATAAATAATAGCAAATAATAAAATAATAAATAATAAAATGCCAAAATAAGGCCAGGGATCTTATTTCTTACTGTGTGAAGGTGAAAATGAGAACAATAACTTCCTTCAGATCCTCTCTAATGTCGGCATTATGTGCAGCATGTGATGATGAACAAAAACAGTAGCTAATCAGTTCTATTTTCTGAGAGGTGAAAGTGTGAATTGCAGCTGTTCAGTTATTTCTGTGTGTGGTGTGCAGGTGAATGAGAGTTATTTGCTATTATATGTATGTAGGTATCTGCAGTTGTCTAGTCTGCTCTGTTTGATATGCGCAGGTGAAAATGACCCCGCACGCACATGCTGTTTGTTCTGTCCAATGTACGTACGTGAAAATTACTTGCAGTTGTCCAGTTTGTCCCGTTCTATGTGCGGAGGTGAAAATGACACTTGCAGCTCTTCAGTTACATTTTTTTATTATTATGTCTAGGTAAAAATGAAAGTCGAATGAAGTCCAGTTTGCTCATCCTTATCAGGTGGTATAAAGGAACACCTGCAGCTGTTTAGCTTGTTTTGTATGAGTTCTGTTAGGGAAGATTAGACTTGCAGCTGGTCAGTTAGGCCTGTTTGAAGAAGGCGTGTTGAAATGAAACCTGCGGAGTGAATCAGACTGGTTATTATGTGCTGCTGAAAGGAATACTTGCAGCTGTTCAGTTTGTTTTGTCTGGTGTGAGGAGGTGAAAATTAGACTTGGAGTGTCCACTACTTTGTTCTGTGGGGTCTGTGCAGGTGAATGAGACTTGGAGCTGTCCAGTCTGTTATTTCATTATACAGGGGGTCCTCGGGTTACGACGGTCTCGACTTACGACGTTTCGTGGTTAGGAAGCGCCCCCATAAAAATATATATAATTATTATTATTATTAATAATATATATATATTACGCGTCATTCCGTCTTACGCGGTTTAGCGTGGTAAGCGACATAAACAAACGCGCGCGGCGCACGGTGGAAGAATACGCTCTGTTGTGGTTGTAGGGCGAAGAAGACAGCCTCGTGTGCGTGCCCAATGTGGGCGGAAGTACCTGATGTGGGCTCTGATCTGCTCCTATGAAAGCGGCAGTGATAACCAAGCAGCGTAGTGGTCTAATTATTGAGATGGAAAGGTTATTGGTGCTTTGGTTGGAAGATCAAAGTCAAAATCCGGCTTACGACGAAATTCGGGTTACGACGCGTCTTAAGAACGGATCAACGTCGTAACCCGAGGACCCCCTGTATACATTTTGTTGAGACTTGCAGCTGCAGTTCTTCTTTAAAGGAGAATTAATGTTTTTTACGTACAATCTGAGCCTTATTTCGGTAATAAAACAAGTTGTTTTACTCACCCATAGCACTTTGGTGTCATATGGAGCACTTCCAGAGATGTTTTAGATTAGCGATATCCGTAGCAGGAGTTCTCGGGGCATATAATATATGCCCCGTGTGGTCTCCAAATAACACAAACTTTAGTACTTTTCAAATCATAGAAGCTCAATGTCTTAGTCTACGCTTTCGTTTTACTCAAAACTGGCCTGTAATCCGAGATTTATCCATAATTTACAGATTTGCGTTTCATGTTTGGGTCCCGGGAGCTGAGAGCGAAATAAGATGTGACTCCGCACATGCGCACTGGCCTCCTCATCTACTCGAAACTATGGATAAATCTCGGATTACAGGCCACTTTTGACTCAGACGAAAGCGTAGACTAAGACATCAAGCTTCTATGATTTGAAAAGTGCTAAAGTTTGTGTTATTTGGAAACCGCATGGGGCATATATTATATGCCCCGAGAACTCGCGCTACGGCTATCGCTAATCTAAAATATCTCTAGAAGTGCTCCATATGACACCAAAGTGCTATGGGTGAGTAAAGCAACTTGTTTTATTACCGAAATAAGGCTAAGATTGTAAAAAAAAACGTTAATTCTCCTTTAATATTATGGTATTAGATGTTCAAATTGTTCCATATTTTGTGTACAGGTGAAAATGAGACCTGCAGCTGTTCAGTTTATCTTATCTTTTGTCCCATTTTTTGTGTAAAGGTTAAAATGTGACTTGCAGGTGTTCAGTGTTACTATGGAAATCCGCTATTGTTATGACAGCTGTGCAGAATATAGAAATACATTAGGTATTTAGCACCTTTAAATGCTATTCCAAACTCTGTACCAGTGAAAAGGTCAGTCTGTCCCATCTTTTGCATAAATATGACAACAGTACTTGCAGCTGTTCAGTCTATCCTATCTTTTGTATACATATGTCAGTGATCCTTGCAGCTGTTCAGTCTGTTGTATCTTTTGTATACAGGTTAAAATGAGGAAGAAAGTGAGGAGTGCTGACTTGAACCCCGCCTCCCCAGTCGTCCCCACTATCTCATACGACGCTGTGCTGGACGGAGGGAGAGACGCATGCACGGACGTGTACAGCACCGTGGGAACAGGTACACACGCCCCCTGACCCCTCTGTCTCCATGGTAATGCAGACAGGTGCACCTGACATGTGAGTGGGCCTACTGTGCAAAATGATTGGATGAGAGTGGCAGGTGTGAAAACGCACTAAAATACACACTGCAGATTTTACACTGCTGTAAAGATTGAAATGTTTTATTCTTACTTGAGTAATGATAAAAGGAGAAGTTTGTCAACTGGACAAAGTTTGTTTGGTTGAAGACGTTTCGTTGCTCATCCGAGAGACTTCTTCAGTTCTGGTTCTAGTGCTGGTTAGTCCCTGTTTATATCTAGCTGCAGGGAGGAGCTCACTACCCTGGAATCATTCTGAAACTATCTCAACTAATTTGTATCTTTTGTTTCCCTTTCGTCTCGTTTAGCATCTCTATTTAGCCCTATGAGGAGCTCACTGCTCTGAAATAGCTCTGAAACTATCCCCTCATTTGTTCCTTTTGTTATTTGAATATTTAGCATCTCTATTCAGACTACAGACCGTCTCCACTAGCCTGGGAATTCCCAGGCCGCTTCCGTTCGTTTCGAACTGGAAGGCGGCCTGGAAACTCGTCCAAGCGAGAGTCCCAGATTTAGGGCCCCAATCAGAGAGCGAGGGAGGTGTGGCAAGACGGTGACGCGTACTACATGACAAACGGAAGCTTGTAGTTTGAACTGACAACTGACATGATTGGCTATGGACTTACGTATACGCTCAATGATAGACATTCATAACGCCCAATAAACGGCCGTTGGCAATCGCTAACCACACCTCCGCTACGGGATTTTTCGAAGCGAGCTCCCAGACCCATATCTCACTTGTGATATGGTCAGGTGTTAACCAGACAACGTCTCCACCCTTCTGTCCCTGACTCGTCTGCCCTAATGTTTTTTTCCCGTCTGTTATGACTTGGTTTAAGAATCGAATTATAAATGGGAGACAAGTTATGTCTAACTCCCCCATTTCTGTTTAACGACGGATTCTCTTTTTTGACAAAAATTGCCTCTTTCACTCCCCTCTCAAACCAGTTCCCCTCTCAAACCAGAAAAGAACTGGTTTGAGAGGAGAGTAAAAGAGGCAATTTTTGTCAAAAAAGCTAAACGATGCTAAACGAGACGCCAGGGAAACAAAAGATACAAATTAGTTGAGATAGTTTCACAATGATTTCAGTGTAGGGAGCTCCTCCCTGCAGCTAGATATAAACAGGGACTAACCAGCACTAGAACCAGAACTGAAGAAGCCTCTCGGATGAGCGGCGAAACGTCTTCAACCAAACAAACTTTGTCCAGTTGACAAATTGAACTTCTCCTTTTATCATGGATTCTACGTGGACGACTGAGGGACTCTTCACGCATCTTACTTGAGTAATGCTATTTTGAAGTTTTATGTGAGTACAATTTTGGCACTCAGTAGGAATAGTTTTAGTGATATGTAATGAGTTTGAATGGATTGCAGTTTTAAGTTTTAAGAGGCCATTCTTCGTATTGTTAGGGCCTGGCTTTTGCACAGTGAACGTGTTTCTGTGTGCATTTTCTTAGGACTGCTGCCGTTGCTTACACAGAAATATTGAACATTGCAGACATAAGAAAAAGAAAGAAAAAACTGTAGCAGCATAGTTCACTTTGTAAAAGTACAAAAGTACAGACTCTTACTTACTTGTAAAGTTGAGTTATTATGCACCTTACCTACAGATATGATTTGGTTTATACATTTTCATGGCCTTTTCTTTGGAAATGCCACCAGCTGTTCTGTATCTGTCTTACTCAGTACTGAAGTAATATATTATGCAAAACATTCTTTCTTTTACGATCATTTTTTTAATATTTAGGTCAGTACTTTTTACTTAAAGTAATATTGTTTTTAAAGGTCCCATGGCATGAAATTTTCACTTTCTGAGGTTTTTGAACGTTAATGTGAGCTCCCCTACCCTGTTTACCCCCCCCCCCCCCATGGTTAAAAGTTGTGAAATGTCTAAACTGAGCATTTGCGATCCTTTTCTGCCTTAGAAAAAATCAGAGCTCAGAGCTTATTGATGTCAGATCGAAAAAAGAAATGCAAATGCAGTTCCACCCCCGTCTGTCTCTACTCAGCGTCTCTGTAAATCACGCCCAGAGAGTTTGGACTGCGGAGGAGCTACGCAATGCGAAATGCGTTTTTTTTTTTTTTTTTTTTTTTTTTTTTTTTAATTTATTTATTTATTTCAGGACAGTGCATATTCATAAACATTTCTGTCAATATGCCAGAATTAGCCAGGAGGCTATTTTTCATCTGTAGTCCTGTGACAGATGTAATTGTCATTCTAAAAACAGGGAACAATGGTTACATAATATAAAGAATATAGATATAAAATATAGAATATAAAATTATCACTATTTACAGGGACAAGACACTGACATGACAACAACTGACAACAGATCAATTCAACGATTGAGACAGTTAACAAATACATATGTTTTCACCCAGGCACAACAGAGACATACTTCATCATAAAACCACTTACATAAATATGACACATATATCGCACTGACCAGGCACACAGTTACACCATCACACAGTCACACAGTCACACAGACACACAGTCACGCACACCAAGGGAGGAGGCAAGAGGCTAGCAGGGGGCAGCGAGAGCACATGAACTTAGTGCTCACAGATCTGATTGTCCATAAGCCATTCTTTTAACTTTGTTTTGAAGGTGACGTATGAGTTTGCGTTCCTGATGGTGGTGGGAGTGAGGTTCCAGTCAGAGGCAGCGCGGACAGAGAAGGATGTTTGACCAAATGTACTCTTTCTGAAGGGGGTGATGCAGTCCCCTCTTACTTTTTATTTGCCTGGAGCAACTTGCGAGTGTTTCTAGGCTCGGAAGTCCTTTATCTGAGCCTGTGGACATCTGAAACAGCAGTGGTTTAATTTTATTTTCTGTGGAAATGTGTTTATTTTTCAATGGAACGCTTCTCATCTCTCCTTCCATGCAAAAACACGGAAGTGGGTCAGGCGCAGCTGAGAGCTGAGAGCGGAGAGTTTGGCCACGCCCCCACCCTCTACTATAGGCCATCTCTGTCCTCCTCATTTGCATTCAAGCAACAACGCCCATAATGGAGTGTTCCAGAGTGACATTTATGACTCTTTCTCATCTTATCTCTCTTTCTCATGCACTGAGTGTTGATTTTGAAGAAGGATTCATTTACAGTATTAGGGAACCATTAAGGAGCCATATAAAAGCATCAAGAAGTACCATGTCATGGGACCTTTAAAGTAGCCTTATTCTTACTTCAGTACAGATATTGGCTACTCTCCAAACTCTGCTCTCGTCCATTGTTTTTTACTACCCCAAAAATGCAGAATTTAACTTTAATTCACACCTCTGCATAAACACAGATTTCCATGCTTTTTGAGAACTTTGCATTGACATATATTTGAGAGACTGATCCTATTGTTACTACTTGCCTAACCTTAACCTAAAGTCTGACCTTAACTCTTTTAACCCATATCTGAACATTAAATCTTGTTACTGGTCTAAAAATAAAGGATTTTCCTGATTTTTGTCCCCATGAACAGGCAGTTCCCCATTATGCTAGCACAGTGGTTCTTAACCTGTGTTCGATCGAACCCTAGGGTTCGGTGAGTCAGTCTCAGGGGTTTGGCGAGCAATCCTTTTCAAGGATGCTGGACATAAAAACGAAGAAAATGAACAGACTTTGCTGTGGAAATGACATGAGAGTGGCACTTGCCAAGGTGAAGCCGCATTTCTGAACTGAGCTCTCAAAGGCAACAGCAGAAGTCACACTGATTTGCAGTAAATATTCATTATTATTGTAGCCTGATGGAAATTAGGTGATGAGTGTGTGTTAAAATGTTAAAAATAATAAATAGCATAAATACAATAAGTTCATTATTGGAATACACAAGGTTAAAAATTAAAACCATTTCAGTGTGGTAGTATTAAAAAAGGTCATGACTTTGTGAAAATGTCTGTCACTTGTTGTGTGTTCATGCAGTGTAGAGGTTTTGTTCACGGTTTGTGCACGGTTCATTTTGTGCACCAGTAAAACATACCTATATCTTGAATTTGAAAAAAAAAAAAAACATATTTTATTTTTCAATAAAGAAGGGTTCAGTGAATGTGCATATGAAACTGGCAGGGTTCACTACCATTGTGCTAGCGTGTATACAGATTTTACTCCCCACGATGTGAGGAATACCACCAGCACACCCTGGAGCATTAAAAATGCACCATGAGAAGATCAGCAGAGACTGTACTTGTGTCCAATTTGAGCTGTGATTTAGACCTGCTCCACTTTACACACACAGACCTTTCAGCTGTTCAGTTGACATTGACAAATTTCATTTCCCAAATGAGATGACCTCAAAACTCAAATAGAAATACACCAAAACTAAACCAGGATTAAACCAAGACTAAACCAGGACTACACTACTGCTCTAAAGGTCCTAACCCTAACCCAGCTCAACTGGTAAGTCACTTGACTTTCACCTAGGGAGCCAGGGTTCAAATCCTCCCCAGCAATGAGCAAGCCAGTGTGGGTCCTTGGGCAAGACCCTTCACGGTACTGACCCCCGGGCGCCTCAAAGATGTGCTGCCCACTGCTCCTGAAAAAGGATGGGTACAATGCAGAGAAATAATTTCCCTACGGGGATATGTCTTATTATTATTATTATTGTTATTGTTATTATTATTATTATTATTATTATTATTATTATTATTATTATTATTATTATTACACAGAATTGACTCTTGTGAGCTTTAAGCCATGTTAAAATGCTGTTACCTCTTCAAAAACGTTTCATTTTAACTTTATTTTAACTTTATTTTATTTTCTCAATCAGTGATACGCGTAGTTTGGAACAGCATAGTTTAATCATTTTGGTAGTGAAAAAAATATCTTCTGCTCGTTAGTGTGATATGCAGATGTCCATTGAGGTGTTACGGACCTGTTGGTGTTGGTGTTTGTGTTGGTTGGTGTTGGTTGGTGTTATGTCATATGGGGTGATGTGGGCGTGGCCTTGCAAAGACCCAGCTTTAAACTTAAAACCTAATATTTTGTTTTAAATGCGGTATGCATTTCTTTTTAGTGCATTTCACATTATTAAATCATCCCAGAGGTACATATGAGGCAAAGTGAGTCATTGTGTTTGAGCGGGAATGTAGTGATAAGTGTGCGCTTTGCCGGACTGATCACGGCCCGTTTGCATTGATACTAATGGAGATATGAAATACTTGCAGTGGGTTTCACATACACAAACCTTGCTCTCACTGCTTTCCTTTAGTGTGGATGAGTGTAAATCCACATCTCCACTTCAGACAAGGCGGAAAAGAAGCCACAGAAGAGCATTTTCATTTTATTTAGACAGTGCCCCAGAGGCCCTGGGACAGGTGTCTGTGCAGATGCCCGTGCATCTGTCTGCAGAGGGTGTCTTTCTGTCGTGTGTCCCATTTACACACCGGCCCTAACAAATCTGTAACACCCACTCTGTGTCGTGATGATGTTTACAACAACGTTAGCTCCCATTGGGCACCGAATCTTTCTAAAGCAGCAGTTTATTAAAGTTAAGTTAAAGGAAAAGTAACGTTTTTTACAATTTGAGCCTTATTTCGGTAATAAAACAAGTTGTTTTACTCACCCATAGCACTTTGGTGTCATATGGAGCACTTCCAGAGATGTTTTAGATTTGCGTTAGCCTAGCGCGACTTCTAGCCATAGCTCGGGGCATATAATATATTCCCCGAGCATGTAATATGCCCCGTGCGGGCTCCAAATAACACAAACTTAAGCACTTTTCAAATCATAGAAGCCCGATATCTTAGACTACGATTTCGTTTGAAGCAAAAGTGGCCTGTAATCCGAGATTTAGCCATAGTTTACAGCTTTGCGTTTCATGTTTGGGTCCCGGGAGCTGAGAGCGAAATAAACTGTGACTCCGCACATGCGCACTGGCGTCCTCATCTACTCGAAACTATGGATAATCTCAGATTAGAGGCCACTTTTGACCAAACGAAATCGTAGACTAAGACATCGAGCTTCTATGATTTGAAAAGTGCTAAAGTTTGTGTTATTTGGAGACCGCAAACATGTGCCCCACTTACGGAGATCGCTAATCTAAAACATCTCTGGAAGTGCTCCATATGACACCAAAGTGCTATGGGTGAGTAAAACAACTTGTTTTATTACCGAAATAAGGCTCAGATTTTAAAAAGCGTTACTTTTCCTTTAAGTTTATTAAAATGGTTTTAGATGACTATTGCGATTTAAAATGTGTAAATAGTAACATAATGAACTATGCGTGTTAAGAAGAATCACTTTATTGATCTTCTTCTCTGCATTTAACCCATCCTGTTATTAGGAGCAGTGGGCAGCACATGACTGCGCCCGGGGACCATCTCCATGATCTTCTTGCTTCGGCTTGGTGGCTGGAGGATTTTACCTGGTGCATGTTTTGGGATGATGGGGTAAACCGGAGTGCCCGGAGGAAACCCACCCAGACACGTAGAGAACATACACAGAAACCCATAACCCAGAACCGTGCCGCCGGTGTTGTACATTTGAACTATATAGCAGGCTCCAGCACAATATGTGATCTTTAAATACAGTGGTACCTCGCCTTACGAATGACCCAACAAACGAAATTTTCAAGTTACGAAACGCCTTCACGTCAAATTTTGGTCTCTCTACCCTGATAGGGCCCCCCCCGAATGGCTAATTTCAAGTTACGAAATGTGAAATCTCCAATCCAACTTTATTTATAAAGCGTTACAAAACAATCAGAGCTCAAACAGACGATTTTGAACAAGGAAACTTATTGACGTCAGATGCACGCCCCGAAACGTAAATACACTTTATCAACACACGGGGTTAGGTTCCAGAGGTGGCCCGCGGTGGGAGAGGTCCACGAGGTAGGACAACTTTGTATTTGGCAATTGTTCTACATGTTTTAGGGCTGTAAATGCCTCACCACTTTCATAGATTTTCAATGGAATGTGTTGGGGGGGCACGGCTCGCCGAACGTGCGATGGAAGCGGAGACACAACAACACATCATCAGTATGGTAAAACTCACCTGTCTCACGACGGTCTAAACCCCGCTCACGTTCAATTAGTGAGTGAACAATCCAACGTTTGGTGAATTCTGCTTCACAATGATAGGAAGAGCCGACATCGAAGGATCAAAACGTCCATACGGCGCAAGGCCGCGCTACACCGGGGCTGCGGGATGGAGAGCCGTGGTGCCCGGGCCGTGCCTCCTCCTTGGGGCCGCGAGCACGCGCGGCTCGGCCCGCCCGCGCGGCTCACAGCTCACAGTCTCAGCCCCACGGCTCTGGAAGTCACATAGAACCAGAGCCCACCCCGAGCGAGACCCCGTGGTCTTGCCGGCCGATAGAGCTCCTTTCTCGGCCTGTTAGCTCATAGTGTCAGCCTCCCGGCTCTGGAGGTCAGATAGAAGCAGAGCTCGCCCCGCCCCGCGGGGCTGGCAAGGAGCGCAGACACGAGCAACGCGCTCCTCCAACGGCACTACCATGTTATAATAATAACAGGTCCAATCCAGGTTTAGTTCTGGTCTAGACCTGGTTTATTCCACGTTCTTTTAGTCCTGGTCTAGTCTCTTAGCCTGTCAGGAAGCAGAACACAACGTAAAAAAAAATGTTACACTCTAAAAAAAAACAACCTTGGAACGGATCAGGCTTTTTCCATTGAAATAGCTACTCAACTTACAAATTTTTCACGTTACGAAACCACTTCTGGAACGAATTAATTTCGTAAGGTGAGGTACCACTGTATCTGTACCTGTAAACCGACTTTCAGGTACAGCCCTTTTAATCCACATTATTGCCCCTGCTTGCTTCTCCAAATTGGCAGGGCCCTCGTAACTAGCGTCACATGAAGAGCGCTGGATTCAAATGGGACAAATAAATGCGAAATATGCACAGTAATAAGTGTTAAATAATATTAGTACTTTGTAATTAGCTTTTAATGACAGTGTTGATTGCCCCGATTCCTCACAGGTGATCTCACAGCGGTCAATCTGTGTGCGCGTGTGCGCGTGTGTGTGTGTGTGTGTGTACATGTAGTAATCAGGCCTCTCATGCACACTCATTATCATTCTCATTAGCGTCATTAGACCTGTGTAATCCTCCTAATCTCTTCCGTCTACACACAGGAGCCCGGAGCCTAGAGCCTGTAACACGACCTGACAACTGCCCCAAACACGGCTGACAAATGACCAAGATTGTCACAGCTACAGCCTCTATTACTCATGGGCAACCTAGATACACAATGAGTGATTAAAGGGCCCATATCACACTATTTTCTGATCTATGTTCAATGTCACAAACACAGCTGGAGTTGTGTTTTGTTTTGTTTCATTTGTACATGTTTAACACACAAACCCTGCATATTTAGGCTGAGTTCTTGCGGTAATACTGTGCAGCTCCATACAACTTCACTTGAATCATTTGGATCAGTTCAATCCTGGAATTTTCAATCTCTAACAAAAGGTAAAAGGGGCTGTTCACTTGAAAACTAACACCATTTGACATCACGAGCTGGAACAGAGCATTTTGAGCTTTGGAGATGTAGACAGACTAATAATAAAGGATTACTCAAACATGCGTGAATGAAACAAAAAACAATGCCAGGTTTTTGAGGACTTAAAAGTTCTATAAAGTGGTTTTAAGCCCTGACAGTTTAAAAAAAAAAAGGACCTGTCACACTTACACATTTTGAACCATGATATACAGTGGTCTCTCGCAATATCGCGGTTCACTTTTCGCGTCTTCGCTGTTTCACAGGGTTTTTTTTATAGTGTATCAACATTGTGTTCTGCGTCCTGATTGGCTAAGGGACTGTAGACCTTTGCCGATTTGTCAGTCGTTCTCCGTGCCGTGTCTCCTGTACAGTACAGAATCTGTTCAGTTTGCCAGATTTACATAGGTGTTATAGATGGGGGACGCAGGGAGGCGGGCACAGCTCCGAGAGTCCGGCTGGATGCACGAGGGGGCGGAGACATGAGTCACTGGATCCGTGGGTCTGCTGAAGCCAGTGCTGACTCTGTCCCTGGTCTTCACATCCTTCCTCACTCTCCACCGGCTCGCGGAGAAGGACTCACTGGGGCTGAATGCGTGCGACTGCTTCTCATTCAAACACAGTGTGAGCACAGAGGGACCCACGGAACAGGATGCACCGCGCTCATCCAACGGCACTGCCACGTCTTGGGACACGCAGGTTCTGAACTGTAGTGAGAACGCTTCCGTGCGCTCTCAGGACTGGTTCCGCCGCCTGGATTCCAGGTTCCACCAGTTCGTTCTGCGGAAACACTGCCGCTACTTCCCGATGCACATTAACCCCCTGGAGAAGTGTGCGTGCGGACACGTGCACCTGCTCATCGTGGTCAAATCCGTGATAGAGCAGCATGACCGGCGTGAGGCCGTGCGTCTCACCTGGGGCTGCGAGTACGAGACCGAGGCCAGCAGTGTCCCGACCGTGTTTCTTCTCAGGACCGCGTCCACGGCTAACGATGCAATCCGAGCCACGAAGCGAACACACACATCATAAACACAAACTTTGATATGAAAGTAAAAGCCGCATGAAACCAGGCAAAGAGCCGCATGCGGCCCCGTAACCACATTGCCATGGCCCACCTGCTAGGTATTCGGTCGTTAGCAGTGGACGTGTCTGTCCTCTTAAGTGTCCTCTGGTCCACATCCATGTCCCGTCTGTCCTCTTAAGTGTCCTCTGGTCCACATCCATGTCCCGTCTGTCCTCTTAAGCGTCCTCTGGTCCACATCCATGTCCCGTCTATCCTCTTAAGTGTCCTCTGGTCCACATCCATGTCCCGTCTGTCCTCTTAAACGTCCTCTGGTCCACATCCATGTCCCGTCTGTCCTCTTAAACGTCCTCTGGTCCACATCCATGTCCCGTCTGTCCTCTTAAACGTCCTCTGGTCCACATCGATCCTGGTTTCTCTCATCAAAAGTTTAAATTACACAGATCCGTCTCACAGCGTCCGTGACCAACTCCCCCCTGCTTCAATCACACAGTCTGCTCTAGTCCAGGTTTAGACCTGGTCTAGTCCTGGTTTAGTCCAAGTTTAGTCCTGGTCTAGTCTAGGTTTAGACCTGGTTTAGAACTGGTTTAGACCTGGTTTAGTCCACATTTAGTCCTGGTCTAGTCCTGGTCTGGTCCCGGTCTGGTCCTCATGGGTTAGTCCTGGTCTAATCCCGGTCTGGTCCTGGTCTAGTCTCGGCCTGGTCCCGGTCTGGTCCCGGTCTAGTCCCGGTCTGGTCCCGGTCTGGTCCTCATGTCTTAGTCCCGGACTGATCCTGGTCTAGTCCCGGTCTGGTCCTGGTGTAGTTCCAGTCTGGTCCCGGTCTGGTCCCAGTCTGGTCCTCATGTCTTAGTCCCGGTCTAGTCCCGGTCTGGTCCAGGTCTGCTCCTCATGGGTGGCCTGTGGACTGGGGGAGGTGATCTCCAGGGTCCGGTCTGGACTCTCAGAAGAATCCTGGTCTTTACTGGAACTAACGACTGAACTAACGACTGAATACCTATCAGGTGGGCCGTGGCAATGTGGTTACGGGGCCGCTCTCGAGTCGCATGCGGCTCTTTGCCTGGTTTCATGCGGCTTTTACTTTCATATCGAAGTTTGTGTTTATGATGTGCGTGTTTGCTTCGTGGCTCGAACTGCGTCGTTAGCCGTGCACGCGGTCCTGAGAAGAAACAGGGTCCGGACACTGCCGGCCTCGGTCTCATACTCGCAGCCCCAGGTGAGACGCATGGCCTCGTGCCGGTCATGCTGCTCTATCACGGATTTGACCACGATGAGCAGCTGCATGTGTCCGTGCGCACACTTCTCCGGGAGGTTAATGCATGTCCCTGGGTCCCTCTGTGCTCACACTCTGTTTGAATGAGAAGCAGTCCGAGCAGTGCGTCCTTCTCCGGAGCCGGTGGTTTACAGCCTTAAAACACGTATAATAATTAGAGTAGTAAAGCAGGATAATGCTGTTAAACAATGTTTATGTCGACAGTATCATTAACCCTCCTGTCGTGTTCGGGTCAAATCTGACCGTTTTGCAACTTATAATACTCATAAATATTATGTTTTTCATCTGATTACCCCAAGACCTTATGATATCCTCCACACTGTGGACTTGAACATATAAAAGTGATGATCACCTATTTCATTCAATTTTGAGTGTTTTAATCAACCTTGTTACACCTGTGGTGTTCCCGGTCAAAAGTGACCGCCATAGGAAATGAATGGGTATCCAGAGTAAATTCATTCAACATACAGAAAACATCCCCATACACACTGCCCCAACTCACTCACACACTCACACACAAACACACACACACACACTCACACTCACACACACACACACACACACACACACACTCACACTCACACACACACATACACACACGCACACACACACACGCACACAGGAGCAGCTATGCCTGGAATATGCAGGTGTACATGGGGAAACCCAGTACTGGAAGGGCCGAAAAAAAACAGGGCATGTGTGTTGTGCTGGACATGACAACCGGTCTCCATCCAAGGGCATAATATCACATGTGACAACTTCCTCACATCACATGCTCTTGGTCAGGAGCTACTGAAAAGAAAGCTCACCATGGTAGGGACAGTGAGGAAGAACAAGCCCGAACTTCTCCCTGCGCTGGTATCGACCAGAGGAAGACAGGCACTCTCATCACAATTTGCATTCACTGACACTCACACTCTTGTGTCATACGTTCCCAAGAAGAACAGAAATGTCATCCTGATGAGCACAGTAACCAAAGACGCCGCTGTCAGCACCACAGAGGACAGGAAGCCCCTGATGATCCAGGATTACAACAAGAACAAGGGAGGCGTTGACTGCCTTGATAAGGTAATGTCTTTACATTACCTTATCATGCATTTTATTTTATTTTTATCTAGGTGAACCATAGCATTTTGTGATAAAAGGAGAAGTTCAATTTGTCAACTGGACAAAGTTTGTTTGCCGCTCATCAAAGTTTGTTTGCCGCTCATCCGAGAGGGCTGACGAAGCCTCTCGGATGAGCGGCGAAACGTTTTCAACCAAACAAACTTTGTCCAGTTGACAAATTGAACTTCTCCTTTTATCATGGATTCTACCTGGACGACTGAGGGACTTTTCATGCATAGCATTTTGTGTACGACAGATTGAATATTGTTCCTAATCTCTTATTATTTATTGTTCCTTTATTGCATCTTACTGGTACATACACCTGTAAGCGGATGACGGCTAGCTGGCCTGTGACACTGTTCCACAACATCCTAGATGTGTTAGCTTTCAACGCGTATGTGGTGTGGACAGCAATCGACCCAACCTGGAATCAGGGGAAAAGTTTCAAGAGGAGACTTTTCCTCGCAGAGCTGGGGAAAGCTTTGGTGACTCCTCTTATACAGCGACGCCAGCACATTCCCCGCACACCAGCCTCCGCCAGTCTGGTTAGGAGCATGCAAGCTCCAGCCCCAGCCCCGGCTGCTCTCCCCCAACAAGGACATGGGCAGAAAAGGAAGCGTTGTGGCCTCTGTGCCCTTAGAGACATCAAAACGAGCCTGACATGCTGCTAATGTCATGCTTATGTTTGTAAGGCCCACTCTGACCTGAGTGTCACATGCCACGAATATGCCATGAATACACTGAATACACACACACACACACACACACACACACACACACACACACACACACACTGTTAAGTTTGGTGTTTGGTTTTCCATTTATTTTTTGTATTATATGTTCATTTTGTAGTTCATTTTCAGTGCCCAATTGTACTTTCACTGATGTTATTTAATGTTTACTTCTATAAATTGCTCTTAGACACTACTTTGAAACATTGCTCTCAACTAAAGAATGTTTAATAAAAAAAATGGTGGTGAAAAAAAAAAACTGTGCTAATTTAAGAGCAGTTAAAACAGACCGGTCAATTTTGACCGGGAACACTAAAGTAGGGGGCTGGAGGCGAACACGACCGGAGGGTTAAAAGGCCCAAGCTGCAAGAAATAAATAGCAGAATAAATAGCACAGATCCAACTGGATTTCTGCATTGGCAACCCAAATGATACTCAAGGGAGGCTCATTCTTCTTTCCAATTGGATAATGGTCTTGAGAACCAAAAGTCAGCATTATACAGTTGTTACCAGTGAGTTATATTTGATTTGAACATGTCGCAAGTCTTGTTTATGAAATCTTACATACATTACAATTGTGTAATGAAATCCCAGTCCAGTTTTCATGAAAGTTTGAGTTTACAAAGTGCCAGCAGAGGGCGCTGGGTATGAATGTGCAGGCAGAGAGAAGGAGGAGTCTGTATCAGGTAAACATTTCAGGTGTAGTTATTATTTGCAAACTGAAATGCTCTGCACTAGTTTAGTGATGGTCCCACTCCAAGTTTTAGCATTGTTGGGAGAGAGGTCAGGTCCCCTAGCCCACAGTTTGGTCCCAGCTCCATTAATCAATTCATCAATGAATACTGTTTTTGTGTCGCTGGGCAAGACACTTGACCCCCTTGCCCATTGTGTCTGCATGCACTGGTGTATGGATATGTGAATGGGTGAGTGGTTCCTTGATGTAAAGTGCTTTGAGAGGCTTGAAGTTGGAAAATGTGACCATTTAGCATTTCAGAACACATGAGCTTTGTAGATTGCAGGGTGCTGACAGGCGCAGGAACGAGACACACCATGGCAAAGTTGTTCATACATTGAGAAAAAGTTTTATGTGCTCTCTGTCTGCAGGTTAAAGAACTGAAAACACAGATTCAGTCACAACAGAATCTGTGTTTCCAGTGTTTTAACCTGCAGACACAGATTCAGTTGTGACTTTAAGTGATGCTAGAGGAGAATGCAATCTGAGTCCAAAACAGTAGAATGTGGCTGACTGCTCCAGGACCTCGAGCTCTCCTCTTTTCACACAGTGACTGTGCGGCTCTGATGTCTGTATGTGAGCGATCACATGCAGATGGAGCCTCATAACTGGATCTGTAAACCCTGCTTTATACTCTCAAAACAAAGAGCTTTTTTATGACCCTGCTGTTCGGACGGCTTACACGTTTACGAGTTTTAACAACACACTTTGTTGTTTTGGTTGAAAATGTTATTTATTTGCAAATTAAACCAAATTATGATGGCTATTGTGTTACAAAACAAATGAACTTAAAGGTTCCATAGCATGAAATTTTCACTTTTTGAGGTTTTTGAACGTTAATGTGAGCTCCCCTACCCTGTTTAGCCCCCCCACCCCCTTGGTTAAAAGTTGCGAAATGTGTAAACTGAGCATTTGCGGTCCTTTTCCGCGTTTGAAAAAAAAAAGCCCAAACGGGCGATTCTGAACAAGGGAAATTTCTTTGCAAATGCAGTTCCACCCCCCGTCTGGATGTCTACCCACCGTCTCTGGAATTCATGCCCAGAGAATTTGGACCGCAAACAAGCTACGAAATGCGAGATGCATTTTTTTATTTGCCTGGAGGCACGTGAGAGTGTTTCCAGGCTCGGATGTCCTTTATCCGAGCCTCCGAACCTCTGAAACAGCAGTGGTTTAATTTTATTTTCTGTGTAAATGTGTTTATTTTTCAATGGAAATCATCTCATATCTTCCTCCGCGCTTAAACGCGGAAGTGGAGCCAGAGCATAGCGCACCGCTACACAAGGAAAGAGCGGAGAGTTTGGCCACACCCCCACCTGATGCACTGGCCTGTCTCTGTCCTCCTCATTTGCATTCAAGCAACAACGCCCAGAATAAAGTGTTTCACAGAGATATTTTTGACTCTGACTGTGTTCATGAGGCTTTCTCATGCACTGAGTCTTGATTTTGAAGAAGGATTCATTCACAGTATTAGGGAAATTAAGGCGTCATATAAAAGCATCAAGAAGTACCATATCATGGGATCTTTAAGCCAGAACACAGTTGCCTGTGGTAACAGTGACACAGAAAAGGTCTGAGTCACCTTCCTAAAACTACAGGCAAGTTTCCAGTTGAAATGTTCTGTTTTACGTTTTAAAAACAACTTTGTAACACCTTTGATTTGGGGATGTATTGTATATACTGTAGTTCTCATACGCAAGCAACCAGAACTAAACTGAAAACAAGATCTGCTACTGCTGAGGCTGGTGAAGGTTTCTTGTTTTCACCTAGTCCCGCTCCCTGCTCTGTGCTGCCAGTGCAGAATACTAATTACTACAACACCACATGTGTGACAGAACTTGTGATAATGGGAGTTATGGGAATAGAGGCATATAGGACCAAGTGAATACCCCGTCGTATTCTGTGTTCTGTGATTTCTGTGCCTCTTTTTCTTCCATCTTTTGATTTGTCTTTGTCCTCTTTCTATCCTCCATCTGTTTTGTCTTCTCTCTCCCTTTTCTCATCCCTCTCTCTTTCTCTCTCCCTCTCTCTCTCTCATTGCACCAGGAGGGAGCGGACTCGGTGAGCTCCTGTTAGTGTCCACCTTCTGCACACCTTCACCTGTGTGTCCCCCACCTGCATGCATCCAACTGTACCCAATATTCCTCCCCCTATTACAGGCACTACCCTATTACCCCCTCACACACACACCCACACACACACACACACACACACACACACACACACACACACACACACACACACACACACACACACACACACACACACACACACAACTCTTTCACCCTCTGTGATACTAATAGGTGAGACAGCACAATAGGGGCCAGTTTAACTTAGACTTAAAGGAAAAGTAACGTTTTTTTTTTTTACAATTTGAGCCTTATTTCGGTAATAAAACAAGTTGTTTTACTCACCCATAGCACTTTGGTGTCATATGGAGCAATTCCGGAGATGTTTTAGATTAGCGTTAGGCTAACGCCGTTAGCCTAGTGCGACTTATAACCATAGCTCGGGGCATTCCCCGAGCATGTAATATGCCCCGTGCGGGCTCCAAATAACACAAACTTTAGCACTTTCCAAATCATAGAAGCTCAATGTCTTAGTCTACGATTTTGTTTGAATCAAAAGTGGCCTGTAATCTGAGATTTATCCATAATTTACAGCTTTGTGTTCCATGTTTGGGTCCCGGGAGCTGAGAGCACAGTCCGCGCATGCGCACTGGCGTCCTCATCTACTCGAAACTATGGCTAAATGTCGGATTACAGACCACTTTTGACCAAACGAAATCGTAGACTAAAGACATCGAGCTTCTATGATTTGAAAAGTGCTAAAATTTGTGTTATTTGGAGCCCGCACGGGGCATATTACATGCTCGGGGAATGCCCCGAGCTATGGTTATAAGTCGCGCTAGGCTAACGGCGTTAGCCTAACGCTAATCTAAAACATCTCCGGAAGTGCTCCATATGCTCCAAAGTGCTATGGGTGAGTAAAACAACTTGTTTTATTACCGAAATAAGGCTCAAATTGTAAAAAAAAAACCTTTAGTTTTCCTTTAATAAGATCAAATTGAAAATGGCTTCTGGACTGGAGCTGAAACATCTACATTGCAAAAACAATCGCAAAAACAGTGTCCAGATGACCACTGTTGACAACCTGCTTTAAAAAGTTGATTTTGCATAATAGGTCGAAGGGTGAACCGCTACAATAATACAACCCCTGTCCACTCCTCTACTCACCTGTCTGTCTCCATCACTCTCCCCAGCATTTCTGTGCCTTTTTTGTGCTTGTTTTTGTGTCTTTTTTATGTACCAATAGAAAGAAAACACATACAGAAATAAAGAAGACAAAAGCCCATCGGGGCCTCATTAGAATTGGCTCATTGTGCAGTAGTGCTGCTTTTGGTCCAATAACAGACGCTCTCTGGTTCTCCTCTTTGTATGGAACAATACACATATATTAGGTCAGGTTAGTTAATATATGATTTTTTATTTTATTATTATTTCTTTAAAGTCGCAATGGGGGGAATCCACCATCTGCATTTCCTTTTGCTTCGTCCACGATAGAGTTAAACTGATTTATTTAAAGGAAAAGTAACATTTTTTTTACAATCTGAGCCTTATTTCGGTAATAAAACAAGTTGTTTTACTCACCCATAGCACTTTGGTGTCATATGGAGCACTTCCAGAGATGTTTTAGATTTGCGATCTCCATAATGTGAGTTCTCGGGGCACATGTTTGCGGTCTCCATGTAACACAAACTTTAGCACTTTTCAAATCATAGAAGCTCGATGTCTTAGTCTACGATTTCGATTCGATTTCGTTTGGTCAAAAGTGGCCTGTAATCTGAGATTACTCAAACATGAAAACACATACATGAAAACTCAAACATGAAAACGCAAAGCTGTAAACTATGGATAAATCTCGGATTACAGGCCACTTTTGACTCAAACGAAATTGTAGACTAAGACATCGAGCTTCTATGATTTGAAAAGTGCTAAAGTTTGTGCTATTTGGAGCCCGCACGGGGCATATCACATGCTCGGGGAATATATTATATGCCCCGAGCTCTGGCTAGAAGTCGCGCTAGGCTAACCGCAAATCTAAAACATCTCTGGAAGTGCTCCAAATGACACCAAAGTGCTATGGGTGAGTAAAACAACTTGTTTTATTACGGAAATATGGCTCAAATTGTAAAAAACTTTACTTTTCCTTTAATATGCATTTATCCAGCCACAAGGGCTAAAACAATACCTGGAATTACACGCTTTCTTACTATGAGTGGGGTTGCCTCTTCATAGATCGCACCTGTAACTTGGCCTAGCGGCATCACCTGCTTGTTTCCATGGTGATAGATAAGCTTAATGTTATACTATGGAACTTTCCAGGCAACACAATAACATCCTAATGGAGACAAGTAAGTGTCAGACCTTCAACTAGAAAGTCTGTTTTATGATTTATTTAGGTGAATTTAGCTGTAAGGGTATCGTTAGTTGAACGAGCAGGACCTTCCACCAGGATCTTTGCGACCACAAGACCATGTCAGGTCTCAATGTGGGGGTATTTTTTTAATCCTAATCTAAGGACTGCACACATATCACATGTTTGTTTGTTTTTTTTTGTTTTTTTTAACACTTGCCTTAGTCTTTGTGAATGGAAAATAAAACATCTTAGTATTTGGCTTGAAGCTGTGCTCTGTTGTCTGGACTCTGCCTGTGTATAGGCCTATGATGATGACACTGCCTCTGTTACCTTGAGCAGATCTGTGGTAAACATGTTTGTGTATTTCCCTTTGTGTGTCCAGAGGCGGAGCAGACCTGGACCTCACTCAGCTCTCTGCACTTCGGACACAACAACACAGGTAATAGTACCTTAGTAGCAGGTCTGTACTGGGACAAAAAAATGGCCCATGTCCCATTACTTAACTTTATTAACCACACCCGATATTTTGGGGATCCTTAAAGGTCCCATGGCATGAAATTTTCACTTTCTGAGGTTTTTGAACGTTAATGTGAGCTCCCCTACCCTGTTTAGGGCCCCCCATGGTTAGTTGGTTCTAAACTGAGTTTAGCGGTTTTTCTGCGTTAGAAAAAAATCAGAGCTCAAATGGGCGATTTTGAACAAGGAAACTTATTGACGTCAGCTCGAAAAAAGAAATGCAAATGCAGTTTCCAGTCTGTCTCTACTCAGCGTCTCTGGTAAATCACGCCCAGAGAGTTTGGACTGCGGAGGAGCTACGCAATGCGAAATGCATTTTTTATTTGCCTGGAGGAACTTGCGAGTGTTTCAGAGCTCGATGAAGTCCTGGTTATCTGAGTCCTGTGGTTCAATCCTGGTTTAGTCCTGGTTTAGTCCTGGTTTAGTCCTGGTTCAGTCCTAAATTGTGGGCTGGTCTCTAAGTGCAAAAAAAAAAAAGTGGGTCATCGGAGTGGAGTGGAGAGTTTGGCCACCGGGAAAATGCCCGGTATGCCCAATTACCAGTCCAGGCCTGCTTAGTAGACACTCAAGAACACTTTAGATGCAGAGTAGGGGAGGTATGGCCCATGTCCCATTACTTAACTTTATTAACCACACCCGATATTTTGGGGATGCTTAAGTTTAAAAAAAAAAAAAAAAAAAAAGTATCTGAGCAAGCAGTGAGATATCAGGACAGAGGCTTAAATCTTGAAAAAGGTTTTATTGGCAGTTAAAACAGCAGATAAAAAGGTCAGTAAATGTGAATATTATAATAAAACTAAGAAAGCAAACTGATATCTGGGTAACTTGGGTCAAACCAAAATATATTAACCCAACCAGCAAACAAAGCTGCCTACACACTTGCAGTTAGTTAAAGCAAGAGCACGTACGTTTCTAGAGGTCACCAAAATGATTCCAATGGAAATAAAACTAGAACCAGAACAGAACAGGAAGATCACTGTTGTGCAGAGCAGTGCCTGGGAGGGGTACTAGTCAGTGCACTGACTGTGGACTCTGTTGTTCTATTGGGGGCCACATGGGCAACGCCAGTGACACCTGGAGAGGGGTGATCAGGGGGGACGGGACTCTCTGATCTGAACTCTGTCTTGGACCCTTGGGTGAAGATCACCACCTGAGAGTGAGTTGGATCTGCTGAGTCTGAGTGGAAAATGCGGCTGCTGGTAGCTATGGTTGCAAGGTCTCCGAGGTAAATGCTGGAAGTAGTGGATGTCAAGGTGAAGAAGAAGTCCTATCAAACTTTGTTGGCTTGTTTGACTCTTGAGGCAGCTAACAGGTACAGACAGGTGAAATGTACTTTTTTTTTTAAATCTCTCTTGTTTGCAGATGATGTTGCCTTGATGGCTCCATAGAAACAGGACCTGCAACATGCACTGGTACCGTTTGCAACCAAGGGTGGCTGGGATGAAAATCAGTTCCACCAAATTCAAGGCCATGGTTCTTGAACGGAAAACCACAGTTTCCGTCTCCAGGTGGTGGAGAGTCCCTGCCTCAAATGTAGGAGTTCAAGTATCTTGGGGTCTTGTTCCCAAATGAGGGAATGATCCACAAGACTGACAGTTGAATCAGAGTCTGCAGTGATGTGGACTGCTGTGGTAAAGAAGGAGCTGAGTCGAAAGGCAAAGTTCTTGATTTACAGCTCAATCTATGTCCCTTCCCTGACCCAACGCAATAAACTTTGGGTAATGATGGAAAGCTTTAGGCAATGAATGAAAAAAGAAGAAGAAGACGTCCTTTATTTATCCCCGTAGGGAAATTATTTCTCTGCATTTGACCCATCCTTTTCAGGAGCAGTGGGCACCTCATCTTTCAGGCAATGGGGGGCAGTACCATGAACGATCTTGCCCAAGGACCCACACTGGCTTGTTCATTGCTGGGGGGGATTTGAACCCAGGTCCCCCGGGTGAAAATCAAGTGACTTTACCAGTTGAGGTAGCCAACCGGTTTGTGTATACAAGTGGTTGAAATAAGTTTCCTATGCAGAGTGCCTGGGCACTCAACTAGAGATAGGGTGGGGGGCTTTATATAAAATTATAAAGCTCAGAGTAGAGCTGCTGCTCCTCCACGTGGAGAGGAGCCAGCTGAGGTGAATTGGGCATCTATTCCAGATGCCTCCCTGCTCTGACTGCTGCCTCTGCGACTCATCCTGGTATAAAGCGGAAGAAAAGGGGTGGATGAATTTCAGAAGAGATTTTATGTCATACTTTGGAAAGATTATAGTCAAAGGAACAGCATTTCCATGGAAACAAGCAGAAGGAGGCCCTTCACTAGGCCAAATAAGAGTCAGATTTGTGGAGATGCAAGCACGCCCAGAGAAGGGACACGTTTTCCTACATTTTTAATGCAATAAAAAACAACCAGTACTTTAGTATATTATTATATTATTATTTATTTATTTATTTATTTTGTTAAAAACTCACATAATGCAGTTTTAAAGGACAATTACCTATATAATATTAATGTGTCGTTTTGTGTCTAGGGAGGAAAGTCCCTGGGCTCCTGGAGGTCCCACCCCCGGAGACGCCCCTGCACAGGAACTACAGTTTTGCAGATGACCTGGACATGGAGCCAGAGAGGGACAATGACCTGTCCCCTGTGTCCAGCATCTCACAGTGAGCTGGAATTCATTTGCATAATTTTATTATGGCTTTAACACAGTGTCGGTCCGAGAGACCAAGAGTCATCTTTGAAGATCGAAATAGGTGGGAAGTGCACTACTGTATGCTCCTATTGTAGAGGTTTTTGCCCTGCCTAGAATGTTTCCACAGTATGAAATGGCATTAAACATATGTTATATATATATATATATATAATGCCTAAAAATGCAAGGACTTTTAGGCATGAGTCATATTTAAAGGACAAATTCCTTCTTTATTTTGCTATTTTGGGATCTCCACCTTTGCCTCTGCTAATCTGTATACAATGGCAGTCTTGGCAGCAGATGTGCTGACAGTGCCCCTGGTGGCCGGGCTGTGCCTTCACGCCACATGTCTGTGAGTGTTTTGATGTGGACAGTTTGTCAGTATTTCACAGTCCACAGATGGAGCATGTGGTTCTTCTCATCTTCTCCCACCTGCTGAGGTCACCACTGCTCTGTGTGTGTGTGTGTGTGTGTGTGTGTGTGTGTGTGTGTGTGTGTGTGTGTGTGTGTGTGTGTGTGTGTGTGTGTGTGTGTGTGTGTGTGTGTGTGTGTGTGTGTGTGCGTGCGTGTGTGTGTGTGCTGTCTGCTGAATAGTCCTGCTCCACTGCATGTCCCTACAGTGCACTGGAGCTATGGGCGCTCAGTGAATACAATGCACAAAGTTTCTAACAGTAAAATATGAAAACTTATCTTAAAGGTCCTACAGTATATTACACCAAATGGACTCTTGTGAGTTTTAAGCTTTGATATAATGTTTTTATCTAATCTAAACATACTTGGAGTTGTGTTTTGTTTCATTCACCCATGTTTGAGTAACCCTTTAGTCTATCTGCATATTCAAAGCACAAAATGCGCTGTTCCAACTTGTGTCATGAAGAAGTAGTTTTCAAGTTAAAGGAAAAGTAACGTATTTTACAATTTGAGCCTTATTTCGGTAATAAAACAAGTTGTTTTACTCACCCATATCACTTTGGTGTCATATGGAGCATTTCCGGAGATGTTTTAGATTAGCGTTAGGCTAACGCCATTAGCCTAGCGCGACTTATAGCCATAGCTCGGGGCATTCCCCGAGCATGTAATATGCCCCGTGCGGGTCCAAATAACACAAACTTTAGCACTTTTCAAATCATAGAAGCTCGATGTCTTAGTCTACGATTTCGTTTGGTCAAAAGTGGCCTGTAATCCGAGATTTATCCATAGTTTACAGCTTTGCGTTCCATGTTTGGGTCCCGGGAGCTGAGAGCACAGTCCGCACATGCGCACTGGCGTCCTCATCTACTCAAAACTATGGCTAAATCTCGGATTACAGGCCACTTTTGACCAAACGAAATCGTAGACTAAGACATTGGGCTTCTATGATTTGAAAAGTGCTAAAGTTTGTGTTATTTGGAGCCCGCACGGGGCATATTACATGCTCGGGGAATGCCCCGAGCTATGGCTATAAGTCGCGCTAGGCTAACGGCGTTAGCCTAACGGCGTTAGCCTAACGCTAATCTAAAACATCTCCGGAAATGCCCCATATGACACCAAAGTGCTATGGGTGAGTAAAACAACTTGTTTTATTACCAAAATAAGGCCCAGATTGTAAAAAACTTTACTTTTCCTTTAACAGCTGTACTAGTTCAGTAGAGACAATTCCGGGTGTGTACATATGACATTTTTTCATGTTTTTTTTTTTTTTTTTTACTTGATTTGATTTTATAACTTCATTTGACTTTCATTAACTTTCATTAAATATTTGTCAATTCAAACTCCGGCCCTTAAGGCAGTGCTTTGCAATGTCACACAGTACTTGAAATTGCACTGGCCATTGGAGGCAGCACGCAGCTCTGACCCGTAGCTTGTTCTGGTTTGGTCTCCCTGAAGGCAGAAACGTTTAATGCCTTTGCAAAGTTAACATGGTTCCAAACGGGTAAATTTAGCACAGTGGGAACACTTGCATGTACTTGTGTGTGAGAGAGAGAGAAGAGCTCAGACAGACTTTACTCGAGAGAAATGAGTCTGAAGTAACAGTGGAAAGAGACTGTGCACAGTAAGTGAAACAAGCGGGGCGACAGGAGCACCCATGGGACCCGCGTACACACCGAGGTAATGAAGCAGGGCAGAGTTAGCATGCGGTGCGCAGACTGTGAGCTAAAATACACTCGGCTCATTCACATGGGACTCCTGCACGTCACAGCTGTTTTATTCATGACAGCAGTTCTGACTTAGAGAAGCATTGTGTCTCAAGTGTTTATGTGTAAGTGTCATGGTTGATGATATGTGTGAGACAGCTTTACGGGTGGGTCTATGTGAAATCAGTTAATTAATCTATTTCACTTTATTGGTCCCTCAGTGCAATTTAAGCACATGCGGTAAAATACAGTAATATCAGAAAAAACTCAAACAAAGCTCAGCAGGTAGAGTCATCAGGTCCAGTGTCAGGGCAGTTTGAGAAGAGCAACAGCCCTCAGGACAAAAATGTACCTGGGTCATTCCAGAATTGGAGGACATTTTACGTCCCACCCATCAAATATCATCAAAATCATCCACATACAAAATACTAAAACATACAGTTTCTGAGTGAATGTACTTGTCCTGAGACCAAACCTAAAAAAACTAAGAGAAAAGAATGCTTGAAAATACTTTTTAAAATACCAAATAAGTCTAGAGTACCTCCAAAATGCCATTTTCCTCTTGTCCCACCCCTCTAATGGCCAAATTCAATATAAAACAGTTAAAATTGAATTGAAATGTCTTGTTTTTTCTATAATTTGTTTCATTGCCATCTCTTGTAACTGTGGGAACATTTGTTTTAATAGACATAATATTTCAAATAATAATTATTATTCATGGAACATGTGTCCCACAACCTGCACCAACCCTGTTACCAGAACATTTTTAGTCTGGTAGAAGAAGAAGAAAACAGAAAACCACATGATCTCCTGGACTTGACATCATCAAACAGTTTTCCAAAAGAATGGGCAGAGCAAAGGTTTATCTTCTATTCTATTTTTCATATTTTTATAAAACAGTGAGCCTTGATTGAATGTCTCACTCTGCCTCATGCAACCCTGTTATGCAAATGATCAGAAATTATTTTTTTTTCTTAACGTATTTGCATAAATAAGTTTTTCTTCTTGATTAGTAAAAACAGCTAAACAGCTTCTACTCCTGAGATAAAGCGAACATTAGCGCGATTTTGCAACCCTGTTACCTGCAACCCTGTTACTGTGATTAGAGGAAATAAATAAATAAACCGTATAAATCATACAACAAAAATTTTACCATTGATCCGTAACCTGAGCTAATCAAGCATTTTATAGTTTATTACCTATTATTGATGAATATGTAGCAGGAAATCAGAAAAGTGAAGGTTTATTTTTCAAGAATTTTAAAGCCAAAATGTCCTCCAATTCTGGAATGACCCTCTGTGTCCTCTGTGCAGCGTTACAGCAGTGTCCTATTCTAAAGCTACTCAAAAGCTGCCTCCCTCTCTCCACTCTGTTGTTTTGGTTGATGATGAGACGAGTATTGCCTTGATGTGTTTCCTCTTCCATATTTACTGTAGAAGTCTACTGAATTGGCTTATGAATAAGAAACAAAAACAAAGCTAGAAAGCAATAGATGGAATGGTAAATGGTCACATTTTTATATAGTACTTTTCCACCTTCCATTCAAAGCACTTTACATCAAGGAAACACACACACACATTCAAACACACATTCATAGTGTACGCAGACATTAGGAGCGACAGCATTTACTGCTCAAAAAAATAAAGGGAACACTAAAGTAACACATTATAGATCTGACTGAATGAAATATTTTTTATTAAATACTTTGTTCTTTCCATAGTTGAACGTGCTGACAACAAAATCACACAACAATTATCAATGAAAATCAAATGTATCAACCCATGGAGGTCTGGATTTGGAGTTATACTCAAAATTAAAGTGGAAAAAAACACTACAGGCTGATCCAACTTTGATGTAATGTCCTTTAAACAAGTGAAAATGAGGCTCAGTAGTGTGTGTGGCCTCCACGTGCCTGTATGACCTCCCTACAACGCCTGGGCATGCTCCTGATGTGGCGGCGGATGTTCTCCTGAGGGATCTCCTCCCAGACCTGGACTAAAGCATCTGCCAACTCCTGGACAGTCTGTGGTGCAACTTGGCGTTGGTGGATGGAGCGAGACATGATGTCCCAGATGTGCTCAATTGAATTCAGGTCTGGGGAACAGGCGGGCCAGTCCATAACATCAGTGCCTTCGTGTTGCAGGAACTGCTGACACACTCCAGCCACATGAGGTCTAGCATTGTCTTGCATTAGGAGGAACCCAGGGCCAACTGCACCAGCATATGGTCTCACAAGGGGTCTGAGGATCTCATCTCGGTACCTAATGGCAGTCAGGATACCTCTGGCGAGCACAGGGAGGGCTGTCCTGCCCTCCAAAGAAATGCCACCCCACACCATTACTGACCCACCACCAAACCGGTCATGCTGAAGGATGTTGCAGGCAGCAGAACGTTCTCCACGGCATCTCCAGACTCTGTCACGTCTGTCACATGTGCTCAGTGTGAACCTGCTTTCATCTGTGAAGAGCACAGGGCGCCAGTGGCGAATTTGCCAATCTTGGTGTTCTCTGGCAAATGCCAAACGTCCTGCACGGTGTTGGGCTGTAAGCACAACCCCCACCTGTGGACGTCGGGCCCTCATACCATCCTCATGAAGTCTGTTTCTGACTGTTTGAACAGACACATGCACATTTGTGGCCTGCTGGAGCTCATTTTGCAGGGCTCTGGCAGTGCTCCTCCTGTTCCTCCTTGCACAAAGACGGAGGTAGCGGTCCTGCTGCTGGGTTGTTGCCCTCCTACGGCCTCCTCCACGTCTCCTGACGTACTGGCCTGTCTCCTGGTAGCGGCTCCATGCTCTGGACACTACGCTGACAGACACAGCAAACCTTCTTGCCACAGCTCGCATTGATGTGCCATCCTGGATGAGCTGCACTACCTGAGCCACTTGTGTGGGCTGTAGACTCCGTCTCATGCTACCAGTAGAGTGAAAGCACCACCAGCAATCAAAAGTGACCAAAACATCAGCCAGAAAGCATCAGAACTGAGAAGTGGTCTGTGGTCACCACCGACAGAACCACTTTTTTATTGGGTGTGTCTTGGCAATTGCTTATGATTTCCACCTGTTGTCTATTCCATTTGCACAACAGCATGTGAAATTGATTGTCAATCAGTGTTGCTTCCTAAGTGGACAGTTCGATTTCAAAGAAGTGTGGTTGACTTGGAGTTACATTGTGTTGTATAAGTGTTCCCTTTATTTTTTTTGAGCCCCTTTATTGGTGGGAGTTGGAATGGCGCCACCAGCCTGTGGGTCAGTGGATTTGACCGCTCAGCCAGTGATATAAGAGTTTCAAATGCATAACAGATTAGACTACTCATTTCACTGAAGCATAGTTACCATAATTATATTTAAGATTAGAGATGGGCAGTATGACCAAAAATTGATATACAGTGAACCCTCGCTGTATCGCGGTTCACTCTTCGCGGCCTCGCTGTTTCGCGGATTTTTTTTCCAATTTTTTCCAATTTTTTTTTTTTTATAGTGTAACTTTTTTTTACAGTGTAACATTCTGTCCTGCGCCCTGATTAGCTAAGAGACTAGACCAGGACTAAACCAGGTCTAAAGCAGGTCTAAACCAGGACTAAACCAGGTCTAAACCAGGACTAAACCAGGTCTAGACCAGGGATGGTAGGGACAGAGTCTCAGATGTCCTTCACGAGAGCGCCTGGGTGACAGGAGGTGTGGCCTTTGTTTACTTGCACGAGCCATGGAAGAGACTGAGTGCGAGCCGGACAAATGGAAGAGCCAAGAATCAACATGGACGGGCCTGGCGCCTGGCCGCACGGCGTCCGGGGGAGCCGCAGCGGGGGGAGGACACTCGCGCGCACAGAGGAGACAGTGGCTCTTCCCCGTCACGCTGAGAGAACAAACCCGACCCCGTCCTAGAGAGCTGTGGAGTATTGGCGACGCATTGATAGCGGTCTGATTTTGGAGCCGGGGTGAAATGCAACCAACTCTTGTGAGCGCAGGTTGGTCTTACCTGGTCTTGTGGTGAGGACTGGTGCTCAGAGGCGTCTGTTAGCGGTTTGGCACTGTTAGCATTGGCTTGAGTCTTGCCCAAAATGATATCCAGGTCGCTTTCCACTCGACTTTCGCACATGGCATGGATATGTGGTACCAAAACAAACACACGTGTCCGCGCGCACGTGTCCGCGTGTCACGTGCCCCCCCCCCCCCCCCCACTATTAATATATTTTAATGAAAATCTACAAAAGTTTGAGTGTTTAAACAAGAGAAAAATGTTAATACCAGTCTCAGAAAGGTGTATAATGTGTCTGGTGAAGCGTTTTCAGCCTTAAGAATAATTGTAAAATATAAAATTGTCCTACTTCGCGGATTTCACTTATTGCGGGCTATTTCTGGAACCTAACCCCCGCGATAAACGAGGGTTCACTGTAACGGTATTTTTCAAAATTATATCACGGTATTTGACTGTATTTTCTTTCATGCATGACTAGGTGTTAACCCCATTTCCTAATAATTTAAAGAATAATTACTGCGGTAAATTCGACTTGGTAAAACATATCTGGGATCCAGTGCTTTAATCATGGCGAAGTGGACAGTAACAGCGTTGGTAATATCTCCCACAAATGAACACAAGAGCCGCACGAAACCAGCAAAGAGCCGCACGGAGTGATTTAATCCTGGTTTAGACCTGGTCCAGTCCTGGTTTAGACCAGGACCAGTCCAGGTTTAGACCTGGTTTAGACCTGGTCTAGACCTGATTTAGTTCTGGTCTAGACCTGGTTTAGTCCACATTTAGTCCTGGTCTAGTCTCTTATCCAATCAGGACTCTTAACACAATGTTACGCTATAAAAAAAAAGTTACACTAAAAAAAAAAAAATCCGCGACAGTAGCTCAGTTGGTAGAGCATATGCCTCGTGATCCAGGGGTTGGCGGTTCGAATCCCGCTCTTGACGGGTTGACCGCATGTGATCCCAGCTCCCACAGATGAGCACTGCCATTGTGTCCTTGGGCAAGACACTTAACCCCACCTCGCCCCCAGTGTCTGTGGACACTGGTAGCCCCCATGGCAGAAGATACAAGGCCCGTTGTGACGTGAGCCGTCCTCCTGTGGACCCACCACCTGTGGGAGGATTCATGGAGGCTGGTGCATTGTGTTCTGTGCAGCAGAACACTGCTTGGACTGCTGCCCTCGTAACCTGGAAAAGCGGAAGAAAATGAATGAATGAATTAATGAAGAAACAGCGAGGCTGCGAACAGTGAACCACGATAGAGCGAGGGATTACTGTATAGGAAAAATTAATATCATAAAAAAGAAAAAACACCGGTATACGGTATGAAGCGGTATACCACCCAGCCCAAGGTTAAACTACTAATTTCACTGAAGCATAGTTACCATAATTATACTTTAGATTTTACTAAAGATTTTGCAAATATGACCATTTAGACACACAATAGTTTTGATTAGATTAATTAAAAAAAAATAACACAACAGCATTTTTAGTTTCTTTTAATCATTGTTTAATCAGTGAGAAAAACCTATGTTGAGGTCATAGATTGGAGGATTCCATTTTAGATCTACTCCCTTTCTTTTTCCACAACTTTATTCCACAAATAATAATAAGAAAAACATGAAAACCTGTCAGATGCACTTTAAAGGTCCCATGACATGGTACTTCTTGATGCTTTTATATGGCTCCTTAATGGTTCCCTAATACTGTAAATGAATCCTTCTTCAAAATCAACACTCAGTGCATGAGAAACAGAGATAAGCTGAGAAAGAGTAATTTTTGTCACTCTGAACACTATAATGGGTGTTGTTGCTTGAATGCAAATGAGGAGAAAAAAGCTGGCCAATAGTAGAGGGTGGGGGCGTGGCCAAACGCTCCGCTCTCTGCTCTGAGCTCTCAGCTGATCCATTTCCTTGTTTTTGCACGGGGGGAGAGATTTGAAGTGTTCCATTGAAAAATAAGCACATTTCCACAGAAAATAAAATTAAACCACTGCTGTTCAAAGGTCCAGAGGCTCAGATAAAGGACTTCCGAGCCTAGAAACACTCGGACGTGCCTCCAGGCAAATAAAAAAACGCATTTCGCATTGCCTAGCGCATTCGCAGTCCAAACTCTCTGGGCGTGATTTACACAGACGCTGAGTACAGACAGACGGGGGTGGAACTGCATTTGCATTTCTTTTTTCGATCTGACGTCAGTAAGGTGCCTTGTTCAAAATCGCCCGTTTGAGCTCTGATTTTTTGTAACGCAGAAAAGGATCGCAAATGCTCAGTTTAGACATTTCACAACTTTTAACTATGGGGGGGCTAAACAGGGTAGGGGAGCTCACATTAATGTTCAAAAACCTCAGAAAGTGAAAATTTCATGCCATGGGACCTTTAATATATATTTTATTCTAATTATTATAACTATTTTATAACAGTCATCCACAAAAAAATTGATAAATAGTTCAAATAAAATTTTTAGATGTTCTTACGCGTAAACTTTTTTATTTGATCACCATGTTCATTCGTCCAAAAGTCCAAAAGTGATACAACTATTGAAACTGGTTTACAATGTAAATTTGGGCGCCTAAAATCGTTGTGGAAAATGCAGGCAAGAAAATTAGCGTGGGAGGTTGAGAATGTGTGCTTTTCAACACTAATCTTGATGATTTTTATGAGCAAAAAGAATTATTCTCTCCTAATTGGTGGTGTTCCCGTGAGTCGCAAAGGGTTATGAACCAATTATGTAAAAGTATTGACAGAATGGGCCATGATAGCTTTAGCACCATAATAATGTTGCTTATTAAAAAGGTGAAGCAAAGTGAAGATAATGAGTTTGCTGAATCTTTATGGATCTGAGAAATCCCACAAGAGCTTCTTAGGGATTACCACCGGATTATTTTTATTTCTAATTTTTTTTATGCACTAATGTTTAATTTGGTGTCCTAACCTACCTTATTCCAGAAGTAGCCGTGAGCGTTGCCATCATCATCGGATTGTATTATTTTGCATGGGGCTGCCGATCTTGACAGCAAAGAAGTTCTATATGGATCACAAAGCCATTCTAAAACCTCCCAGAGATTTGGTATAAGAACATTTAAAGGTCCCATGGCATGAAATTTTCACTTTCTGAGGTTTTTGAACGTTAATGTGAGCTCCCCTACCCTGTTTAGGGCCCCCTTTCCCATGGCTAAAAGTTGCGAAATGTCTAAACTGAGCATTTGTGGTCCTTTTCTACGTTAGAAAAAATCAGAGCTCAAAAGGGCGATTCTCAACAAGGCACCTTATTGACGTCAGCTCGAAAAAAGAAATGCAAATGCAGTTCCACCATCGTCTGTCTGTACTCAGCGTCTCTGTAAATCACGCCCAGAGAGTTTGGACTGCGGAGGAGCTACGCAATGCGAAATGCGTTTTTTTTATTTGCCTGGAGGAACTTGTGAGTGTTTCTAGGCTCGGAAGTCCTTTATCTGAGCCTGTGGATATCTGAAACAGCAGTGGTTTAATTTTATTTTCTGTGGAAATGTGTTTATTTTTCAATGGAACGCTTCTCATCTCTCCCTCCGCGCAAAAACACGGAAGTGGGTCAGAGCGCACAGGCACAGCTGAAAAGGAAAGAGCGGAGAGTTTGGCCACGCCCCCACCCGCTACTATAGGCCATCTCTGTCCTCCTCATTTGCATTCAAGCAACAACGCCCATAATGGAGTGTTCCAGAGTGACATTTATGACTCTTTCTCATCTTATCATCTTATCTCTGTTTCTCATGCACTGAGTGTTGATTTTGAAGAAGGATTCATTTACAGTATTAGGGAACCATTAAGGAGCCGTATAAAAGCATCAAGTAGTACGCTGAGTACAGACAGACGGGGGTGGAACTGCATTTGCATTTCTTTTTTCGAGCTGACGTCAATAAGTTTCCTTGTTCAGAATCGCCCGTTTGAGCTCTGATTTTTTCTAACGCAGAAAAGGATCGCAAATGCTCAGTTTAGACATTTCGCAACTTTTATCCATGGGGGGGCCCTAAACAGGGTAGGGGAGCTCACATTAACGTTCAAAAACCTCAGAAAGTGAAAATTTCATGCCATGGGACCTTTAAAAAATACCAGTGTACGTGTAAGCGTAGCCTGAGAGATGTGTGTATGGCATAACACAACTCATATCAGCATGGGTTTAATATTACACAGCATTTCAAGGACATACAGTATGCATTATTCTATTTTTAGCTTCTTTTTGACATCTTAGCTTTGATATTCTGCCTTTTATAATCTGCCTTTAAAGCTGGCAGTAAAGAATACTTGTTTTAAGACTTTAAAGCAAGCAGCTGCCTGATTCCTCAGTCGGCAGTTACACTTCAGTGTCCACAGCAGCTGGACTCTCTCAAGGTTTAGGACTCAACAAACTAAGTGAACTTGTCATAATATTTACTAGTGCTGCCAGTTCAAAAAGTTCTGTGAAAGTAAACTGATGCAGGACTAAATTGACTTAAATTGTCTAATGGTGTAACAGTACAGACATTTGTGGACGAATCACATAACAGCATTGATAGTTATGGATCAATAGCATAACAGCACTGACACTGACGCACCAATGCCCTAACAGTACTGACACCTATGGACCAATAGTGTGGGGGGAAAGGAACCCATATAATCATTCAATAATTCAATAATACACAGGATATATGTTATCACACACGTACACACACACACACACACACACGTACACACACACACACACACACACACCTTAGTCCTGGTTTAGTCTTGGTTTAGTCCTGGTTTAGTCCTGGTTTAGACCTGGTTTAGTCCTGGCTTAGTCTTGGTTTGGACCTGGTTTAGTTTTGGTTTAGTCCCGGTTTAGTCCTGGTTTAGTCCTGGTTTAGACCCGGTTTAGATCTGGTTTAGTCTTGGCTTAGTCCTGGTTTGGACCTGGTTTAGTCCTGGTTTAGACCTGGTTTAGTCTTGGTTTAGTCCTGGTTTACACCTGGTTTAGTCTTGGTTTAGTCCTGGTTTAGTCCTGGTTTAGTGCCGAAATAGATGCAGAAATAATCTGATAATATGACTCACCCATAAGAATGCGGTCAGCTCCATTCTAACAGTTTGCCGTGTTGTTTTTAATAATCCAGAGCTCCGGAGAAAAGGACATAATCCCGAACGTATCCCGTGTCCCGAGGCGAGAGTTCCTTCTTACGTAGCATTAACGTAGGAAGTTAAGGATTCTTCTTCTCTTGGAAATGCCGCGTAAATATCAGGCGGCTCGCTCACAGCTGATTGGCGAACAGGCGCAAACACAACAGCGGTAATCGTCATGATTGGCGGGAGCGCGATCGGTGCGTAATTATGCTGCAACATGATTGGAAGCTGGAGCGCAGTTCGGCCTATGATTGGCTCTTGGGCACTGGCCATTTTGACTTAAAAACGGCGAAATTTGCCAAAAGTTTAGGGATTTTCATGCCTGATTGATAAAATGCCATAAGGGATGGAAGATGGGATGCCCGTTTTAGAAGAGGGATGATTTTTCCCCTCTCAACTCGAGTACTGAGTGTACCAACACCTATGGAATCTGAAGATCAGTGGTTTGAATCCTGCTCCTGAAGCACTGTTGGTAGAGAACTGAGAACCACTGGCCCTCAGGTTGGCGGCTTGATTTCAGCTTACATTTTCACACACCACCACTGGACAAGGTGCGGAGAATCTCAGCAGGATCATGTCCTGACAGTTTCATTCACACACGCAGCCATAGCAGGTTGTTTTGGCGTAAAAGGATTCACACACCTTGGGAAATGAGCAATAATAACACCACGCTGCAATAGAGGCTCACACAGGTACAAGAGAGACACAGGTGTGAGGTGGATGAAGTTGTTATTGATCTGAGGTTTTTGATGCAAAATTCACTGCGCAAACTGAACCATAAAACCTCAGAGTTAAAACAGCAGAAGAGACTGCAGTCACAGAACACACAGCACATGCTACATGCTGCCTTCTCCAGATAAATACCCAGCAGTAATAAACAATTAAAACATACCTTCCCACAGACCCGGAGCGTTTCCCAGAGGAGGCACACCTGCCGTGGGCTGCTGATCACCTTCTCCTTGCATGGTTCCAGTCATTCCAATGCACCATCCGTGCACGTGCTGTGTCTTTGTTCGTTGATCTCCTGTTATTCCGCTTCTGTTGTATTGCTTCAGATTCTGGATGGATGGATGAATGGATGGATAGTCCGTAGTCTGTCTACGACTCAGCAACACTGGTTCTGTTAAAAGTCCCATGGCATGAAATTTTCACTTTCTGAGGTTTTTGAACATTAATGTGAGCTCCCCTACCCTGTTTAGGGCCCCCCCATGGCTAAAAGTTGCGAAATGTCTAAACTGAGCATTTGTGGTCCTTTTCTGCGTTAGAAAAAAACACAGCTCAAACGGGCGATTTTGAACAAGGCACCTTATTGACGTCAGCTCGAAAAATGCAGCTCTACCCCCGTCTATGTCTCTACTTTGGAATGCAGAGGAGCTACGCAATGCGAAATGCATTTTTTTATTTGCCTGGAGGCACGTGCAAGTGTTTCTAGGCTCGGAAGTCCTTTACCCGACCCTCTGGACCTCTGAAACAGCAGTGTTTTAATTTTATTTTCTGTGGAAATGTGTTTATTTTTCAATGGAACGCTTCTCATCTCCTCCTCCGCGCAAAAACGCGGAAGCGGGAGCCAGCCAGAGCGATCAGCTGAAGAGGAGAGAGTGGAGAGTTTGGCCACGCCCCCACCCGCTATTATAGGCCACCTCTGTCCTCCTCATTTGCATTCAAGCAACAACGCGCATAATGGACTGTTCCAGAGAGAGATGTATGACTCTTTCTCATCTTATCTCTGTTTCTCATGCACTGAGTGTTGATTTTGAAGAAGGATTCATTTACAGTATTAGGGAACCATTAAGGAGCCATATAAAAGCATCAAGAAGTACCATGTCATGGGATCTTTAAAAGTTTAACCTGAGTTTTCCCCTCCTGGGCCACTCGTGCGGTTCGCTGACGAAATGGGACTTATTATATGCTATACCTAGAACCTACCCATTCACAGTCAGCACTGTGTACAGTGGATGGTTTTTAAAAGTTTAGTAATTTTGGGAAATTTCAGCAGGTTTCATGGTAGGCATTGTTGAGCTTTGCAGCTTCACTCGCGCTGAACTTGGAGAATGAGCCGACGGAGACAAAAGGAAAAATACGCTCTTTTAATTCACTTCATATATTTTATTGAAACTAGTGCAACCTTCCCTGCAGTCAGCAGTCTCATTGACAGAGTGAACAAACCTGGGCGTGGTGTAGAACAATATGTCGCCACACAGAGGCAAGTGTGTAGCAGTGCAGTGTACTGCAGCAGTACATCTCATTAACAAACAGTTCAATATCATGTACATCACCACAACTGAGTACACCAAAAGAACATCTCCTAACAGGCATTTTAAAAAATCTCTTTTTTTCATGGTAGTGTAACAAAAAATAAATTGGTTACAACTTTCAGTAGCCTTAAAGCCCCAGTGTGTAGGATTCGTGGCGCATAGGTGGATGGTGCTATTGCACTTTCTGTTTTAGCTACGGCAGACCTCGAGGGTCACCCGGGCGCGCGCACGAGCCGCGGTCCCGTTATTTTATTTTTTTTGTCTTTTCTCATTCACACACACATTCCCGATCATGTACCATGACACTCTACACATCAAATGAAACCTTACAGTCTCTTTTTGACTATGCAATTCATTTCCCGGCACAATAATCAGTCCCCGAGCACATGGGGCTTTTATACGGAAAAGCACAAAACGAGGTTAGCTTACCTTAGAATGCTTTCCACAGGTCAAACTCTGTATTTCACCATAAACTTGCTCTCAATTTGTCCATAAGGATCCAGCAAATAAAATCCAGTAAAACAATTTAGTCCAAAACACGTGTTAGATCCATTACGACGTCTGATCCGGCAGCATGCTTGTGTTGTTTACCCAAAACCACGAGCCTTGCCGAAGGCGAAGGCGGAGCCCAAATGTCCTTCTGCGGCTCTCGTAATCAAAATGGCTGCCTCTGCATGGGGAAGATCCCCCTTTTATGTGACTATATCTAAGTCCAACAGAATACTTTGATTTCATGATGGAAGTGAAAAGGCTTGGAAAACAATGTATTTTTGAATGGGTATTTTCAATTTCAGTAATTAACAGGTAAAAATCTTACACACTGTCCCTTTAAACAGGCTAAATACTCAAATGCACACGATCTAGCAATAAATCTAAATAAATAAATAATGTGAATCACACATTTTCACATTCCCCACGGTCCAACTGATGTCAGCATCAGCCTCATTATCAGCTCCATTGTTGTGATCTGTCATTTCTCGGTCAGGAGTCATCTTGGTGTCTCTTGCGTCGACATGCCCGCTGAGCTGATTAGTGCATTTGCTTCACATGGAAGTTAAAAATCCACGGATGGTGCATGCATTCACACAAACAGAAAGGAGAATGCCCAGAGAAGAGCCGCGTGCCACTGTGTGTGTAAAAATGGCTATTGTAACACTGCCGTTGTGTCCTTTGGCAAGAAACTTACCCATGAACTGGTGTGCGAAATAGTGAGGAATTGCTTGAAGGTAGAATGTCCTATTTTTATTTTAAGTTTTTTAAACTGGAAGTCACATGGTAATTTTTGTTTTTAAAGTGACAGTTAGGTTATCTTTAAAGGTCCCATGGCATGAAATTTTCACTTTCTGAGGTTTTTGAACGTTAATGTGAGTTCCCCTACCTACTAAAAGTTGCGAAATGTCTAAACTGAGCATTTGCGGTCCTTTTCTGCATTAGAAAAAATCAGAGCTCAAACGGGCGATTTTGAACAAGGAAACTTATTGATGTCAGCTCGAAAAAAGAAATGCAAATGCAGTTCCACCCCCGTCTGTCTGTACTCAGCGTCTCTGTAAATCACGCCCAGAGAGTTTGGACTGCGGAGGAGCTACGCAATGCGAAATGCGTTTTTTTATTTGCCTGGAGGAACTTGCGAGTGTTTCTAGGCTCGGAAGTCCTTTATCTGAGCCTGTGGATATCTGAAACAGCAGGTTTAATTTTATTTTCAGTGGAACGCTTCTCATCTCTCTCTCCGTGCAAAAACACGGAAGTGGGTCACAGAGCGGAGCGGAGAGCTTGGCCACGCCCCCACCCGCTACTATAGGCCATCTCTGTCCTTCTCATTTGCATTCAAGCAACAACGCCCATAATGGAGTGTTCCAGAGTGACATTTATGACTCTTTCTCATCTTATCTCTCTTTCTCATGCACTGAGTCTTGAGTTTGAAGAAGGATTCATTTACAGTATTAGGGAACCATTAAGGAGCCATATAAAAGCATCAAGAAGTACCATGTCATGGGACCTTTAATTAGATTAGATCAGTGGTGTAGCAGCACTGACAAATGTAACAGTAATGACAGAATGAACAATTGTCATGTTTTTAGCCACACTGGATCACAACCATGGTAGTTTTTGCATGTGAATTTAATTTAACTAGATATGGTCAACGGTGTAACAGTGCAACTAGTTATGGACCAGTGATGTAACAGTATTGACAAAATGGAATGGTTTTTAGTTATACTGAATGAGACTGGGGAATTTTTGACTGTGCAATTCTGAAAGTGAACAGCACATACACTGATAAATAGTGAAACAGTTATGACAAAATGGACAATTATCATGTTTTGTTTTGCCAAATTGGAGCACACATGGCAATTTTAGAATGTGAACTTTAATTAGAATGGTGCTAAGAAACCCTATCCCCTGACAGGTTTCTGCTCTGTTGGCCGTGCATGTCTTCAGAACACAGTAGAAGACCGCCTGCAGGGCCTTTGATTGGCACCATAGTGAAATCCTGAGGCCAGAGGCAAAGCTCATCTCACCATAGCATCTGACACACACACAGAGAGAGATGCATCCTGGTTATTACCCCAATACTCTGCAATTTACCAAAACAACACACCAGGACGTCAACACCGAGATGGCCAGAAATGAATTTAGAGCCATTTTCCATCACATAATTAGTCAGAGAATCAGCACTTTGGTTAGTTTGTGGTTAAGATTGGGGAGAGAAAGGAGCATAAATTATTGTGATATTAGCAAATACAAAATGTCATTATATTTGGCTCTTTTGTCTGACACTGCAGCATTTAAAAGGACGTACATGTGGGGCTGTTACAATATATATATATATACAGTGGTACCTCACCTTACGAAATTAATTCGTTCCAGAAGTGGTTTCGTAACGTGAATTTTTCGTAAGTTGAGTAGCTATTTCAATGGAAAAAGCCTGATTCGTTCCAAGGCCCCGTTCCAAGTTTTTTTTATTATAGTGTAACATTGTGTTCTGCGTAGAGACTGTAGACCCAGGACTAATCGTGGACTATAACAGGTCTAGACCAAGCAGCAGCGGTGTACCTCACGAGGCTGAGGCTGAGGCGAGCAGCGACTGCGTGCGTGGGGAGGGGGGCAGTGTGTGTGCGCGCGGACACATGTGTGATAGCGCAGCATGACCCGGCGCGGGGCTGCGAGCAGAGACCCGTGCTCAAACCGTGCCAGGTCTAAACCAGGTCTGAACCAGGTCTAAACCACCGCGTGCGGGTCTATTTCCTGGTTTCGTTTCGAGTCACGGCTGAGGCGAGCAGCGAGGGGGACCGCACGCAGTCTGAGCGCATGAACGAACGCAGGCAAGAGCCACGGTGGTCTAATCCTGGTTCAGACCTGGTTTAGACCTGGCACGGATTGAGCACGGGTCTCTGCTCGCGCCCCATGCCGTGTCATGCTGCGCTATCACACGTGTCCACGCGCACACTTCTCCACCCTCCCCCTTCCCCCCACACTTAACTATTAATAATTTTGTTGAAAATCTATGAAAGTTTGAGTGTTTAAACGAGAGACAAATGTGAGAAAAGTTTAAATTCAGTCTGAGAAAAGCGTATAATGTGTGTGTCTGAGCGCGCATTATTTGAATTTTTGAGATTTCGTGTTTCGTAATTTGAATTTTCTTTCGTATCTAGAGACCAAAATTTAACGTGAAGGCGTTTCGTAACTTGAAATTTTCGTTTGTTGGGTCTTTCGTAAGGTGAGGTACCACTGTATGTTTTTTTGTTGGTCCTGGTTCAATGTTTGTTCGATTTTATTGTTGATGTACATGTGCTGATAAAATACTATCTCTATCATTTCCATCTGGGACAGGTTGAAATGGTTGAAAGTGACTTTGTGACTTCCAACTTAAAATTTACCATCCAGAGCAAGGATAAGAAATAAAAGCATAGATTGTGCCAAGATTAAAGCAAGAAGAACGTCCTTGGAATTGTAAAACATATAATTTGACACTAGATAAAAATGCTATGTTACAATATCTGCCTAACTTTAAGAATGCCTGTGAATAATACATGTTTTTGTCCTTCCCAGGCTGACAGAGTCCCACCGCAGAGCCATCCGAGTGGTGCAGAGGATGCGCTATTTCGTGGCCAAGAGAAACTTTCAAGTGAGGGTTTGACATCAGTGTTCAACTGGGAATAAGTTCTCATGATGATCTGAGGTGGTACAAAAAATATACTGTACTTAAATACATTCCAGGTACCTATACTTATAACATTTTAAAGTTGATACTCTTTACTTCTACTAAACTACATTTGAGAGCAGATATCTGTACTTTCTACTCCACTATATATATTTATTTATTTATTTTTCCCTGAGACCTGCTGAAATTGCTGAGGGGCTATTGTCAGTACATAATTTTTTACATACATAATTTAAGCAAACAAATATATATGATGAGAAATCAGCACAATTTTGATCAAAATCACTTAATTTGATACTTAAATAGATAAATCTTAAAGGTCCCATGACATGGTACTTCTTGATGCTTTTATATGGCTCCTTAATGGTTCCCTAATACTGTAAATGAATCCTTCTTCAAAATCAACACTCAGTGCATGAGAAATAGAGATAAGATGAGAAAGAGTCATAAATGTCACTCTGGAACACTCCATTATGGGCGTTGTTGCTTGAATGCAAATGAGGAGGACAGAGATGGCCTATAGTAGCAGGTGGGGGCGTGGCCAAACTCTCCACTCTTTCCTTTTCAGCTGTGCCCTGTGCGCTCTGACCCACTTCTGTGTTTTTGCGCGGAGGGAGAGATGAGAAGCGTTCCATTGAAAAATAAACACATTTCCACAGAAAATAAAATTAAACCACTGCTGTTTCAGATATCCACAGGCTCAGATAAAGGACTTCCGAGCCTAGAAACACTCGCAAGTTCCTCCAGGCAAATAAAAAAACGCATTTCGCATTGCGTAGCTCCTCCGCAGTCCAAACTCTCTGGGTGTGATTTACAGAGACGCTGAGTAGAGACAGACGGGGGTGGAACTGCATTTGCATTTCTTTTTTCGAGCTGACGTCAATAAGTTTCTTTGTTCAAAATCGCCCGTTTGAGCTCTGATTTTTTCTAACGCAGAAAAGGATCGCAAATGCTCAGTTTAGACATTTCGCAACTTTTAACCATGGTGGGGGCTAAACAGGGTAAGGGAGCTCACATTAACATTCAAAAACCTCAGAAAGTGAAAATTCCATGCCATGGGACCTTTAAATCTTTCCTTTACTTGATCAGTACAAGTACCATTGGTCCTGTTTATGTGTTTGATCAGCTCACCTTTTGCTAAATCAGTCCTTTATGGTCAAACAAAGCTCAGACTAAAGTCTAACTTGAGAAACAGTACCTCAGACAGAGGAGTGCCTTAGTTAGCTTCATCCATCCAAGAGAAAGGGTTGATGCCTTTCTTGGGTTCATCTTGGGTTCTTCGTGGTTTTCAGGCAAATTATTCTTTCCTGATTTTAAGTATTCCCCTTACAAAATACATGATATTTTACTGTAGATTTCTTCATTGTTGTGGTCATGTTGTGGTCATGTTGTGGTCATGTTGTGGTCATGTTGTGGTCATGTTGTGGTCATGTTGTGGTCATGTTGTGGTCATGTAGGACCATTGCGATGGCTTGAAGCTCATGAAAATGTGATCACTGAGAGGGCAGAGCAGGAGTATCAGTAATAGTACACACTATATATATTTTTAGGGACAATTGTATTTTTCTTTGTATAATGTATTTGCCATTTTCAAAATACAACAACCAAAAAAAAAAAAGAAAAAACAAGACTGAAAATTTAAATCAAACCTGCTCTTCAATTATTCAACCTTCAGTGAGTAAAATTAATACCATTTTATTTGTTTCCAAAAATTTCTCAAATTCCCCAACACAATTAAATCTGCAAGCCCCCCGGCCTTGTGATGTGCAAACAATAATAATAATAAAAATGGGAACCACTCATCTACAAATTGAAAAACAAAAACAAAACTGTAATTCACTTCATTAAAACAATTAATACTATTTATTTGTGTAATTAAAGCCCCAGTGTGTAGGATTCGTGGCGCATAGGTGGATGGTGCTATTGCACTTCCTGTTTTAGCTACGGCAGACCTCGAGGGTCACCCGGGCGCGCCGTAACGTGGACAGCTCGCGTACCCGCGCACGAACGCACCCGGCGCTACTGTATAAATAAAACGCGGTCCCGTTCACTGTTTTTTTTTTTTTTTTTTCCGCATGCGAGCACACATTCCGGATCGTGTACCATGACAATTTACACATCAAATGAAACCTTACAGTCTTCTCTTTTTGACTATGCAATTCATTTCCCGGCACAACAATCACTCCCCGAGCACATGGGGCTTTTATACGGAAAAGCACAAAACGAGGTTTGTTACTTTGCTTACCTTTGAAGGCTCTGCACAGGTCAAACTCTGTATTTCACCATAAACTTGGTCTCAATCTGTCCGTAAGGATCCAGCCAATAAAATCCAGTAAAACAATTTAGTCCAAAACACGTGTTAGATCCATTACGACGTGTGATCCGGCAACATGCTTGTCGTTGTTTATCCAATATCAGAGCCTTGCCGAAGGCGGAGCCCAAATGTCCTTCTGCGGCTCTCGAAATCAAAGTGGCTGCCTCTATATGGGGAAGATCCCCCTTTTATGTGACTATATCTAAGTCCAACAGAATACTTTGATTTCATGATGGAAGTGAAAAGGCTTGGAAAACACTGTATTTTTGAATGGGTATCTTCAATTTCTGTAATTAACGGGTAAAAATCTTACACACTGTCCCTTTATCCTAACATAATGAAACCAGCAAGCCCGCAAGCCGTATGACGTGCGTGATGTGATCGAGCAGTACTCCCAGGGTCACCTTAACCTCATGGTGCGGATCAAGGAGCTCCAGAGACGGTACGGGAGCCCTGCATGACCAAAAAACCCTATTCTTACATGTCATATGATAATGAGGATTCCTGTCATCTGTGTGTCTGCAGCCTGGACCAGTCTTTGGGCAAGATTTCATTGTTCCAGAGCAGCTCAGGTAAAGATCTGTTTTTAAGGTCCTATATTACGCAAAAGGGATTCTTGTGAGCTTTAAGCCATGTTATAATGTCACCTCATTAAAACCATACCCTGGGTTATGTTTTGTTTCATTCACACATGTTTGACTAATCCATTATTAATCTGTCTACATCTCCAAAGTTCAAAATGCTCTGTTCCACCTTGTGACGTCATGAAGCAGGAGTTTTCAAGTTAACAGCTGCTTTTTACCTTTTGTTCTCAAGAGATGAGCATTTCCTGTGCTGAAATTATCCAAATGATTCTCGTGAAGCTGTATGGAGCTTGAAAACACATTGAAACACTTCCTGTATTACCGCATGTTTTCCGTTTGAGGAAAGAACTCTCAAACAGAAATATGAATGTGAATGAAATAAAACAAAACTCTGGATATGTTTTTGGTGAGTATATATGTATTTGATTAGAAACGCCCTCTGAACATCCAAATATGGCCAATACGAATTTGGCATTATGACGTGTGAAAGAACAAGGGTGCGAGTGATGAACGAGGAAGTCACGTGGAGCGCGTTTGCACACTACGGCTGTGATTTTAAATGTCCAAACTCACATGAACACACTCACTGAGGGAATATTTAAAGGAAAAGTAACGTTTTTTACAATCTGAGCCTTATTTCGGTAATAAAACAAGTTGTTTTACTCACCCATAGCACTTTGGTGTCATATGGAGCACTTCCAGAGATGTTTTAGATTTGCGATCTCCATCATGTGAGTTCTCGGGGCACATGTTTGCGGTCTCCAAATAACACAAACTTTAGCACTTTTCAAATCATAGAAGCTTGATGTCTTAGTCTACGCTTTCGTCTGGTCAAAAGTGGTCTGTAATCTGAGATTTAGCCATAGTTTCGAGTAGATGAGGAGGCCAGTGCGCATGTGCGGAGTGTGCTCTCAGCTCCCGGGACCCAAACATGAAACGCAAAGCTGTAAACTATGGCTAAATCTCGGATTACAGGCCACTTTTGATTCAAACGAAATCGTAGACTAAGACATCGAGCTTCTATGATTTGAAAAGTGCTAAAGTTTGTGTTATTTGGAGCCCGCACGGGGCATATTACATGCTCGGGGAATATATTATATGCCCCGAGCTATGGCTAGAAGTCGCGCTAGGCTAACGCAAATCTAAAACATCTCCAGAAGTGCTCCATATGACACCAAAGTGCTATGGGTGAGTAAAACAACTTGTTTTATTACCGAAATAAGGCTCAAATTGTAAAAAAAAAAACGTTACTTTTCCTTTAAGTCATAAACTTTTAAGTCACTTGGGCCTTTCTGTGTGGAGTCTGCATGTCCGCGTGTCTGGTTGGGTTTCCTCCGGGCGCTCTGGTTTCCTCCATCAAACATAAAAAACATGGACCATGGACTACAGGCAGAAATAGCTCTGGTGCTATAACCTGCACATTGCATCACTTCTGTTAAGGTTCATGTAGATTGTGCACTGTCCCCGTCTCATCAAAAACACACACATTTCCATTATTCATTCTATCTGCCCAAGGTTTTAAGTGTAAAAGTAATTAAAAACATCCATGTCTATACAGATATTTCTTTTTGTTCTGCAGTTTTCTGCAGGTAGAGTCCACAATCACAGCAGTAGTCGTCTCACAGGGTTTAACAAATGTGTGGACTGAAAGCACAGAAAGGATCAGTAATAATAAGACAAGAAGATTAACCAGCATTCAGAGTAATACACATATGGACTAAACCAGGACTGAACCAGACCTGAACCAGGACTGAACCAGGACTGAACAAGGACTGAACAAGGACTGAACCAGAACTGAACCAGGACTGAACAAGGACTGAACCAGGACTAAACCAGGACTGAACCTGACCTGAACCAGGACTGAACCAGGACTGAACAAGGACTGAATCAGGACTGAACCAGAACTGAACCAGGACTGAACAAGGACTGAATCAGGATTAAACCAGGACTGAACCAGGACTGAACCAGACCTGAACCAGGACTGAACCAGAATTAAACAAGGACTGAATCAGGATTAAACCAGAAGTGAACCAGGATTTAACCAGGATTAAACTAAGACTGAACCAGACCTGAACCAGGATTGAACCAGGACTGAACCAGGTTCGGACCAGGACTAAACCAGGACTAAACCAGGACTGAACCAGAACTAAACCTCCTAAGCCCTCCTAATTTGGCAGCCTTAAACATATAAATAATTGGCGGCACGGTGGCTGAGTGGCTAGCACTCATGCCTCACAGCAAGAAGGTTCCGAGTTCGCCCGGGCATTTCTGTGGAGTTTGCATGTTCTTCCTGTGCCTGTGTGGGTCTGGGCACTCCAGTTTCCCCCATCCACCCAAAAACACGCTCCATAGGAAAAGTCCTCCAGCTCAGGTCCTGACCAAGCCTAGCAATGAGATAAGATAAGATAATCCTTTATTTGTCCCACAATGGGGGAAATTGCAGTGTCACAACGCAAGTTTCAGAAACAGGTGGAAAAAGAGCATGCATCAAAAATTAAGATAAATAATAATAAGTATTGTACAATCAACTAAAAAACACAACACTGTAAGGTTAAAAGGCACAGGAACGCTGCACTATAAGTGTCTTTGATTCTGAGCAGAGGTCATGGAGATGGGTCCCCGGGCGCATGAAACATGAGTTGCCCACTGCTCCTGAAAGGATCAGTCAAATGCAAAGAAATAATTTCCCTACAGGGATAAATAAAGGATGTTAGAGCCATAATGGGAAATTGCTAAATATTATTTAATGTTGTATTAGGTAATGTTTATTTTTCATATTTGTACATATTTCCTGCTGATTATTTAGTAATGTTATTTTCGCACGTTTAATATTGCTTCATTTTATTAAGACATGTATGACGTCACTCTCAAAATATAAAAACTGTTCGGGTGACGAGGAAGGTCAGAGCGCAGCAGTCTTTGACCGAGGCAAGACCGAGACGAGACGGAGACGAGAAATTATTTTTATTTCTGTAATGACAATGATTTTTTAAGAAACAGTTTAAACTTTACAAAGAGTCTCGCGTCATTGACTTAAGCTCAGAGAACTGGTCATAAAACACGAATTTAAGAAACTGCACTTACAGGATAATAAAATAAATAATAATAATAATAAATAACAAAATCCAATTATGATAACACAATAATAACTGAAGAACAACACAAAACTGTTTAAAGAACTATGAATGTACTCTTATCAGTTTTGCCCATAATGATTGGGGGCAGTGTATTCTCTTTCCCATTGTAATAGTGTGTGTTTGTGCTCAGAGCGGGCCAAGGACAAAGGCACTAACTCCATTGGGTCCAGGCTGCACAGAATGGAGAGCAAGGTGAGCTGCTTCAGTATAAATGGTCTGTTTTCACTGACTCTACCATTTGTATTACCAGTACATGCTCAAATACAGTGGTACCTCACCTTACGAAATTAATTTGTTCCAGAAGTGGTTTCGTAACGTGAAAAATTTGTAAGTTGAGTAGCTATTTCAATGGAAAAAGCCTGATTCGTTCCAAGGCCCCGATCCAAGCTTCGTTTTTTTAATAGTGTAACTTTTTTATTGTGTAACATTGTGTTCTGCGTCCTGATTGGTTTCTCAGACTGGATTTAAACTTTTCTCACATTTGTCTCTCGTTTAAACACTCAAACTTTCATAGATTTTCAACAAAATTATTAATAGTGAAGTGTGGGGGGAAGGGGGAGGGGGGACTAAACCAGGACTAGACCAGGAGGATTAAAGCGCCGCGCGCGCGTCTATTTCCTGGTTTCGTTTCGAGTCACAGCTGAGGGGAGCAGCTAGGAGGACCGCACGCAGTCTGAGCGCATGAACAAGGCCCGTGCTGGTCTAGAGCAGGTCTAGACCAGGTCTAGAGCAGGTCTAGACTACCGCAGCTCTTGCATGCGTTCGTGAGTCTCGGTTCATGCGCTCATGCGCTCAGACTGCGTGCCGTCCCGAGGGGAGTCCTCGCTGCTCGCCTCAGCTGTGACTCGAAACGAAACCAGGAAATAGACCCGCGCGCGGCGCTTTAATCCACCTGGTCTAGTCCTGGTCTAGTCCTGGTTTAGTCCAGGTTTAGTCCAGGTTTAGTCCTGGTTTAGTCCAGGTCTAGACCTGCTGGCAGCCCTGCGCCGGGTCATGCTGCGCTATCACACGTGTCCGCGCGCAGTTTTCTCCCCCCTCCCCCTTCCCCCCACACTTCACTATTAATAATTTTGTTGAAAATCTATGAAAGTTTGAGTGTTTAAACAGAGACAAATGTGAGAAAAGTTTAAATCCAGTCTGAGAAAAGCGTATAATGTGTGTGGCTGAGCGCGCATTATTTGAATTTTTATAATAATAATAATTAATTGCATTTATATAGCGCCTTTCATGACACCCAAAGCGCTTACGTAACTTGAATTTTCTTTCGTATCTAGAGACCAAAATTTACCGTGAAGGCGTTCCGTAACTTGAAATTTTCATTTGTTGGGTCATTCGTAAGGTGAGGTACCACTGTACAACTTTATTGCATCACACTGGAGGCAATGTGGGTGATGCATCTTGCCCAAAGGCACAGCATCACTTTATACGAACTAGAGCTCGGTTTGAACCAGTCTAATTCCCCCTCGCTATAGCATGTTTAGAGGATTAAAAACCAATCCTATGATTTAAATTTTTTATAACAAATGTAAAAAAAAACCACACACACACACACATCACCCACTCAGCAACACAACCATACACACGAGTCCACTCACACCCAGACATACCCGAGGGGAGCGGTGCTTACCTAACAGAAAGGTAACCCTTCCTCAGTTGTGGAGTGTTAAAAGAACAAGAAATCAAAACTGAACCTAGGATGTCGTTAGCTCTCATATCCTGAGAACACTAACCTGGTCAGCAAGAACAATTCTTACTGTATAGAATCAGTGAGAGCCATTTCAGATTGATAAATGTGTAGAACTCAATTCAGAGTGCTACACACATCAGTCTGACATTATCCAGACTATGAGGACACATCATACCATATACTGTACAGCCTTTTGAGTTTATTACAAACTGGTTTAATCATAGGATCTGACAACCCAAAGTGAGGACCTCATGTTGAGTTCTGACTGAGATCAATTTGAGAACTAAAGCACAAAATGTAAAGAACGTAATGTTATTATTATTATTATTATTATGTTATAATTATTATTGTGAATAAAAGAGCTTTATAATTGTCATTAGCAAAATCAAAACTTAATTTAAACATGTTTAAACCATACTTAAGGAGCCTAGATATGTAATCTGTTTATGCATTATAGAAGAAAAAAATCTTACATGTCGTCTTCATCTTTGCTTCCACAAGAGGGCAATAAAGGACCAAAAGGGTGATTTATTTCAAATGAGAATATAGATATATCCTTCCTGTATCTTCAATTGTTGAATTAAATAGTACTATTTTAACTCACAGATGTCAGTAAAATCCTACTTGACCCATTGCCCAGGGAGATATGGTGACAGCAAACGCCTGTAGATTCTGGGTGATGTTCTGAGCCGAGGCTGGGATGCACAGGCTAGAGTGGAGGGCATGGCACAGCCATGTGAGTAATGGATGGAGTAGTGTTTGGACCTAAATGAGCTGTCATCGTTATTCTGCTCTGAGCTCCACTGGCTCCTCATCTAGTGGATGCGAGTATAGTGATAAACAAAATGCCAAACTGAGGTACTTTTCTGAATTCTATGTCTATGTCTATGTCTGAATTCTATGTCTATCTATATATCTATATATCTATATATATATATATATCTATATATATATATATGATAAGATAAGACTTTATTGATCTCACACAGGAGAAATTTACTTGCCACAGTAGCTCCAGGACAGTTTGAACAAGAAAGAAAGTGCATGCAGGCAATGATGGGATAAAGTAAGTAATAATAAAAATAGTAATAATAGTAAGTAATAATAATGAAAATAATAATAATAATACAAGCATCAACAAGGAGAGCATGGAAAATATATATATATATATATCTTTAAAAAAAATTATTATTTTTTTTTTTCTTCACCCTCAAAGCACGTCAATGTACCACACCAGTGTACACAGACACTGAGGGCAATATGGATTAGGTGCCTTGCCCAAGAACACGACAAAATGAAGGAGGTAGGATAGAACCCCCAACCTTCAGATCAGAGGCCAAACACACTATTAACTGAAATACTCTCGCCCCAATTTTATGAATGAAAAACAAAATGACATCCCATTTTAAAGAGATATCGCCCTGTTGCTTTTTATTGTCTTGAAAATGCTATATTTGCCAAAAACAGCATATTGAAATGTATAATTAGTTTGCATAATACGCCCTCTGAGCCTATGGACTAATTAAAGGATGTAATAATTTAATTATGGAATAATTAAAGGAGTGATCCATATTTTGAATGTGAAAACATAAATCCACTCACATTCACCATGTTTCCTGTGCAGATGTCTCACATGGAGCAGACCCTGAGCCACATCTGTGACTCCCTGCGCCTCCTGCTGGACCAGAGGGACACTGCGGGGGCCAAAGAGAAGCCCCAGTACCCCCCCAGCCTCCCCAGTCAGGACAGTCTGCCCTCCTACGAGCAGCTGTCGGGACCTACAGCGCCCCCTGTGCAAACCTATGAGAACTTTTTGCAGTGAAGTTGGCTGGGACTGTGTTGTCATGGGAGATGTATTGAAATTGTGTTGTAACTGAATACACTGAATCATGATAAAACCCTGTGATGACCTACTAACATTCTGTGCTTCCCAGTTTCATGCAGTTCGATTTCTACATGAGCAAAATTTCTTCAAATTAATTATAATTATTAATTCCTCAAATTAATGTTTTATAACAAAAATAATTAACAAATAAACATTTGCCACTTAACTCAAAATAACCAGTGGGCTTAGGCTGTTTAGTTAGTGACCCTGGTTGAGGCTGGATTAAAACCAGAATTAACCCTGATTTATATTTCATGTTTGTTTTTTGTTTGTTTTTTTTCCCATTTTATTTTATTTTTTCAGACGTTGTTCCCTGTTGTTAAAGGGACAGTGTGTAGGATTCGTGGCGCATAGGTGGTTACTAGCTATTCCACTTCCTCTTTTGGCTATGGCAGACCTCGAGGGTCACCCGGACGTGACGTAGCGCCGAGATCTCGCGTGCCCGCGCACGAACCGCGCACCGCTGTATACATAAAGCGCGGTCCCCCGTTCACTTTTTTTTTTTCTTTTCGCATGAAAACACACAATCCCGATCATGATTCATGACAATCTACACATCAAATGAAACCTTACAGTCTCCTCTTTTTGACTATGCAATTCATTTCCCTGCAAAACAATCACTCCCCGAGCACATGGGGCTTTTATACAGAAAAGCACAAAACTTAGCTTACTTAGCTTACCTTTGAAGGCTTTGCACAGGTCAAACTCTGTATTTCATCATAAACTTGGTCTCAATCTGTCCATAAGGATCCAGCGAATAAAATCCAGTAAAACAATTTAGTCCAAAATACGTGTTGTATCCATTACGATGTGTGATCCGGCAGCATGCTTCTTTACACAGGCTCCCCCCTTCCCCCCTCCCCTTCCCCTTCTCTCCTTCTGTCCTTCACTCCCAAACGCAGCGCGGCTAAGCAGCTGTTAGCAGGAGCCGAGGCGAAGGATGAGCCCAAATGTCCTTCTGTGGCTCTCGTATTCAAAATGGCTGCCTCTATATGGGGAAGATCCCCCTTTTATGTGACTATATCTAAGTCCAAAAGAATACTTTGATTTCATGATGGAAGTGAAAAGGCTAGGAAAACAATGTATTTTTGAATGGGTATCTTCAATTTCAGTAATTAACAGGTAAAAATCTTACACACTGTCCCTTTAAATAAAATATTTGTATTGAATCTCTAATGTTGTGTAATGTGTATGTACTGTGTATGTATTTGTATTCATGTATAAGTACAGATACATGTCTGTATTGTAAGGTACATTTCCACTGACAAACCTGGACCCAGGGAGAAACATGCAAACTTTGCACACAAAGATCTTACAGCACCAGGGAGAACCTCCTTACTGTGAGCTGTGAGTGCAAACCACTCAACCACCCAATGTACTCCGTGTACGCAGTACTCGAGTTGAGGGGGGGATGCCCCCACAGGGGGGCATTTTGACTATTTTTTCCCACAGGGGGGCATCCCCCCCTGTGGGAAAAAATAGTCAAAATCATCCCTCTTCTAAAACGGCCATCCCTTCTTCCATCCCTTGTGGCATTTTATCAACCAGGCATGAAAATCCCTCACCTTTTGGCGAAATTTGCTGTTTTGAAGTCAAAATAGGTGACCAACGTGAATCGTGGCCAGTTCCAAGAGCCAATCATAGGCCGAACTGCGCCCCGGCTTCCAATCACGTTGCAGCATACCCACCAATCGCGCTCCCGCCAATCATGACGATTAGCATTGTTGCATTTGCGCCTGATCGCTGATCAGCTGTGAGCGAGCCCAGTTAATATGTACGCTACATTAATGCTAGGTAAGAAGGAACTCTCGCCTCTGGACTCGGGATATGTCCGTGTACGCGAATTATCGCACACCGCAAACTACAGAGCTGACCGTGTTCTTATGGGGTCAGTTATATTATCATATTATTCTGCATCAAAGGGCCCGGGACTAAACCGGAACTAAACCAGGACTAAGCCAGGTCTAAACCGGGACTAAACCAGGACTAAACCAGGTCTAAACTGGGACTAAACCAGGTCTTAACCAGGACTAAACCAGGACTAAGCCAGATCTAAACCAGGTCTAAACCGGGACTAAACCAGGTCTAAACCGGGACTAAACCAGGTCTAAACCAGGACTAAACCAGGTCTAAACCAGGACTAAACCAGGTCAAAACCAGGATTAAAGCAGGTCTAAGTGTATGTGTATGTGTGTGTCCAGAGTGTGTGTGTGTGTGTGTGTGTGTGTGTGTGTGTGTGTGTGTGTGTGTGTGTGTGTGTGTGTGATAACATATATCCTGTGTATTATTGAATGATGGGGCGGCAGTAGCTCAGCATACGAGCATATGTCTCGTGATCCAGGGGTTGGCGGTTCGAATCCTGCTCTTGACAGGTTGACTGCATATGATCCCAGCTCCCACAGATGCTGTTGTGTCCTTGGGCAAGACACTTAACCCCCACCTCGCCCCCAGTGTCTGTGGACACTGGTAGAAGATACATCAAGGCCTGTTGTGACGTGAGCCGTCCTTCTGTGGACCCACCACCCGCGGGAGGATTCATGGGGGCATTGTGTTCTGGGCAGCAGAACACTGCTTGGACCTGCTGCCCCCGCGACCTAGAAAATGGAAAAGCGGAAGAAAATGAATGAATGATTATATGGACACCCCCCCCCCCGCGCTGGAAAATGTCACAAATGAAAAATTCCCCCCCCCCCGGTTTCATTTTACAACTCGACTACTGGGTGTACTCATTTACAACCACAAGTACTACTGCCAAATTTGTACTTAAAAGCATGCGCAAAAGATACCTACACAAGGAGATGGTAATAGCTACTTTTTTACACAAATTTGGTAGCATTTTAGATCAATATTTTAAAACTAATTTAACTTAACAGTTTAAAGTTGAATTAGAGAGGGGCATATACCACAGTAAGACAACTGTGGATTGGCATTATAGTAACTCCTATGATTTCAAAAGTAATCATTCATGAGTTTTATATAGCACTTTTTGCCCACCCAAAAGTCACAGGCGGGTCAGGGCAGACTGACTGAAGTTAGGCAATGTGGGTCAAGTGTCTTTTGCCACTGGTGCCCCACTGTGGCACCTGACTTCTTCCATCCAAGGCCCAGGCCTGTTTAGCTTCTGATGAGATTAGGCTTTGACACGGTTTGGCCACAATGTCACAAAGTACAGTTAGATACAGCTCTACACATGGACAGGTGTAAAATGTATTTCATGAAGGTAATATGAGTATTTCTAATGGCTGTCACGCGGGCTAGTCGGACCCAAAGGCAGAAACACCAAGAAAGTTTAAATGGTTTATTTTACAGAGAATGAGCTGGAAGTATTGGACTGGGGAGCCAGGAGGTGCAGGTAGGTCACGGGGTGGGGGGCCAGGAGGTGCAGGTTGGTATCAGGCTGGGGGGCAGGAGGTGCAGGTTGGTATCAGGCTGGGGGCAGGAGGTGCAGGTTGGTATCAGGCTGGGGGCCAGGAGGAGCAGGTTGCTATCAGGCTGGGGGCCAGGAGGTGCAGGTTGGTATCAGGCTGGGGGCCAGGAGGTGCAGGTTGGTATCAGGCTGGGGGCAGGAGGTGCAGGTTGGCATCAGGCTGGGGGCCAGGAGGTGCAGGTTGGCATCAGGCTGGGGGGCAGGAGGTGCAGGTTGGTATCAGGCTGGGGGGCAGGAGGTGCAGGTTGGCATCAGGCTGGGGGGCAGGAGGTGCGAAGTGGTGAAATGTAGTGATGGCAAAATGAAGCCCCGTGAAGCACTGTTGCATCACAGCCAACTTCTTCACACATGGTTCAAAGCTTCAATGTGCTTTGTTTGCGCCTCTGCGCCATCATGTGGACAAAAAAAAAAGTACAATATGCTGTGTGCGTACAGTTAAGTGTTGGAGGATGGAAGAAGTTTAAGGATTTGGAGTTGTGATTTAAAATGTGCTTGTGTTACTTTGTTTATGTGAATCTGTGCCATAAAGACAAAAATTACATTTATTCGTTTTTATTTTAAAATATATTTTCCACAGTATTTGGACTTAGGCGGTTTCTTTTTGCAGAGGATTTCACCAGCTTTTGGAAAAAACTCACAGGGCACAGATGCAGGAGTGCATAAAAAAAGTCAAGACCAGTTTGTACAAATTTGGGTATGTACAGTACATTTGTCTTTCCCAGTATTGGAGGGGGCTTTTGAGTCTGCCAATATTTGGTTTCCTCAAGTAGGTTTGCACCTCAACTGTTGCATTGGCAGTAACATTTGTGGTTATGGTCTTCTGTATTGTGGCGTCAAAACGATGCCACAGTTTGCTTCCTAGAACAGACAAACAGGTTGTAAGTTACTAAATATTAGCACAATTAGGAAGTATTAATTACCTTCTGCCACAGATTGAGAAGCTTCTGTTGGAGAGGATGAAGTAGATGAGGCTGTTGTGCAGTTTATAACAGTAGCACATTCCACAGTCAACCTTTTTTCTGCTGCTCTAGTGGGGCTAAAGTAGCCAATTTTTTTTTTACCTTGGAGCAAGCAGAGTAGCCAGGGACATGATGCTCATCGACTGGAGGAGGTTCAGCTTCTCCCTCAGCCGTCTTTGCAGATATTCAGCCATATCTCTGCTATCAGGACTCTGAAGTAGTCCAATCTCCTCTTCTTCCAAAGAATGATGTAAAATCGTTGACCCGGACACCTTCTCCTCAGACAGCTCAATAGTAGCATAGTTAAAAAGGTCCTAGCACTTTCAGACAGTCTGCAATAATGATGTATTGTTCTGCCGAAAGTGGTGCAATGTCTGTACGTAGACCAACCAAAGCTGCTCCAACAGGCTCTCAGGTTGTATAGACGCTGCAGCATGAGATAAGTGCTGTTCCAGCGTGCATCAACTTCCTGAATAAGTTTAAGCACCGGGAGGCCCATCTGAAGTTGGATTTGTGTTAGTCTCTCCTATAAAAGAGCCAAAAGAAATTATTGCATGTGTCAGTGCAGAAATAATATTTACATATTACAAGTAAGGATCTTACCTTTGCAGTGGTGCTGCTCTTAAAATGACCAAAGTCCTGACTTGTTTGATATCCGTACTAACAGTTGGCTAAGAGCTTCATCATTAGATTTAGAGTGAGCCACACAAATAGTGTGATGCAAATGAAGCTCTCGAGCACTAGCACCATCAGTCACCAGACGTGTCACCTTTTGAGCTATACCCCACTCAGACGAGAGGTCTTCATTCTCGCCAAATTAGCTGCAGTGTGTGCCTCAGGGAAATGCTGTACCCCTCGGACAACTGACTGCAGAGAGGTGCCTTCACCGATAAAGTGTCACCGCTAGATAAGCGTCAGTATTTATAGAGGTCCACATATCTGCTGTCAGACAGATGTTTTAGCCACAATGGCTTTGGCTTTTTCCTTGGCTTCCTTGTATCTCTTCTCCACTGTGGCTTTCAAAGTCTTGGAGGAAAAAAAAAAAAGTACAATCTTGAAATGGCCAATATGATGAAATAGTGCAAATGATGTCTTCATGGGTTCACATACAAGTACATACCTGCCGTGTGGGGAGAACATAAGGAGCCAAAGCTTTTATAAGCCACTGCCCTCAACAATGGAAAAGGGCTGAGAATCCTCCATCACCATATCCACCAACACCTCAGTCAAGTCAACCTTCTCAGAAAAGTATTCAGAAAAGGGAAATGTGAATGTGACCAAGACGAGTAGAGCGGCTGGATTGCATTGAGTTCCACAAACAGATACTGGAGGCAGGGTTGACGTGGTCCACAGTTTAATGTTTTTCCCAGCTTGCACAAAAAATATAAAGTGCTCACGTGCAAAGTGCAGTGCAAAATAAATTAAAGTGCAAGGAGGATCAGAGCGTGGTTCTTCTCCAGCAGCAGAGCAATGAATGACAGAATACAGGTGGCTTAAATACTGCTGGGTAAAACCATAAAAACTCCAAAGGGTGTATTAATTAACATTAGCTGTTTAAAACCAAGTTAAAATCCTCCAATAAAATACCCATCATCAAATAAACCATATAAAACCCACATACAAAAATAAACTCTTAGAAACCAAACACCTAATAAAGTATAAAGTGAATAAACCCAATTAAAATTGGTGGCATTTCCTCCCCCCGATGTCCGCTGTCTTGAGCTGGCCCGGGACTCTTAAACGGTGTCTGGTCCCCCGGGGAATCTTTTGGCCAGACACCTGGACATGAGACACGGGTAAGTAAAAGCACAACTCAACCCACGCATACCGCTTTCACATCCCATCCACATCCCACACACGCAAGACACAACCAATTTAAAAAGCGGCACATATTGCACATTGATCGTTCTTGTTTGTCTCCGCAGACCGGCGGCCACCAGCACCGGAAGCACCCACCCGACCGGACTCTGTGACAAACGCTAAAAAAAGTTTACAATAAATACTTTAAAACAATACAAATGTGTGCAATCTTATGTGTAAATTAGCGTATCTTGTAAGTGCTCTAAAGGTGCAATGTAAATATATATAAAGTGCAAAGTCTATGAAAGTGCATGTGTGGATACTCATTGAGTAACGAACGGCCCGTTCCGTTACAGTGAATAAAGTTGCTGTGTTGTCATATTTGTGTTATTACATAATTATTGCTATTCCTTACCTTAGGTGAGATCAGCTCAAAATGCTCCCAAACTGGGGAAAATCTCCTTCTTGCTGGTTCCATTGCAAAAAAAAAGAAGCTCAAATCGGATGCCAAAAGATGCGCAATAACCCAAAAACACAAAATGTGAGGGGGAATCCATTGCGTTTCCCTGTCCCTTTTATTCATTTTGAATTGTGCGCCAAACCGGCGAATCGCTTCCTGAATCAGTCACGTGGTACGGCCGCTTCTCGAGGCTTCTGAACGTCACTGCATACGTCATCAATACACGCGTCGATATATGCCTCTACAATAAATTCTCCGGATTACTCAGCACATGCTGCGAAGCGTCGAAACGGTCAGCATATCACTAGTGAAATGGTTCCAAGATGAGGAGCAGAAACAGAAGCAGGAAGAGGTCCGGGGTAAACTGGAAAAAATGTAATGAAGTTCAAAAATTCCACAGAGCAGAGTTATCAAACAGGTTGAGAGCCAGGAGACAAGTTACCCTGAGTGTTAACTGACGAACTGGCAGGGAGTGTTGGAATGAACCGGTTCTTATAGCAGAGTTGATTGCAGATGGATCACAGGTGAGGTGAGTGAGTAGTTGACTGCAGGTGTGAGTAAACACAGGTGGGTCATGACAATTTCCACCTCATTTTAAATCTATAGCATCCACTTTTGAGAGAAAGCAGCAAAACAATTATGGGACTTTAACACCAGCTCTGCAGCTTCGAAAAGTAGGAAGGAGGGGCTTGTGTGGCGGTAATAAGACCTCATGGAGACTTCAAATTATGTTCGGAGTGCATTATCAAGCTAAAATAATTACAGCTTTTGTGGCTTGCTAATTACAGCCACTTAGATTGCAGTTAATCTTTTAGCCCCGGTCTCTAACACAGCCAAATGCAGGTGATGCGTGGATGGTCTTTACATATATAGGAAATGAGAGAGGGTCAGACAAAAGCACTTTTATTTCCAAAGTGCTGTGCATACAATCATGCACAGTAGGTGTTAGCTTACTTAAACATGAGAAGGCAGTTAGCAGTGAATGCAAAAGTTTGCCTCTTCAAGACTTCACCTTTTAAAAACAAAAGACACTAATGAGGTAATATGTCAAGTGGAGACAGGATCGGATTACAGGCCACTTTGGACTCCAGCAAAAGTGCAGACTAACATTAAGCTTTTGTCATCTGAAAAGTGTTAAAGTTTGTGTTATTTGGGGGACTGCAATCACCTGCCCCGAGCACTCACGTTACGGATATCGCTAAACTACAAAATCTCCGGAAATGCTCCAAATGACACCAAAGTACAATGGGTGAGTAAATGACGTTGTTTTATTAATGAAATAAGGTTCAGATTGTAAAAACATTAATATTCCTTTAGGACAGTCTAGACTCCAGCCCATCTGAATGTGAGTCATGTCCCCTGACCCCAGTATCTGTTCACCTGGGGCCCTTCATACATGTGGCCCTCCCATTACATCAAAGATTTACACTTATACACATGTAAACACACTGTCTATGGACCACATAGCTCCGTCCCTGTAGTAACACTGTCCTTTTCCTCATGGCATGAAATTTTCACTTTCTGAGGTTTTTGAACGTTAATGTGAGCTCCCCTACCCTGTTTAGGGCCTTTCCCCCATGGCTAAAAGTTGCGAAATGTGTAAACTGAGCATTTGCGATCCTTTTCTGCGTTTGAAAAAAAGACAGCTCAAACGGGCGATTCTGAACAAGGAAACTATGTGACGTCACATTGAAGAAAAAATGCAAATGCAGTTCCACCGCCCGTCTGTGTTTCTACCCACACTCACACTCTCTGTAAATCACGCCCACAGAGTTTGGACCGCGAACAAGCTACGCAATGCGAGATGCAGTTTTTTATTTGCCTGGAGGCACATGAGAGTGTTTCCAGGCTCGGATGTCCTTTATCCGAGCCTCCGAACCTCTGAAACAGCAGTGGTTTAATTTTATTTTCTGTGGAAATGTGTTTTTTTTTTTTTTTTCAATGGAACGCTTCTCATGTCTTCCTCCGCGCAAAAACGCGGAAGTGGGGCCAGCGCACATCGCACCGCTAAAGAGGAAAGAGCTGAGAGTTTGGCCACGCCCCCACCCACTGCACTGGCCTATCTCTGTCCTCCTCATTTGCATTCAAGCAACAACACCCAGAATAAAGTGTTTGAGAGAGATATTTATGACTCTGACTGTGTTCATGGGTCTTTCTCATGCACTGAGTCTTGATTTTGAAGAAGGATTCATTTACAGTATTAGGGAACCAAGCCGAAAGGCGAAGCTCTCAATTTACCGGTCAATCTATGTTCCTACCCTCACCTATGGTCATGAGCTCTGGGTTATGACCGAAAGGACAAGATTGCGGATACAAGCGGCCGAAATGAGTTTCCTCCGTAGAGTGGCTGGGTGCACCCTTAGAGAAAGGGTGAGGAGCTCAGTCACACGGGAGGAGCTCGGAGTAGAGCCGCTGCTTCTCCACGTCGAGAGGAGACGGCTGAGGTGGCTCGGGCATCTGTTTCGGATGCCTCCTGGACGCCTCCCTCGGGAGGTGTTCTGGGCATGTCCCACCGGGAGGAGGCCCCGGGGAAGACCCCGGATGCGCTGGAGAGCCTATGTGTCCCGGCTGGCCTGGGAATGCCTTGGGGTCCCCCCGGAGGAGCTGGAGGAACTGTCCGGGGTGAAGGAGGTCTGGGCGTCCCTGCTTAGACTGTTGCCCTCGCGACCCGGCCCCGGATAAGCGGAAGAAAATGGATGGATGGATGGGAACCATTAAGGAGCCATATAAAAGCATCAAGAAGTACCATGTCATGGGATCTTTAAGGTACATTGTGTACATTGTGGGTCCGTCAAATGCTTTTCTTCATGGAGTTATTTCTTTATCTGGAATATTCCACACTATGGTATTGAGTTGTTGTAAAGTTGTAGGGAGTATTATCTGTTACGTAAGGCTGAGTTGTTGTACATTTGTATGGAGTGTATGAATGTAATCCTGTATCTCTCACTGTCTGAGTGGAGCTTTACGAGCCTGTAGATAGATGTACAACATATTTTTTGTAACAGATAATACTCCCTACAACTGTACAACTACTTTTTTGTAACAGATAACCCCATGTCCTGTCAATCATCATATAATCTTTGTCTTCCTTATGACCTCTTGTATAAAACTGAGATTTTTTTTAATACTTCTTTTTCTACATTATTTTGACTTGTAGGCCTACATATACATTGATATAATTATGCCCTATTTGACACCTGCTATCTTTTTTGCTACTTATTTAGAATTGATTATTACATTTATATTTTTTACTCTTCATTATTATATTATGTTATATTATATTATATTGTGATGTGTGAACTACTGCGTCCAAATAATTTTCCTTGTGTATCAATAAAGTTTAAGTCTATAGATGCATTCTGAGCATTCTAATCATTCACCATGATGAAGTGTCAGATGAGCGCTGCCGTTGTGTCCTTGGGCAAGACACTTAACCCCCACCTTGCCCCCAGTGTCTGCGGGGGACAGTGGTAGCCCCCCCATGGCAGAAGATGCATCAAGGCCTGTGACGTGAGCCGTCCTCCTGTGGACCCACCATCCGCGGGAGGATTCATGGGGGCTGGTGCATTGTGTTCTGCGCAGCTGCCCCCGTGACCCAGAAAATGGAAAAAGCGGAAGAAGAATGAAGAAGAAAGACTTTATTCATCCCCGTAGGGAAATTATTTCTCTGTATTTGACACATCCTTCAGGAGCAGTGTGCAGCTCGTCTTTCAGGCGCCCGGGGACCATCTCCATGATCTTATTGCTCGGACCTAAGCTGGAGGATTTTACCTGAAGCATGTTTTGGGTTGATGGGGGGAACCAGAGTACCCAGAGGAAACCCATCCAGACACGGGGATAACATGCAAACTCCACACAGAAAGGCTCAGGCGACCCGGGGATCGAACCCAGACCATGCATGCAAACTCCACACAGAACACACACAGAAAGGCCTGGGCGACCCGGGGATCGAACTCGGAACCCTCTTGCTGTGAAGCATGAGTGCTAGCCTTGTCAGAGAAAAGTGAGAAAAGAGTTTTTTTGTTTGTTTTTTTTCTTTCTGCCATGGTAAAGCTAATAACTAGAGCACTATACACACATATCTTGGTTGTTGGACAGTGAAATGCTTTATAATCAAATGCAGACAGAGCACAGTGGACTTTGACCTCAAGAGCTGCGTATAAAATGTGGTGGGGCAAAACACATGCTAAAAACATGCAAAAAAATATTGGGTACAGCGTGTTTAAATATATTAATTGTTCTAATATGTTAAAAGTTTTAAGTTGATCATATGCTTGACATTTAATATTGCGTTGCCTCTACAGACCAACGTAACAATTAATCGTACCTTTTATAAAGAGCAAATAATGGAAATCAGGAAACTGTTGCCTCCATTGTTGTATACAAAATCAGTGAGCAGACCCAGGCTCATTTGTGCTGTATTGTTGTTAATAGTGTTATTCTTTAGGGCACACAGTACTGCTGATACAGTGGTACCTCACCTTACGAAATTAATTCGTTCCAGAAGTGGTTTCGTAACGTGAATTTTTCGTAAGTTGAGTAGCTATTTCAATGGAAAAAGCCTGATTCGTTCCAAGGCCCCGATCCAAGTTTTTTTTTTATAGTGTAACACTGTGTTCTGCGTAGAGACTGTAGACCCAGGACTAAACGTGGACTATACCAGGTCTAGACCAAGGTCTAAACCTGGACTAAACCAGGACTAGACCAGGTGGATTAAAGCGCCGCGTGCGGGTCTATTTCCTGGTTTCGTTTCGAGTCACGGCTGAGGCGAGCAGCGAGGGGGACCGCACACAGTCTGAGCGCATGAACGAGACCCATGCTCAAACCGTGCCTCCTCTAGACCCAGGTCTAGACCTAGAGGAGGTCTAGAGGAGGCACGGTCTAGAGGAGGCACGGTCTAGACCTGGTCTAGACCTAGAGGAGGTCTAGAGGAGGCACGGTTTGAGCACTGGTCTCGTTCATGCGCTCAGACTGCGTGCGGTCCCCTCCTCGCTGCTCGCCTCAGCCGTGACTCGAAACGAAACCAGGAACCGTGCGCGGCGCTTTAATCCACCTGGTCTAGTCCTGGTTTAGTCCAGGTTTAGTCCTGGTCCAGTCCAGGTTTAGTTCAGGTTTAGTCCTGGTCCAGTCCTGGTTTAGTCCAGGTCTAGACCTGCTGGCAGCTCCGCGCCGGGTCATGCTGCGCTATCACACGTGTCAGAGCGCAGTTTTCTCCCCCCTCCCCCTTCCCCCCACACTTCACTATTAATAATTTTGTTGAAAATCTATGAAAGTTTGAGTGTTTAAACGAGAGACAAATGTGAGAAAAGTTTAAATTCAGTCTGAGAAAAGCGTATAATGTGTGTGGCTGAGCGTGCATTATTTGAATTTTTGAGATTTCGCGTTTCGTAACTTGAATTTTCTTTCGTTCGAGACCAAAATTTAACGTGAAGGCGTTTTGTAACTTGAAATTTTCGTTTGTTGGGTCTTTCGTAAGGTGAGGTACCACTGTACTTCAAATACCACAGAAACGTCTCTTTACAGTGATAATGTTATACTTTAATTGTGTTTTTGTATGCATGTTTTGAGGGCAGACCTAAGCTGTACGCAAAATAGGCAGATTTTTTTTTTCCCTCAAACTGAAAACATTCTATTCTGTGATGTCATGTGGTAATACAGGAAGTGCTCCACTGTGTTTTTGAACTCCGTACATCTTGACTAGAATCTTCTGGAATCACCGATCTCTACTGAACAAAAGGTAAAAGGTAGCTGTTAACTTGAGAACTACCACTACATGACATCATAAGTTGGAACTTGCACTTTCAGGTGGCTCAGGGTAAAATTAAATGAATTTTAAAATATTTTTAGTTCTACTCAAGACCTAGAACTGCAATCGCTAACTCCTTGCACCATTCTGCCTAAAACAAGCAAGCAGCAACATAAAAAAAAAAGTCTACTACTATGGCTAAAATAAACAATAAACTTAGACTTAGACAAGAGCTACTGTTACCCAGCTGCCACTCAGGTGAGAAATGAATAAACAATAAACAAACAAATGCATAAATCCCACCCCACTCTATATATACAGCATTTAAGCAATAAAAAATATATATCAAATGAAATTAAATGAAATTGCAGATTTTTACTTTTGTGTAACTTTTCTTGTGGAAGGTACGCCACATTTTTTTTATCTTTTGGGAGAGGTTATGTCTTTATTTCTTTATGATGATGATTTTATTGTTCAGAAATACCTGTAAGAATGTGTGGGAGTGAGGACGCCTTTCGACCGAACTCTTGGCCTGCTTGTCTCCATGAAGATGGATATGTTTAAGCCAGGCATGGGCAAACTACGGCCCGGGGGCCATATGTGGCCTGTTAAACTTCTTAATCCGGCCCGCTGAACTTGAAGGAATTATATTAAGAAGAAGAAGAAGTGACTTTATTGATCTCACACTGGAGAAATTCTTCTCTGCATTTTAACCCATCCGGTTATTAGGAGCAGTGGGCAGCACATTACTGCGCCCGGGGACCATCTCCATGATCTTCTTGCTTCGGTTTGGTCAGGACCTAAGCTGGAGGATTTACCTATGGTGCATGTTTTGGGTTGATGGGGGAAACCGGAGTGCCTGGAGGAAACCCACCCAGACACGGGGAGAACATGCAAACTCCACACAGAAAGGCCTAGGCGACCCGGGGATCGAACCCGGAACCTTCTTGCTGTGAAGCGTGAGTGCTAGCCACTCAGCCACCGTGCCGCCAATAATAAACCTTGTTAATGTTTTAATTTCGCTGCAATTCTGGTGTTTTCCAGTAGCTGACGCACTAGATACATTGACCTTTGTTGAGGTGCGGCGTTTTGCTCCACGTTTGTGCTTTACTCTTTAACCCCTCAGCCTCCTGTAAAGACGAGCGGAGCTAAGAAAAGAAAAGTGGACAGAGAATGTCGAGTGTTTAATAAGTAGTGGACAAGTTAATATTTTTTCACCGAATACTTATCAGCTGCTGTATGCCTGATATGCCAAGAGACTGTAGCGGTTTTTAAAGAAAATAATATCAGCCGTCACTTTGCCACAAAACATGCTAACTATGCTAGCAAGCAGTCAATGAAAGAACAAAAGAACCTGAAGGAGAACAGAACTTTCAGTGCTTTAAAATAGTAACTGTTAGTAATAAAAAAAAAAGTATTTTATTAATAAAATGTTCTGTGTTTTAAGAGTCATTTCAATAAATAGCTAAATACTGTGGTACTTGAAAGATGGACATTTTGTTGTAATGCTTTTGTTCATTTTTAATTGAAATAAAGCACATGTTTTCTACATATCCCATGTTTTTAGTGTTTTTACCAAAACACTAAATCCACCTGCTCCTGGTCCGGCCCTTCTGTCAAATTTTAGAACCCTTTGTGGCCCACGAGTCAAAAAGTTTGCCCACCCCTGGTTTAGGCCATACTGTGAAACATTCCAGTCGGAACAGTTAAGTACAGTGGTACCTCACCTTACGAAATTAATTCATTCCAGAAGTGGTTTCGTAACGTGAATTTTTCGTAAGTTGAGTAGCTATTTCAATGGAAAAAGCCTGATTCGTTCCAAGGCCCCAATCCAAGGTTTTGTTTTTATAGTGTAACTTTTTTTATAGTGTAACATTGTGTTCTGCGTAGAGACTGTAGACCCAGGACTAAACGTGGACTATACCAGGTCTAGACCAAGGTCTAAACCTGGACTAAACCAGGACTAGACCAGGTGGATTAAAGCGCCGCGTGCGGGTCTATTTCCTGGTTTCGTTTCGAGTCACGGCTGAGGCGAGCAGCGAGGGGGACCGCACGTAGTCTGAGCACATGAACGAGACCCGTGCTCAAACCGTGCCTCCTCTAGACCCAGGTCTAGACCTAGAGGAGGTCTAGAGGAGGCACGGTCTAGAGGAGGCACGGTCTAGACCAGGTCTAGACCCCTCGCTGCTCGCCTCACCCGTGACTCGAAACGAAACCAGGAAATAGACCCGCGCGCGGCGCTTTAATCCACCTGGTCTAGTCCTGGTTTAGTCCAGGTCTAGACCTGCTGGCAGCTCCGCGCCGGGTCATGCTGCGCTATCACACGTGTCAGAGCGCAGTCTTCTCCCCCCTCCCCCTTCCCCCCACACTTCACTATTAATAATTTTGTTGAAAATCTATGATAGTTTGAGTGTTTAAACGAGAGACAAATGTGAGAAAAGTTTAAATCCAGTCTGAGAAAAGCGTATAATGTGTGTGGCTGAGCGCGCATTATTTGAATTTTTGAGATTTCGCGTTTCGCAACTTGAATTTTCTTTCGTATCTAGAGACCAAAATTTAACGTGAAGGCGTTTCGTAACTTGAAATTTTCGTTTGTTGGGTCTTTCGTAAGGTGAGGTACCACTGTATGTCTACAGGGAGACTAGTATGTGGCGTACCCTCCCCAAGAAAAGTTACACAGTGCATCTTTATGAGCTACAACTAATCACTAACCCCTGGCAACAACATAAAACAGACGCATTTTTACTTTTGGTTAAAACGGTAGTCATTTCCTTCAGTGTGTAAACTGAGGTGCTATAGGGCTAATCACTGACTGACCCCCGCCCCGTTTGCTGACTCCGCAGACCCCCCGTGGCCCTAAACGGGACAAAGGGAGAGCCACACTTCAGCAGAGATGGGGGGGACAGGGGACAGATGGTCAGCCCTGTGTAAAGGAATGCGCCCATCCACCACCATCACCTCTACCACAGTGAGGGGCAGGGGATAGGGAGGGGTCACCAGCTGCTCCCAGAGGTCAACACTCCCACTATGGTCCACTTTAAGAGTCAAACAATAATGTGTGGACCCATGCACCCCAATGTTTTCTGTATGTAGAGTAATGTAAACCTGGGTAATTTGTGTTTGGGCTGAATAAAAATAAAAATCTCTGCACTGAATTTCTCCAGGTGACAACATTATAACATGGCTTAAAGTTCACAAGAGGCAATTTTGCTTAATACAGTATAGGACCTTTTATATTTTATTTGAGTAATATTTAATGCTATTGGAATAACTTTTTTTAAAAGAATTTCCAAAAAACCCTTATAGTGCATATACCAGGTTGAACTACTTATTTGACTAAAACACAAAAACAAAATAAATATCCTCCTGGGACCCGAAGAAAAGTGTATCTAAATCATTATTATTATTTTAATTTTCTATTTGGAGGTAAATGAACACCTTGGCATTTACATTTTGTTAATTTTATTTTTATTCATATTTTTGTAACATTTTTGTAATGGACGGTAATAGTGTTAAGTTAACCTAACCTGTGAGTGCGGCGAACCGCCTCTCTAGCCTCGGCCTCGGTGTTTGTTGAAGTTTCTTTCTGACGCGTCACGTAATGTAAATAAAGAGTCTTGAATCAAAAGGTTTGTCTTTTCTATCTTTACTAAAGCAAAAGTCATACAGAGTGGATACAAATAAGGTGAATAAAGAGGGAGATGGAAAGGTTTGTGGTTTTCCTATGCGTGTTGTGCTTTTTATTCTGCAAAGTGTCTGCCGCGCGTGGGGGGGGGGCATTTCGGATGTTGCGCACAGGGATCCAAGGAGCACTCAGGGAGTTAGTGTGTTTGCTCAGACACATTAAAAATTAGGGGGAACATTGGCCATGTCCCAATCCGAAGTATTACTAGTCGCAATAGAATAATATTTTTGTCTTCAGGGAACAAGGAGCAGACCACCCGGCTCATTGAGCTGAGGCGGGACCTGTTCCATTTTGCAGACGGTCATGCGGTCCACGGACTGCACTCAGGGCTGAGCAAGTATGCGCCGCCTCGACTGCAGGCTGAGACCACACTCCGAACCGTGCACTCACTGAATTGGGAAACGGCTAGTGTGATTTCAACTCCGCCCCTGCCGCCACGTATTTGTGATCAGGAACACCTGTCTGTAAGCAGGACAGTCTTTTGCGATGTCACCAACTACTGGAAATTGCAGTAGCCACAAGCCTACATCAGCCATGCTCCCATATATACAAAAGCAGGATACAAAACAAACAATACACTCCGACGTGAAGCGATCTGAAGGGGGAGTGACTTAGCATGGGGAGCATAAGAGGGTAAAAAAAATCGATAGTGAAATATATAACGCATTACTACATTGTTTTATTATTATTCAAAGTTCAAAGTCAGCTTTACTGTCAAAAACCATATGTATAGGTGAGACACACAGGATTTGAAATTGCAGCACCCTCTAGGCCCACAGTGAACTTGTAAACTTGGGCGTAGACATCCGCTGAAGGTGAACAGGCTGATAGAGTTAACATGGGCGTAGTGATATGAGTGGAGAGAGACAATACGCGAACGCGAAATACGCTGCTGGATGTTTCGTGGACAACTGTTTCGGATGCAAATATATCACCTTTCTAACAAATGTTTTGTTTTGAGAAGAAAAACAAGCTTTATTTCATGTTCCAGGGAAGTTACCGGACCTACTTATGTGGGCTCCAGAAAGCGAGCCGAACCGGGATCAGCTGAGACTGTCAGAGGTAAGCCGGTGTCAACACACGGAACTTTTAGAAGGAAACCCATACAGATTAACATAAAAAATATGCACTATCCCTTTAAGATAACAGATAACAGAGCGCTAACATGTGAATGGGAAGACACAAGCCGGGCCTGATGTGTGCTTTGTGCAAAAGAGAGCGAGGGAGGGGCTTAAAGGAGTGCTGTTCTGGCCTGGGGGGGCAGAGGTCATAGGTCACAGGTCAGGGGGGTGGGGGTCTGATTTACAGGTGAAATGCTGGCACACTCTGTCTGCCTTTGTGTGCATTGTCCCCAGTGTGAGCAGATGGTCGACTAGATTCCAAAACACAAGAGGAGGAAAAACAAATGGCGCAAACACAATTTGTACTCAAGGAAACAGACACTTGAAAATAAAATACTTCAGAAAATGTAAACAGCAATATAATTATTACTCGGTTCAAAAGTGCTTAATAATCGTTGACGCTGTATTGGTTTCTGGTTTGGTAATTAGAAAACAATCAAATGAGCCAAATTGTTAGCAAATAGTATTCGCAATTATTAACCAATCAATATTTGCAAATAATAATCATAAACTAGCAGGGCTGGACTGGGACAAAAAAACGGCCCTGGCATTTTTGGCTCAGAATGGCCCCTCATAATTAGCGGAGCACAACAGACTAATTTATGTATGTTGTTCCCCAAAGGTAAAAGTAGTAACGTTTTTACAATCTGAGCCTTCTTTCGGCAATAAAACAAGTAGTTTTACTCTCTCTTCTCTCTCCTCAACAGCCTGGCTCGACCAGACAGGAAGAGGGACAGATTATAACAGTTTATTAAGTGATAAATAGAAAACCTAAATTAAAAATAAAAATATTGGGAACTACCTGGAAAAACTGGAACTATCTAAACCATCAAAACATTTAGTATCTTTAGGTTACATTTTTATTTTTTGATATTGATCAGATAAATCTCATACTAAGGCAGCACGAGGCAAGGCAAGATGGCTGAGCGGAAGTAATGATGCTCTTAAATCGGCCTATTCAATGTATGATGTGTGTGGAATTTGTTGTTTATCAAAAAAAGTCTGACCAATGTGGATGCCACCAGTGGAGTCAGTAGTGTGGAAACATTTACATGATTAAAATGTTTCTTGTTAACCTAAAGTGTATTCTTAGACTTAGACAAACTTTATTGATCCACAAGGGAAATTGTTTTGGGTACAGTCGCTCACTCATCAAATATAATATATGATATAAAACAGAGGGTAAAAGAACAAAAAGAATAGATGGAAAAACAACCAAAGAGCAATAGACCTGTGTCAGATGAGACACAATTGTATACATAAGATAATGTTAATAAATATATATGTACAATCAGATTTAAATAGAAAAGTAGTAGTCAAATATAAAATACAGTATCAAATATGATGTTCAGTACCAGCTGTATACAGTTGTAGGGAGTATTATCTATTCAATCAAGATGGTTTGTTGTTTAGACCCGATATCGCAACAGAAAAGTAAAGTTCAGAGCGGTGTTAGCTTCTTTCGGACTAACTGTGTTTACAAAACAGCTGAGTTCACGCATGCGCACTGTCCTCTCTGATGACGTCATCAAATGAAACTATAGCTGCATATCGGGTTTCAGGCCATTTTGGAATCCACTAAAAGTCTACCCTGACACAGCGATCTTCTGTGATTTGAAAAGTGCTAAAGTTTGTGTTATTTGGACACCGCAAAGTAATGCCCCGAGCACTCACGCTAACGGATACGGGATCACTAGTAGAACAGAACGGCTACAATATAAGTTCTGTGATACTGCTCCAATTGACACCAAAGTGATATGGGTGAGTAAAACTACTTGTTTTATTGCCGAAAGAAGGCTCAGATTGTAAAAAAAAAAAAAAAAAAACAGCACCGGTACCGGCCCCCGAGGGCTGTCGGCCCACCGGGAAAATGCCCGGTATGCCAGATGGCCAGTCCAGGCCTGTAAACTAGAATCATTTGGACAATATCAGCTCTGGAATTGCACATTTCTACTGAACTGTAAGTCAAAAATTTTGCTGTTAACTTAAACTACTGCTTGATGACATCACAAAGTGGAACAGAGCATTTTGAGCTTTAGAGATGCAGACGGACACATAATGGAGGATTACTCAAACGTGTGTGAATGAACCAAACAACCACACAACTCAATAAAAAAAGCATAAGTTAAGATAGATGAGTGATTAATTGAAAATAATTACAACATGAAGTAAATCTTGTAAATGTTTAGATGTAACTACCCCTGAGCACATTTGCCACTGATTTTCTATTGCAAAGAGATGAGACGTCGTTGCCCTGCATTGATTTCCCCAGTCTCATTATGGCCTTACTCAGCCTGAACACCGCAAAAGGAGAAACAATCGAACAGAGCCATCTAAATGTGATCAGGAAGAGCGCCAGTCATTGTGTAACCACGGAAACTGTACGCTAATACAGATGCACTGTTATCTGTGTGGATAATGGGAAATCTGGCGTTGATTTGTCATTTAGAGACATTTGCTTGTATTTTTATTGATGCCACATCCTCCTGGGACCTAAAGAGTGTAAAAGTGTATCTGAATTATTATTATGATTTTCTATTTGGAGGTAAATGAACACCTCAGCATTTACATTTTGTTAATTTTATTTGTATTCATAATGTTGTAACATGTCCTCTGTAAAGACGTCAGGGTCATTTTGGTGTTAAATCCACATTTAACACCAAACAAAACAAAAAGTATTTTTTTTTTTATGACAAGCTTGTCACGTCAAATAGTTTTTAGTCTCCCTTTTAATTTCTTATTTTAGTATTTTATTTTTTATGTGTTATTTATTTTGTATTTATTTTAATTTATTTAGTTTATATATTTTAGTTTGTATTATTTATTTTTATGTATTTATTTTGTATTTATTTTTATTTATTTATTTTGCATGTATTTATTTTTATTTATTTATTTTGCATTTATTTATTTTTATGCATTATTTATTTTGTATTTATTTATTTGTATTTATTTATTTTAGCATTTTTTTTTATTTTTATGTATTATTTATTTTGTATTTATTTATTTAAATTTATTTATTTATATATATTTTTATTTTTATTTTTTTTTATTTATTTTAGTATATTTGTTATTTATTTTTATGTGTTATTTATTTTGTATTTAATTTATTTTGTTTATATATTTTAGTTTTTTTAATGTATTATTTATTTTGTATTTATTTTTATTTATTTATTTTGTATTTATTTATTTTTTATTTTTTATTTTTATTTATATATATATATATATATATATATATATTAGTATTTTGTTATTTATTTGTATGTATTTATTTTGACAGACTGGTTAACTCAATGTCCACTATAAAGGGCGGGTCTCAGGAGGATATACTTGTTGTTGTTGTCACCAGCACCTTATCCTCCATTTGTTCTCTATAGGGAATTTAGTCATCTAACTCCGTACTGCAAGTTATTGGAACATCTGTCTTCACATCTTCCCTGAAGTCCAGTATGTTCCAAGTACCCATCCGATGACCAAGTGTTAGAACTTTATTCATCCTCAAAGGAAAAAGAACATCCTCTGCATTCGACTCATTGGGCATGTACATTTGGGTTGATGGGGGAAACCTGTCCAGACACAGGGAGAACATGTAAACTCCACACAGAAAGGCCTCACACCGACCAGGACTCAAACCCAGAAGCTTCTTGCTATGACGCGTGTAAGTTACACCTGTACATTCTTGTCTTGGCAAGGTGGGTGAAGCGTCTTGCCCAAGGACACATAGCAGGTTGCACTGGTCACAGGTTTGTGTTTGCTGCTAATCACTATCTTAAAATAAAGACTAAACTATAAATGTAGTCAGACATTGTTTAAAGGAGAATTAACTTTTTTTTTTTTACAATCTGAGCCTTATTTCGGTAATAAAACAAGTTGTTTTACTCACCCATAGCACTTTGGTGTCATATGGAGCACTTCCAGAGATGTTTTAGATTAGCGATAGCCGTAGCGCGAGTTCTAGCCGTAGCTCGGGGCATATAATATATGCTCCAAGCATGTAATATATGCCCCCAAATAACACAAACTTTAGCACTTTTCAAATCATAGAAGCTCGATGTCTTAGTCTACACTTTCGTTTGAGTCAAAAGTGGCCTGTAATCCGAGATTTATCCATAATCTACATCTTTGCGTTTCATGTTTGGGTCCCGGGAGCTGAGAGTGAAATAAACTGTGACTCCGCACATGCGCACTGGCGTCCTCATCTACTCGAAACTACGGATAAATCTCGGATTACAGGCCACTTTTGACTCAAACGAAAGTGTAGACTAAGACATCAAGCTTCTATGATTTGAAAAGTGCTAAAGTTTGTGTTATCTGGAGACCGCAAACATGTGCCCCGAGAACTCACATTATGGAGATCGCAAATCTAAAACATCTCTGGAAGTGCTCCATATGACACCAAAGTGCTATGGGTGAGTAAAACAACTTGTTTTATTACCGAAATAAGGCTCAGATTGTAAAAAAAAAAAAACGTTAATTCTACTTTAATTTTTTCTCATGATTCTAAAATTTCAAACAACATTTCAGCACTATGGAATAGACTCGACACTCAATACAGATTCCAAAACCGTGATGATAAATGAATAAAAGACAATCTACTTTTAGACAATAGAATGTAATTTTCAACATTTACTGATTTCTTTTGTGGCCTTATGTAATCCCTCGGTGATCCATGGGTGTATACTCTTCTATGTGCGCTTATACTTGTTCTGATACAGCTCAAGATCATTCTAGAACAGGGGTCGGCAACCCGCGGCTCCAGAGCCGCATGTGGCTCTTTGATCCCTCTGATGCGGCTCAGTACGTTGGTTCCTCATTTATCATGGGGGTTACATTGTGAAAATAACCCGCGATAGGCTAAATCCGTGAAGTAGTCAGCTTTATATTGCGTGTATAAATATGTGTGTATTTCACAGTTCCTCTGACCGAGGCGCCGCTGCGCTGTTGCGGGTTTTGTTGTAGTGAGAACGCTTCTGTGCGCTCTCAAGACTGGTTCCACCGCCTGGACTCCAGGTTCCACCAGTTCGTTCTGCAGAAACACTGCCGCTACTTCCCGGTACGCATTGACCACCCAGAGAAGTGTGTGCTCGGACATGTGCACCTGCTCATCGTGGTCAAATCCGTGACAGAGAGTACACCCCAGGTGAGATGTACGTCCGCGGCCCTTCTGGCAGGTGCTCAAATACCAGACCGCTCAGTCTTCAGAGTCACACTGCTCATGATCGAACATTTAAATACATTTGGCAAACTGAACACATTCTGTACAGGAGACACGGAGGAGAATGACTGACAAAGACAAAGGTCTACAGTCCTTTAGCCAATCAGGATGCAGAACACAATACGCGTCGATACACTATAAAAAAAATCTGCGAAACAGCGAAGGACCACTGTATTTAATTAAAATATATGTTATTTTAGTTCGTTCATTTTCAAAATGTAATTCTATGGCACAAAGGTAAAAAAAAAAAAAAAGTTATACGCAGTGTTATTTCATTTTAAATTTCAAAAGGGTTTTGCGGCTCCCAGTGTTTTCTTTACTGTGTGAAACGGGTCCAAATGGCTCTTTGAGTGGTAAAGGTTGCCGACCCCTGGTCTAAAGCTTCTGGAAAGGTTAATGTCTATCCTGGGAATGGTACTTTTTTAAAAATTTAATTCTTCTATACTTCTATACTACATAGTATCGATAGTATATGATTTTCTATCAACGATTAGCCCATCAATGACAGTTCAATACAAGAATATACATTTAAATGTGATTAATATTATGGATTTGGCATTAATAAACACATTGTGAGATTTTGATAAGTCATGTGATATGGATTTATTCACAGTGCTTCTCTGTGACCAACAGTTTAGACACCACAAACAAAATTATGGCACCGAAATGACAAATAAAAATTATAATTTGTAAAAAAAATAATCATCATAATAATAAAATAAAGTAATAACACTGAAAATATGTTAACTTAAAATAAAAACGTAATAAATTAAATAAATAGCCAACAAAAACAACACAAAATAGGCTAAATAATATGGAGCTGGTGGAGGTTTGCTGGTCTGGTGTGTAAAACATTCATCTTTGTTCATCTTCACAAAATAGTATTCGTAATTCCAACAGCAGAGTCCACATTTGTTGCGTCTTTGTGCCTTAGATCAGGCATGTCCAAACTATGGCCCGTGGGCCAAATGTGGCCCTCAGACAAATTTTTCTTCTCAGGCTTCCAGGTGAATCGGCCCAAATGACCTTGAGCAGAACTTTTGACTGCGAGTTTTTTGAAAATCTGCCTTGATAAGACGATATTTAATATTTATTGTGTGGTTTTGAGGATTTCGAATGAATAAAGGACAGAAAGAGAAAGGAAAATGAGAGAAAGAGATAGAAAGGCGAGAGAGAAAGCAAGAGGGGGAGAAAGAGGGAGAGAGAAAAAGAAGCAAGAAACAAGAGGAGGGAGAGAAAGAGAGAGAAAAGGAGAGGAGAGAGCGAAGCGAAAGCCGAGGAGATAGAAAGGAGAGAAGCGAGAGAAAGAAGAAAAGAGGGAGAGAAAGGAGAGAGAGAAAGCAAGAGGGGGAGAAAGAGGGAGAGAGAAAAAGAAGCAAGAAGCAAGAGAGAGAGAGGAGGGAGAGAAAGAGAGAAAAGGAGAGAAGAGAGTGAAGCGAAAGCAGAGGAGAGAGAAAGGAGAGAAAAAGAGATGGCGAAAGAGAGAATGCGAGAGAGAAAGGAGGAGAGAGAGAAAGGAGAGAAGCGACAGAAAGAGGAAAAGAGAAAGAGAGAAGCGAGAGCAGAGCAGAGAGGAGAGAGAGAGAGAAAGGGAGATGGAGAGAGAGAACGAGAGAGAAAGGATAGAGAAAGAGAGAAAAGAGAAGAAAGAGAAAGGAGAGGGAGGGAAGGACTGATAGCTCATTTTAACATGTTAAACAAGCAGATATTTCAATTATTTGCTGTCCTGAGCACCAGTTTATGGCCCTCGATCGGCCCCTCGGCCCTCTGCTCCGTCTGTGTTTAGATCTGTGGCCCTTGAAGAAAGTTTGGACAGTCCCAGCGCCGGGGCCGTACACCGGGGCTATCGGATGGTCCGGACAGGCGCGTCTGAGCTCAGAGAGAAGACCGGGGACAGGGCGCTCTTGGTGTCGCTCTTGGTGTCTGTGCTCCTCCTCTTTTTGGCGAAGAAATCTGTAAACATTAAGCGCGTGGTTAGGTTAGAGGATAGACTTTTTCTGTGTTTTTATTCCAGTGTGGCTGTGGGGTTTCCTACCAGTGATGCGCGCGTTCTGTGGCGCCTTGGCCGCACACTTGGAGCGCGCTCTCTTCCTGCGCATTGGCGTGAGACATTCCGGGAGACATTTGGGCGTGTTGGAGACGCGGGGACAGTTCTCTTGGTCACTGGCGGGGATGTCCTCACATGGCCGCAGTCTCTCCTCTGCCTCCTCGCTGCTGTGCGCGCTCCTAGTCTGGTCTTTAAGCGCCTCTCTTCTCTCCTCACAATAGAAAGCAGCGGTGCAGTCCGGGGACACCTCCTCCCACTGGAAGGGCCCGGGCAAAGGCGTGTGGCTCTGGAAGTCAAAGTTCCACCTCCGGCTGTCCTGCTCCGTGATGTCCCGAAGCCGCTGGCTGAGCTCCCGCCGCAGCTGCTCGTGATCCACGGGGCCAAAGAGACTCCGGCGCGCCGCTCCTGTGTGCCTCCCGGGGGGGTTCATGCTGACACTTCTGCTGCAGATGCGGTCAGAGCGTGGACTGAGGTCAGTGTGTGTCTGTCCTGGTACGAGGGCACACTTTATAGGTGGAGAGGTGCACGCTCCCTTTGCGCGCTGGACGCTGATTGGCCTCTGGCTGCTCGTGGTGAATTCAACAGCGGGCGGGAGAAATCCTTTATCTGCGTCACGGAGAGACAGAGACAGCGCTTCAATAAAAGTTCAAATGAGCGCAGCCTTTGTTATGTCCCAGCTTCCCTTTCCTCTGTGTCCTCTGTGTTCTTCTCTAATAGTCAGGTCTGGACTGGGACAAAAAATGGCCCTGGCATTTTTGGCTTAGACCAACTCCTCATAAGTCCTGGTTCAATCCTGTTTTAGACCTGATTAGTCCTGGTTTAGTCCTGGTTCAGACCTGGTTTAGTCTTGGTTCAGACCTGATGTAGTCCTGGTTTAGTCCTGGTTCAATCCTGATTTAGTCCTGGTTTAGTCCTGGTTTAGTCCTGGTTCAGACCTGGTTTAGTCCTGGTTCAATCCTGATTTAGTCCTGGGGTTTAGTCCTGGTTCAGACCTGATGTAGTCCTGGTTTAGTCCTGGTTCAGACCTGGTTTAGTCCTGGTTTAGTCCTGGTTCAGACCTGGTTTAGTCCTGGTTCAGACCTGATTTAGTCCTGGGGTTTAGTTCTGGTTCAGACCTGGTTTAGTCCTGGTTCAGACCTGGTTTAGTCCTGGTTCAAACCTGGTTTAGTCCTGGTTCAGACCTGGTTTAGTCCTGGTTCAGACCTGGTTAAGTCCTGGTTCAATCCTGATTTAGTCCTGGTTTAGTCCTGGTTCAGACCTGATGTAGTCCTGGTTTAGTCCTGGTTCAGACCTGGTTTAGTCCTGGTTCAATCCTGATTTAGTCCTGGGGTTTAGTCCTGGTTCAGACCTGGTTTAGTCCTGGTTCAGACCTGGTTTAGTCCTGGTTCAATCCTGGTTTAGTCCTGGTTCAGACCTGGTTTAGTCCTGGTTCAGACCTGGTTCAGACCTGGTTCAGACCTGGTTTAGTCCTGGTTTAGTCCTGGTTCAGACCTGGTTTAGTCCTGGTTCAATCCTGATTTAGTCCTGGGGTTTAGTCCTGGTTCAGACCTGATGTAGTCCTGGTTTAGTCCTGGTTTAGTCCTGGTTTAGTCCTGGTTCAATCCTGATTTAGTCCTGGTTTAGTCCTGGTTCAATCCTGATTTAGTCCTGGTTTAGTCCTGGTTCAGTCCTAAATTGTGGGCCGGTCTCTAAGTAAAAAAAAAAAAGAAGGGCATCGGCCCCTAGGACTGTCGGCCCACGAGGAAAATGCCCGGTATGCCCAATTACCAGTCCAGGCCTGCTAATAGTCCATTCTCCTGTGGCTCTGAATAAATCATAAAATTACGTGGAGTCAGTGAAGAGGCGGTGCAGTGTAACAACAAAAGCCTGGCCCATAGCACTGATCATTTAAAGGAAAAGTAACATTTTTTTTTACAATCTGAGCCTTATTTCGGTAATAAAACAAGTTGTTTTACTCACCCATAGCACTTTGGTGTCATATGGAGCACTTCCAGAGATGTTTTAGATTTGCGGTTAGCCTAGCGCAACTTCTAGCCATAGTTCGGAGCATATAATATATTCCCCAAGCATGTAATATGCCCCGAGCGGGCTCCAAATAACACAAACTTTAGCACTTTTCAAATCATAGAAGCCCGATGTCTTAGTCTACGCTTTCGTTTGAAGCAAAAGTGGCCTGTAATCCGAGATTTAGGCATAGATTACAGCTTTGCGTTTCATGTTTGGGTACCGGGACCTGAGAGCACAGTCCGCACATGCGCACTGGCATCCTCATCTACTCGAAACTATGGCTAAATCTCGGATTACAGGCCACTTTTGCTTCAAACGAAAGCGTAGACTAAGACATCGGGCTTCTATGATTTGAAAAGTGCTAAAGTTTGTGTTATTTGGAGACCGCAAAGTAATGCCCCGAGCACTCAAGTTAACGGATATGGTACAACATAACTTCTACGAAACTGCTCAAAATGACACCAAACTGCTATGGGTGAGTAAAACTACTTGTTTTATTGCCGAAAGAAGGCTCAGATTGTAAAAAAAACCCGTTACTTTTCCTTTAAAGATCCCATGACATGGTACTTCTTGATGCTTTTATATGGCTCCTTAATGGTTCCCTAATACTGTAAATGAATCCTTCTTCAAAATCAACACTCAGTGCATGAGAAACAGAGATAAGATGAGAAAGAGTATTTTTTCTTTCTCTGAACACTCCATAATGGGCGTTGTTGCTTGAATGCAAATGAGGAGAAAAGAGCTGGCCTATAGTAGAGGGTGGGGGCGTGGCCAAACTCTCCGCTCTCGGCTCTGAGCCCTCAGCTGATCCATTTCCGTGTTTTTGCACGGGGGGAGAGATTTGAAGCGTTCCATTGAAAAATAAACACATTTCCACAGAAAATAAAATTAAACCACTGCTGTTCAAAGGTCCAGAGGCTCAGATAAAGGACTTCCGAGCCCAGAAACACTCGGACGTGCCTCCAGGCAAATAAAAAAACGCATTTCGCATTGCCTAGCGCATTCGCAGTCCAAACTCTCTGGGCGTGATTTACAGAGACGCTGAGTTCAGACAGACGGGGGTGGAACTGCATTTGCATTTCTTTTTTCGTCTGACGTCAATAAGTTTCCTTGTTCAAAATCGCCCGTTTGAGCTCCGATTTTTTGTAAGGCAGAAAAGGATCGCAAATGCTCAGTTTAGACATTTCACAACTTTTAACCATGGGGGGGGGGGCTAAACAGGGTAGGGGAGCTCACATTAACGTTCAAAAACCTCAGAAAGTGAAAATTTCATGCCATGCCTTTAAGATATAACAGTGTAAATCTTATCTTACCTTAAACAACTGGCCTATAACCTCCTCCACTGTATCGCCTGTATGGAAAAACACTCAAAGTGCAGCTGAAAGTGGAACTCTTCACGTTTTGTTTCTAATGATATTCAACTTCAAACGCATGTGTGATTCTGAGCTATACTGGTAGATGTAGCTAAAAAGAATAGTCCATCCATCCATCCATCCATTTTCTTCCACTTAGCCGGGTCCGGGTCATGGGGGCAATAGTCTAAGCAGGGACTCCCAGACTTCCTCCCAGGCCAATCAAAGATCAAAGATCAAAGTCAGCTTTATGTCAATTCTGCCATATGTGTTCAACATACAGTGAATCGAAATTTCGTTTCTCTCTGGCCAGGTAGTGCAAAAAAGACAGTGTACAAAATACAATATGAAGACAAAACACAACAAAAATTATCTAAGACAGAGATCTAAATCTAAACTAAAGTCTAAGATCTGAAATCTTAAAGCAGTGCAACATAATAAATAAATACCTATATACAGATGTCCAAAAAGTGTGCAGTGTGCATCAAAATGTGCAATGGAAGATACAGCAGTGAAATGGTAATGTGCAATAGAATGTGCATTGAAGTTAAGATAAAATAAATGTGCCAACAGTAGTAATTCTAGTGCAATAACAGGAGTAAACAACAATACAACAGTAGTAAAATTCCAGTAGTAAATGTAAATGTGCAACAGTGCAACAGTCGTCCTTAGCAGCAGTTTTTTAAAGTGTCTAAAGTGATGTCTTTTTATGGAATACAGGTTATGCCAATATGAGGGGTAAGGTGAGAGTTCAGGTGAGAGTTCAGCCTCCTGACAGCCTGGTGGATGAAGCTGTTTGACAGTCTGGTGGAGTGGGCCCGGAGACTCCGGTACCTTCTCCCCGAGGGCAGGAGGCTGAAGAGGCTGTGTGAGGGGTGGCTCGAGTCACCCACAATGCTGGACGCTCTGCGGGTGAGCCGGGTGTTAAAAATGTCTAGGAGGGAGGGGAGAGAGACACCAGCGATCCTTCCAGCTGCATTCACTATGCGCTGCAGGGCTTTCCTGTTCTGTTCAGTGCAGCTCCCGTACCACACAGTGATGCAGCTGGTCAGGACGCTCTCAATGGTGCCTCGGTAGAAGGTGGTCGTGATGGGTGGGGGGGCTCCAGCTCTCCTCAGTTTGCGGAGGAAATAGAGGCGCTTCTGAGCCCTCTTTGCCAGTGATACAGTATTCACTGTCCAGGAGAGGTCCTCACTGATGTGCACCCCCAGGAATTTGGTGCTTCTCACCCTCTCTACAGCAGCACCGTTGATGGACAGTGGGGGGTGCTGGGTGGGGCCTCTCCGGAAGTCAATAACAATCTCCTTGGTCTTTTCAACATTAAGAAGGAGATTGTTATCACTGCACCACTGGGTCAGAAGGCTCACCTCACTCCTGTAGTTTGTCTCATCATCGCTATTAGAGATGAGACCCACCACAGTCGTATCCCGCAAACTTCACTATGTGATTGGTGCTGAACGCTGGTGAGCAGTCGTGGGTCAGCAGAGTGAAGAGCATCGGACTGAGCACACAGCCCTGGGGGGCTCCTGTGCTTAGTCTAATGCAGCTTGAGGTGTTTCTGCCGACCCGCACTGCCTGTGGCCTCTCACTGAGGAAGTCCAGCAGCCAATTACAGAGTGAGGTCTGAAGCCCCAGGTGGTCTAGTTTAGTGATGAGCTGCTGTGGGATTATGGTGTTGAACGCTGAACTGAAATCTATGAACAGCATTCTCTCATGAGTCCTTATTGTCCAGGTGGGTGAGGGCTGGGTGACGAGCAGAGCAGATTGCATCCTCGGTGGAGCGGTTGGCCCGGTATGCAAACTGGAATGGGTCTAGGGTGGGGGGGAGGATGGATTTAATGTGTGCCATGACTAGCCGTTCAAAGCACTTCATTATGATGGGGGTCAGTGCAACAGGGCGATAGTCATTAAAAGTGTCTGGAGTGGGCTTCTTTGGCACGGGAACGATGGTAGTGGTTTTGAAGCAGGAGGGAACGACAGCCTGGCTCAGAGAAGCATTAAAGATGTCAGTGAAGACATCCTTGAGCTCCTCTGCACAGTCCTTCAACACATGACCAGGGATGTTGTCCGGGCCTGCAGCCTTGCGGGTGTTAACCCTGGAGAGTGTTCTCTTCACGCTGGCTGCAGACACACACAGGGGCTGGTCGTGGGGAGGTGGTGGAGTTTTCTGTGGCCGGGTGTCATTTCCTGCCTGAAACCGTGCAAAGAAGCTGTTGAGGTCGTTGAGCAGGGTGATGTTGTTGTCACAGGTCTGTGGCGAGGGTTTGTAGTCCGTGATGTTCTGGATGCCCTGCCACAGACTCCGTGTGTCCCCGCTGTCTCTAAAGTGTCTGGTTATTTTCTGTGTGTATTTGTGTTTTGCTTCCCTGATGCCACGGGACAGGTTGGTTCTTGCTGCCTTCAGATGGGTGACATCCCCGGCTCTGAAGGCAGCGTTCCTGGCTCTCAACAGTCTGTGAACCTCCCCTGTCAGCCATGGCTACTGGTTAGCCCTGGTCATGATGGTTTTTGTGTGTGTGACATCACCACTGCATTTGGTGATATAGGAAGTCACAGTGTCTGCGTACTCCTCAATGTCCGTGTGGTTGTTGTATGTAGCGGCCTGTTTGAACACTGCCCAGTCTGTTGTGCCGAGGCAGTGCTGTAGTGCAGACGAGGCCCCTCTGGCCACACCTGGATCTGCTTCAGCGCCGGCCTGGAGACCCTCACACGGGGTCTGTATGCCAGTCTGAGCAGAACAGAGATGTGGTCAGAGAGGTCCATGTGGGAGAGGGGGGAGGCCTTGTATGCTCCTTTTTGTGTAGTGTAAACCATGTCCAAAATGTTGTTTCCTCTGGTTGGGAAATCAACATGCTGATGCATTTGTGGTATGACAGTTCTGAGGTCTGCATGGCTGAAATCCCCGGCAAGGATAAAAAATCTGTCCGGTGAGCAGTCTGTTGCTCACTAATGGAGTTATACAACTTGTACAGTGCCTCCCTTTTATCAGCGTTGTTCAATGAGACACAGTCCCTCCAGTGTGTCCTGGGTCTTCCCCGGGGCCTCCTCCCGGTGCTGGAACACCTCCCGAGGGAGGCGTCTAGGAGGCATCTGGGCCTCAGCTGGCTCCCCTCGACATGGAGGAGCAGTGGCTCTACTCTGAGCTCCTCCCGTGTGACTGAGCTCCTCACCCTATCTCTAAGTGTGCGCCAGCCACTCTGCGGAGGAAACCCATTTCAGCTGCTTGTATCCACGATCTTCTCTTTTTGGTAATTACCCAGAGCTCATGATCATAGGTGAGGGTAGGAATGTAGATTGACTGGTAAATTGAGAGCTTTGCCTTTCAGCTCAGCTCCCTCTTCACCACAACGGTCCGGTACAGCGACCGCATCACTGCTGATGCTGCACTGATCTGCCTGTCAATCACACGCTCCATCCTCCCCTCACTCATGAACAAGACCCCGAGATACTTGAACTCCCCTTAGGGAGCCATAGGGGGCCAGTGCAGGGAAATTTGGGCGGCAGTCGAAGGCAGGGGTCTTGACGACCGGATCTCTGGACATGGAGACTAGCTCTGGAGACATGGAATGTCACCTAAACAGAATAGTTCTTATCTTATTTTAATGAGCCTCCTTTGCGTATTATACTTGTACATTTGAGACATCTGTCTGTACATGATCATAATTCAGACCATCTGTCAGGATTATCTTGTCTTGTCTTCATATCTGTACACTTTATTCACTCTTTGTCTGGAGAATTACCAGACTTTAGAAACAACACGCTTTAACTCATAAAACTTTATGTTCCTCCATAGAGAAGAGATCCGTCTCCTGGCACTGGTTCTGCTCTTCCTGACAATGCTTGTATAAAGTGACTGAGGGAGAGCCAAGAAGAGAAGGAAAGTAGTATTTCAACTCCTAAAGCGCTAACTCTGCTTTTGGATGTTGAAGATAGAAGAGATAAGACTGCGCTCTGTCTGCAACTGAAGTTCCTAAGGGATAAATAAAGTGGTTTTGATTTGGTTGATTTTGACAAGGTTAAAGAGCCCATATGAAGCTGCTTTCTGATCTCTGTTAAAATGTTGTTTCCTTGTCAAAAAACATACCTGGAGTTGTGTTTTGTTTCATTCACATATGTTTGACACACAAATCCTGCATATTTAGTTACATAGTTCTTCTATCAAACTGAAAACATTCCATTCCACTTTGTGATGTCATGAGAGCTTCACTGTGTTTTTTTTGTTTTGTTTGTTTGTTGTTGTTTTTTTTAACCTTTATTTATCCAGGTAAACTGTTTGAGAACCACTTCTCATTTACAAACATGACCTGGCCAAGAGGCTGCAGGAATATATAAAAACATACTATACAAATGTACACAGACATACATATAACACCATTAAACAAACGATTTAATGATTTAAAACGATATACAGTAAAGAAGAAAGCAAGAAGAAAGTGCTTAAATAAGTGTATGTAAATATGGTTTAGAATGTCAGCATGAACAAGACTCAACTAACATGTTTTGAAGATTCTGCTTAAAGGTGGAGACTGGAATCAGAGTTGTGAGTTTCAGGGTGTTTTGTAGTGTGTTCCAGTCCAAAAGTAGAAGTAGGAAGGGTATTGAATCTGATGAAGTTACTGGATCTTGTTTGATAAGAGTTATGAGCAGCATGAAGAAGGGATGACAGGTAGTGAGGTGTCTTGGCCAGGATTGTCTTGTATATAAAGAGAAACCAGCGATGGAGCCGCCGGGTGTGGAGGGAGAGGCAGTCCACGAGTTTATACAGATCACAGTGATGAGTGTGAAAGGGTGCATTAGTGGCAAAGCGGATGGCTGAATGATAAAGTGTGTCAGGTTTCTTAAGGTCTGTGTTAGGTGCAATTCTATAAATAATGTCACCACAGTCAAAAATTGGCAGTACTGTCATCTTAACAAGGGTGTATTTGGAGGCATGAGTAAAATAAGCTTTATTACGGAAAAGAGAGGCTAGTCTGGCTTTGACTTTTGCTTGAAGGCTATTGATGTGAGTGGTGAATGACAGTGATGAATCCAACCAGATGCCTACGTATTTATATGTTTTGACATACTCCAGAGCCATGTCATTTATACAGGTGATTGTGGGTGGGGTCGCAATAGGTTTTCTGGTAAAGAAGATGCATTTAGTCTTGCTGGTGTTAAGATGGAGGTGGAGATTGTCAAAAAACAGTTGAAGACTGGAAGCCGCAGAAAGGGGAGAGGGGCCAACTGAGTATAAAATGGTATCGTCAGAGTAGAGGTGAATCCGGGACGTGCCAGCAGCTTTGGCTAAATCATTGATGTATAAAGAAAAAAGTGCTGGGCCCAGGATGGAGCCTTGAGGCACACCATTAGAAATGGTAAGTAGATCTGACGAGATGTTTTCAGCCTTTACTTGCTGGATACGATTAGTGAGGTCACTGGCAAACCAATCACAGCTGGAAGTGGACAGACCAATAATGGAGAGCCTATGTAAAAGGATTCTGTGATCGACAGAGTCAAAGGCCTTGGCGAGGTCTATAAAGGTGGCAATACAGACCTGTTTACTGTCTAATGCCATAATAACATCAAGGACCTTTGTGGTGGCTGTTGTGCACCCATGTCCCACACAAAAACCAGATTGCAAGTCAGACAAAATATGATTTTTATCGAAGTAGTCAATTAACTGTTTTTGGACAAGTTTCTCCAGAACTTTTGCAAGGCAGGGCAAGATGAAGATTGGGCGATAGCAATTTGGGTCAGATTCAGAACCACATTTGAAGAGGGGAAAATTATAGCTGTTTTGAAACTCCATACACCTTCACTGGAATCATTTAGATGTGACCTGTGATTGCAGAATAAAAGGAAAAAGATAGCTGTGAATTTGAAAGCATTTTGAGCTTTGGAAATGTAGACAGACTAATGATAAAGGGAATATAAATGAAACAAAACACAATTCAGGTATGTTTTTGGTGAGGTAACAGCTTTATGATATGGCTTAAAGGTGCACTGCGCAACTTTTCTGGTGGAGGTTCTGTCTAGACAAAGCTATAACATCTCCATGAAGACAAGCAGGTGGTGGGCCTTCCACTGGAAAAGTTACGCAGTGCACATTTAAAGCTAACAAGAGTCAATTTTGTGTACTATTGGACCTTTAAAGGGGAATAGCCAATGCATGTTCCCTGTCTTTACATAATTACAGTGGTACCTCACCTTACGAAAGACCCTACATACGAAAAATCCAAGTTACGAAACGCCCTCACGTTAAATTTTGGTCTCTAGATACGAAAGAAAATTCAAGTTACCAAACGCGAAATCTCAAAAATTTGAATAATGCGCGCTCAGATGCACGCCCCACTGTTATCCCCACTCAAAGAGCACCTTTCTCGGCCTCTTAGCTCTAGCGCCGAACACGCAAGATTTTCAAAATGTATTAAATAGTGAAGCGTGGGGGGAGACACGACTCCGGAAGCAGCGCGGAGACATGAACGCACCGCGCGGCGAGGAGCATGGCACCGTGCGGCGAGGAGCACGGCACCGCGCGGCGAGGAGCACGGCACCGCGCGGCGAGGAGCACGGCACCGCGCGGCGAGGAGCACCCCTAGTCCTGGTCTGCACGACCGGCACTGGGGCTGCGAGCACAAGATAGAACCGCGGCGCCCGGACCGCGTCCTCTGGAGCCCGAGCCACAAACCAGCCGCACGAAACCAGCAAAGAGCGGCATGTGGTAGTTTAATCCTGGTCCAGTTCTAGTTTAGTCCAGGTCCAGTCCAGGTTTAGACCTGGTTTAGTTCTGGCCTAGACCTGGTTTAGTTCTGGTCTAGACCTGGTTTAGTTTAGACCTGGTTTAGACCACGTTTAGTCCTGGTCTAGTCTCTTAGCCAATCAGGACGCAGAACCAATGTTACACTATTTAAAAAAAATGTTACACTATAAAAAAAAACCTTGGAACGAATCAGCCTTTTTCCATTGAAATAGCTACTCAACTTACGAAAAATTCACGTTACGAAACCACTTCTGGAACAAATGAATTTCGTAAGGTGAGGTACCACTGTATAGTGTTACTTACAACATGTCTCTGTGGACAGGTTTTATGGGTTACCACAAAAGCACAAATGCACTAAAAAGGAACATGAAAGTGGGACTAAACACCTAAACTCCATCCACAACCACACTGCAAATAGAGCTGCTAAAATGGGCACTACCTGAAGGACTAAAGAAAAAAATTACTCGGAACAGTAGATAAATAATGATATTCAAACACAATGTACACAATATAGTAGTGAGAAAAGTGGATTTAGTGTTTACTTCCACTTGAAGTAAATAGGATTACGTATATTAGTATGTGCACAAATGTAACAAAACACAGTTAATTGATTAGTGTAATCCCTGGATTGTGAAATCAAAGAAATCCGATTAGAACAAGCTGCAGAAAACATTGAAGCTTCATACTTTGATCCTTTAATCTGCATTTTTACAAATCCTCCTTAAGAGATGTCGTTTCTGATGAGTGCACCTGTTTTTAAGTCGTTCTATCTGACATGTTTGTCCAAATGAAGTTATTCATATACAGTGGTACCTCACCTTACGAAATTAATTTGTTCCAGAAGTGGTTTCGTAACGTGAAAAATTCGTAAGTTGAGTAGCTATTTCAATGGAAAAAGCCTGATTTGTTCCAAGGCCCCGATCCAAGTTTTTTTTTTTTATAGTGTAACTTTTTTTATAGTGTAACATTGTGTTCTGCGTAGAGACTGTAGACCCAGGACTAAACCTGGACTATACCAGGTCTAGACCAAGGTCTAAACCTGGACTAAACCTGGACTAAACCAGGACTAGACCAGGACTAGACCAGGTGGATTAAAGCGCCGCGTGCGGGTCTATTTCCTGGTTTCATTTCGAGTCACGGCTGAGGCGAGCAGCGAGGGGGACCGCACGCAGTCTGAGCGCATGAACGAGACCCGTGCTCAAACCGTGCCTCCTCTAGACCTCCTCTAGACCTGGTCTAGACTGGTCTAGTCTAGACCAGTCTAGACCAGGCGCTTTAATCCCCACCTGGTCTAGTCCTGGTTTAGTCCAGGTTTAGTCCTGCTGGCAGCTCCCCCTTCCCCTTCCCCCCCCACACTTCACTATTAATACATTTTGTTGAAAATCTATGAAAGTTTGAGTGTTTAAACGAGAGACAAATGTGAGAAAAGTTTAAATCCAGTCTGAGAAAAGTGTATAATGTGTGTGGCTGAGCGCGCATTATTTGAATTTTTGAGATTTCGGTTTCGTAACTTGAATTTTCTTTCGTATCTAGAGACCAAAATTTAACATGAAGGCGTTTCGTAACTTGAAATTTTCGTTTGTTGGGTCTTTCGTAAGGTGAGGTACCACTGTATTCATATATTCTTGTTTCGGGTGCCTACTGTACACTATAGCAACAATTTATAGAGTTTGGTCCTTTTTCAAGGATTTTATGAGGAATAAAATAGATGCAATTTTGAAGGTTTACTTAATAATAATAATACATTTTATTTATAAAGCGCTTTTCAAAGACACTCAAAGACGCTGTACAAGAGGTAAAATCAGTAATAAAACAAGTAACAAAACAATAAACAATCAGAAAAACATTAAACATTAAGAAACATTAAAAGCAGTTTTAAAAAGGTGAGTCTTGAGCAGTTTTTTGAAGGTGGGGAGGTCAGAGCAGTCACAGGTCGTGGGAGTGAGTTCCAGAGGGTGGGGGCAGGTTCAGAGCTTAATCCCGTAGGGGAGGGACAGGAGGTTGGTGTCGGAGGAACGGAGGGAGCGGGATGGGGTGTGGCGGTGCAGGAGGTCACAGAGGTATGATGGGGCCAGGTTATGGAGGGCTTTGTGGGTCAGGAGGAGGACTTTGAATTGGATGCGCTGAGGGATGGGGAGCCAGTGGAGTTTTGGAGGACAGGAGTGATGTGGTCTCGGGAGCGGGTGTGGGTGAGGAGGCGGGCAGCCATTATAAAGCTCTATCTGCCTGAACCAATCAGAACAGAGAATAAATTTAGGATGACCAATCACAGTCAACTGCTTTGGAACGTTGCTGTTCCATCCTTGTTCTGTTACAGCATTTTTGGTATAAAAATTATAATTATTTTATCTGTTGAAGTTTTAATTACTTTTCATTTTGTGCAAGTATCATGCTGTTAGCTGTTAGCATGCTAACTAAAGAAGACTATTTCATGTGTAGGGAGCCTAGAAAACAACAAGTAGACAAATAAGTGTATTTCGGAACTATTCACAAATATGCATGATATCTGATGTTTTTTAAGAAACAGGTTTTATTAATTAATTTTGACCTGCAAATTTCGAAAATGGTGTCAATTTTTCTCTAACACGTATGGTTTTCCAGGTATTTGACAGAATCTTGAGTTCGAACATGACATATCGGTAATGTGTTCAAGCAGGGTAACTTTGATGAGTTGCTGACTTTTGTTGTAGTTTTACCTGCACTATTAGCACTAATATTGGTTGTAGTTTAAATTGCAGGGCTCTCAAGTTTTGAGCGGGGTCATGCGTGAGATGCCTGATATGATACTGCTGCCACCACTTCACATTAAACTCGGCCTGATGAAACAATTTGTCAAGGCTTTGGACAAACACGGTAGTTGCTTTCAGTTTCTGTTGACCAAATTTCCAAGTATCAGTTATGAGAAGATTAAACAGGGAGTTTTTGATGGACCACACATCAGAGCACTTGTGAACGACAGCGATTTTGAAACGACAATGGGAGAAACAGAAAAACATGCGTGGACTTGCTTCAAGGCTGTCGTAACCCAGTTTCTGGGCAACAACAAGTCACCAAATTACCACCAAATTGTGGATGATATGTTATCTGCATTTCAAGCACTTGGATGCAGGATGAGTTTGAAGGTTAATTTCCTGTTTTCACATCTGGATTACTTTCCAGACAATCTGGGTGATTACAGCGAAGAAATGGGAGAACGGTTTCACCAAGACATCAAAACTATGGAGACTCGTTATCAGGGACGATGGGATGTCAATATGATGGCAGACTACTGCTGGACACTAAAAAGAGATTCACCAGCGTGCGAAGAACATGCAAGAAAGTCTAAGAAAAGACGATTTTGTCCATAGAGACAATTATAAAATTGAAGTCGAGACCGTTGCTCCTTTAAACTGTGATTAACTGGTGATCTGGAACAACTGAAGTCTGATAGAATCGTTTGTTTATTGTTGTTATATCAGAACATGGTAACATAATGTTATTTGTAAGATTAGGGATCTAAGAATTTAATTTTTCAATTAACAAAGTGCGTGACATGTAAGTGATTTGCGACCGTAGTTCTTATAAACCGACTAAACTTATTATGTGATTTGTTAAAAATTCTGACGTGATGGCCAAATTCCTTTTATATATTTGAAATCAGCATGTTAAAGTTATGTGAAATAACTTTTAGAAGTAGAGACATCTGAAAAATATTTTTCAAATGCATAGCGGTGTTATGTTTGCCTGGAAGAATCCATGACTCATCGCTGTACCAGCGAGTGAGTCTGGTAACGTTTGATCCACAGAATGCGCTGCGGTTGCGCGTAGACAGACAGCTAAGTGAACCAATCAGAGATTGCGCCATCTTGATTCAAAACTGAGGCGGAACTTCCGCTGCCTAAGAGTGACTTTGCGGGCAAAGGCGGGTGCACTGACGTCACCATCTTTGAACGAATCAGAATCGCGGAGTCGGTTTGGAACCGGAGGAGCGAGAGTGGATGGAGAGTGTCCAAATGGTATCGCGGTGTATAGGAAATACAGAGAGATATCATTTGGCTGGCCAGGTAAGTGTTATGTGTCATTTTTGCCTATTTGTAAACCAGGGCCGTCGCTAGCCATTTGGGTGCCCTACGCACAAATACTTTGTGGTGCCCTCCCCACTGTCTGTAATGTGTGTAATGGGGATCAACAGTACGGTTGTAAACTTATGTTTATGATCATATACAGGCTGCTTAATCATTTAAAATGTACTAGATAAATATTGTTAAATGTTTCACATTTGACTTTTACATGTGTAGCATTTTCTCTAAAACTGATCAAAATAAGTTGACCACTTGAACATAAATCTGTTTTTGGCATATTTTCTAGATAGAACCTTATAATTTCAAATTATTAGAAGGTTCCATCTGCAAAAGACCACTTCCCACATTCACAGATTTTAGCTTTTCTCAGTTTAGACTCTCCTGAAGGTGCCCTTTAATTCCTGTGTTTTAGATAAATGTACCCCTCTTCTATTTCTGCTGTTCAAGTGGTCAAATCTAAATCTAAATATCTCAGAAGTACACAGAATTCAGAGAGAAGCTTCTCATCCTAAGGGGACGAAGTGTTCATCCTGTTTTATATTGTCAATAGTTTTGTGATGTGTGAAAGGTTTGACGTTGTATTTGTGTGTTGAATATGCACTGTATTCACTCTTCTGTCTGTGGACTTCTTGTGCTGCTGCCTCTTGACCAGGGCATCGCTGTAAATGAAAATCGACCTTCCTGGATAAATGAGGTTGAATGAAATAGAGTTTATAGATCCTTGCCCCAAGCCCAAATATGGGCCCAGGTCCAGATTCCCCCTGTTGCTGCGTGAGGTGCTGCAGCCCTACAGAGAATGAGGTTAGGACAGACCAGTGCAATAACACTGAGCTGAACTTTGTATTGTTGCATAATGACATTAAACGCCACATACAGAGCTCCTGCATCCATGTGACCACATCTGACAGGGACCACATGCTGTTGGCAGTGGTAGAGCTTGTGGAGTTTTTTTCTTCTTCTTCTTCTTTTTGTAGACAATGATTTATCTTAAAACTAATCAGATTAAACATGAGTGACCCTTACCTGGCACAGGTGTGATTTTAGTACAGTATATAGCAATAGATCAAGTAAATTTGCCCTTAATTCTGCAATATCTGGACATCTGGTTTACTATTCACCTTCTTATATAAAATGGTTCCTGGAAATGTTTGTGAAAAATAGACTATTACAAAGCCCTGTACCTAAAACGTTTACTGATTCTCAAATCCAAATCCACTTTATTTATACAGTGGTACCTCACCTTACGAAATTAATTCGTTCCAGAAGTGGTTTCGTAACGTGTAGCTATTTCAATGGAAAAAGCCTGATCCGTTCCAAGGTTGTTTTTTTATATAGTGTAACATTTTTTAATAGTGTAACGTTGTGTTCCTGACGGGCTAAGAGACTAAACCAGGACTAAAAGAACGTGGAATAAACCAGGTCTGTCCAGAACTAAACCTGGATTGGACCTGTTATTATTATAACATGGCAGTGCCGTTGGAGGAGCGCGGTGCTCATGTCTCCGCGCACCGCGCTAGGGCTAAGAGGCCGAGAAAGACACCCTTTCAGCGGGAATAAGAGCGGGGCGGGGCGGGCTCTGCTTCTATCTGACCTCCAGAGCCGGGGCGCCGACACTGTGAGCTGTGAGTCGCGCGGGCGGGCCGAGCCGCGCGGGCTCCATTGGTGTAGCGCGGCCTTGCGCCGTATGGACGTTTTGATCCTTCGATGTCGGCTCTTCCCATCATTGTGAAGCAGAATTCACCAAGCGTTGGATTGTTCACTCACTAAGGGAACGTGAGTAGTGTTTAGACCGTCGTGAGACAGGTGAGTTTTACCATACTGATCATGTGTCAGCTCACTGCTCCTGAAAAAGAATGGGTCAAATGCAGAAATCAAATTTCTCCCGTGTGTCACTGTGTGTCATTGTGTGTGAGACCAATGAAGGCTTAAGCCTAAGCTTAATGTGTTGTTGTGTCTCCGCTCCCATCGCACGTTCGGCGGCGCTATATTGAGCCGTGCCCCCCCCCCAACACATTCCATTGAAAATCTATGAAAGTTCGAGTGTTTAAACGAGAGAGAAATGCGAGAAAAGCCCAACTCCACTCTGAGAAAAGCGTAGAATGTGTGTGGTGAGGCATTTACAGCCCTAAAACATGTAGAACAATTGCAAATACAAAGTTGTCCTACCTCGTGGACCTCTCCCACCGCGGGCCACCTCTGGAACCTAACCCCGTGTGTGTTGATAAAGTGTATTTACGTTTCGGGGCGTGCATCTGAGCGCGCATTAATTGAATTTTTGAGATTTCGCGTTTTTAAAGTGCTTTATAAATAAAGTTGGATTGGATTGGAGATTTCGCGTTTCGTAACTTGAAATTTAATTCGTATCTAGAGACCAAAATTTGACGTGAAGGCGTTTCGTAACTTGAAATTTTCGTTTGTTGGGTCATTCGTAAGGTGAGGTACCACTGTATAGCACATTTTACAAACCTAGCCGTTTCCAAAGTGCTGCACAGAGATAAAACATAAATACATAGTATGTAGGTATAAGTAAAATCAAATTAAAACGGCACCATAAAATGACAAAGTAAGCTTAAAAATAAATGAAATAAAATAAATAAAGTAAAATAAAATAAAATCAATAAGAGACACAGAGGACCACACAAACTCACGCAGTGTTAAAAGCCAGAGAGTAAAAGTGGTTTTTAAGATGATTCTGACAGTTTAAATGATGTGAAATTGATAAAATAGCAAAAATACATGTACTTTCACTAATGTGCAGATGTATCTACATAGCACGCTGAATCACTCACGTAAATGTAATAAACATTTAAAAAAACAACAACATTGATTTAACTTTTGACATTTGAGATTTTAATTTCTACAATCTACATTTCTAAACAGTCAGCTATTAGCATAAAACATGTGAACAGTGTTTAGCAGAAAGCTTTTGGGATCGTTTCTCTTCGATCTACTCTCCCGGCCCCATTAATGCAGAAATCCTCCGGTAAAAAAAACCCCACAATCTCTGAAACTCCCATAAAATGTATTTATTATGACTCTCACTGTTAGTGAGAATTCTCCAATGCTCCATTGCCAGTGTGGGGTTTGGAGGTGCATGCTGGGATTGCGCGACAACAACTGCAGGAGCTCTATTGACTATAACTGTGACGCTCTTTAATACTGATGTGCCCTTTAAGCTGCTGCTCACACTGTTACTATTTATTCTGTATGACAATAAAATCTTGAATAATAATACATTTTATTTATAAAGCGCTTTTCAAGACACTCAAAGACGCTGTACAAGAGGTAAAATCAGTAATAAAACAAGTAACAAAACAATAAACAATCAGAAAAACATTAAACATTAAGAAACATTAAAAGCAGTTTTAAAAAGGTGAGTCTTGAGCAGTTTTTTGAAGTTGGGGAGGTCAGAGCAGTCACGGAGAGGTTGTGGGAGTGAGTTCCAGAGGGTGGGGTGAGTCTTTAATCTGAGTGGATATGTGGATTCAGGCTGGATTCTTCGGGGGCCAGAACAAAACTGTATCCGGAGCTCTGTCGTATATCATCCGACTTCTTCAAAAACGTACCTGGAATTGTGTTTCATTTCATTCACACATGTTTGAGTACTATATTCCTTTATTATAAGTCTACACAGGGGCGTTCTTTGACGGGGTCCACCTGGGCAATTGCCCCTAGCGCCATCGCGGGGGGGGGGGGGCGCCGCAACCGCAACAGGGTGCACCGAGTGCTCACGTTATGGATATCGCTAAACTACAAAATCTCAGTAAATGCTCCAAATGACACCAAAGTACAATGGGTGAGTAAATCACGTTGTTTTATTACCGAAATAATGTTCAGATTGTAAAAACGTTACTATTCCTTTAAAGGAAAAGTAAAGTTTTTTACAATTTGAGCCTTATTTCGGTAAAAAAACAAGTGGTTTTACTCACCCATATCACTTTGGTGTCATATGGAGCATTTCCGGAGATGTTTTAGATTAACGTTAGGCTAACGCCGTTAGCCTAGCGCGACTTATAGCCATAGCTCGGGGCATTCCCCGAGCATGTAATATGCCCCGTGCGGGCTCCAAATAACACAAACTTTAGCACTTTTCAAATCATAGAAGCTCGATGTCTTTAGTCTACAAATTCGTTTGAATCAAAAGTGGCCTGTAATCCGAGATTTAGCCATAGTTTCGAGTAGATGAGGACGCCAGTGCGCATGTGCGGAGTGTGCTCTCAGATCCCGGGACCCAAACATGGAACGCAAAGCTGTAAACTATGGATAAATCTCGGATTACAGGCCACTTTTGACTTTTGACTCAAACGAAATTGTAGACTAAGACATCGAGCTTCTATGATTTGAAAAGTGCTAAAGTTTGTGTTATTTGGAGCCCGCACGGGGCATATTACATGCTCAGGGAATGCCCCGAGCTATGGCTGTAAGTCGCACTAGGCTAACGGCGTTAGCCTAACGCTAATCTAAAACATCTCCGGAAATCCTCCATATGACACCAAAGTGCTATGGGTGAGTAAAACAACTTGTTTTATTACAGAAATAAGGCTCAAATAGTAAAAAACGTTACTATTCCTTTAAGTTCTAAAACATGAGATGCCAAAGCAAAGACACTCAAGAGCATGTTTAAAAGAAAATAAAAATACAAATGAAATAATATTGCATAACATGTTTCCTTTCGGCATCAGCTTTTCAAACAAACCCACTGTACTTGAAAAGGAACATGTCAGAGGAGCGTCACAGCTGAACGCACCACCTCCTGGCCACGCCCCCTCGCTCCCAAACCCTGCCCCCTCATCTCCAGGCCACACCCCTCGCTCAGGTGTGTTACCTGTCCAGACGGAGCGCTCTGATGTGTGCGGACCAGCGTAGAGGAGAGCAGACTGAACCATGGATGAGATGGAGGGCACGCCACTGGTGAGAAATTTGTAGTATTGTAGTACTGCATTGTAGTATCTGATTTAGTTATTGCCTTATTCATACGTATTCTTTTGGGCTAATACTGTACGGCACACTGAAAAGGACAACATGTGGTTATGGCTGGGTTTCTATGGCAACACATTCTGATATTCTATGAACTAATCATATTTAGGACAGATCTGAGTCTGGTAAAATGAATATTGTTAAAATGCGGTTTTGTAATCAGTAAGAGAAATGATCTGTTCCAACATTTGTGAATTTACTTTTTTCCATCACATTCTAGAATCTGAAATCGACCTATCCAAGGATTGTTGCCATAGCGATTAACAATGTAAACCTAAAATATTATATCTTATACATGAGGGGGAACGAATACAAAGTGATAAGTTAAAAATATATACACTCAACAAAAATATAAACGCAACACTTTTGTTTTTGCTCCCATTTTTCCTGAGATGGACCCAAAGATCCAAAATTCACTCCAGATACACAACACTACCATTTCTCTCAAACATTGTTCACAAATCTGTCGAAATGTGTGACAGCGAGCACCTCTGCCCCGCCGAGACAATCCACCCCACCTCACAGGTGCACCACATCAAGATGCTGATCCAACATCATGACCAGTGCACAGGTGCGCCCCAGACTGCCCACAATAAAAGGCCACCCCGAAATGTGTATTTTTGTTTTGCTTTATTGGGGTTCTGGGGACTCAGAACCAGTCAGTATCTGGTGTGACCACCATTTGCCTCATGCAGTGCAACACATCTTCTTCGCATAGAGTTTATCAGATTGTCAATTGTGGCCTGTGGAATGTTGGTCCACTCCTCTTCAAAGGCTGTTATGGACAAAGAACACAGGTGCATTTTATTGATGGCATTTTGAATGCACAGAGATACCGTGATGAGATCCTGAGGCCCATTGTTGTGCCATACATCCATGAACATCACCTCATGTTTCAGCAAGATAATGCACGGCCCCATGTTGCAAGGAGCTGTACACAATTCTTGGAAGCTGAAAATGTCCCAGTTCTTGCATGGCCAGCATACTCACCGGACATGTCACCCATTGAGCATGTTTGGGATGTGCTTGACCGGCGTATACGACAGCGTGTACCAGCTCCCACTAATATCCAGCAACTTCGCACAGCCATTGAAGAGGAGTGGACCAACATTCCACAGGCCACAACTGACAATCTGATCAACTCTATGCGAAGAGGATGTGTTGCACTGCATGAGGCAAATGGTGGTCACACCAGATACTGACTGGTTCTGAGTCCCCAGACCCCCAATAAAGCAAAAAAAAAATGCACATTTCGGGGTGGCCTTTTATTGTGGGCAATCTGGGGTGCACCTGTGCACTGGTCATGATGTCGGATCAGCATCTTGATGTGGCGCACCTGTGAGGTGGGGTGGATTGTCTCGGCGGGGCAGAGGTGCTCGCTGTCACACATTTGGACAGATTTGTGAACAATGTTTGAGAGAAATGGTGGTGTTGTGTATCTGGAATGAATTTTGGATCTTTGGGTCCATCTCAGGAAAAATGGGAGCAAAAACAAAAGTGTTGCGTTTATATTTTTGTTGAGTATATGAAAAAGTATTGAAAAGCTAAATGAGATAACCGTAATCACATTTGAATACATTTCCTATAACGTATTATCTATGACACATTAGAGACCTGATTTTGATACTAAGGAATAGACTCGATACTCAATACTGATTCAGATACCACGATAAAAATTTAAAAAAAAACACTCCTTTCTTTAGACAATAGAATGTGATTGTCAACATTAAATCGTAGTACTTTCTTGTTTTCTTGTTTCTTTACTTGTTCTGATACAGCTCAATTCAGGAAAGGTTCATTCTGTCCTATGAATGTGACTTTTTTTTTAGCATCGATTCCTGCTATAATGAGTATCTAGCTTTGAGACTAGTTTTAGTGTCTGATTTTCGATACTTTTGACGACCCAGCACACATGCAACACTAGCATCAATACCATTAAAGGAGAATTAACGTTTTTTTTACAATCTGAGGTAATAATACAAGTTGTTTTACTCACCCATAGCACTTTGGTGTCATATGGAGCACTTCCGGAGATGTTTTAGATTAGCGATAGCCGTAACGCGAATTCTCGGGGCATATAATATATAAGATAAGATAAGATAATCCTTTATTTGTCCCACAATGGGGAAATTGCAGTGTCACAACGCAAGTTTCAGAAACAGTTGGAAAAAAAGAGCATGCATCAAAAATTAAGATAAATAATAATAAGTATGTACAATCAACTAAAAAACACAACACTGTAAGACACAGGAACGCTGCACAATAAATGTCTTTGATTCTGAGCAGTGAACAAACAGCAGTTAAAGTGACTCCAGTTCAGTAATATATAATATCACTACAATAAAGTGACTCAGATGATTGTGTACAGTGCAGGGATGGACAGTGGTTGTTACACAAATAAGTAGCAGGTAAAGTGACTTTAAATAATATTGCACATGTAATTATTACTATGGAGATGACACATGGTTGCTATGGAAATGAACATGACTAGCATTGATCATTGTACAGTCTGACAGCAGCAGGAAGGAAAGATCTGCAAAATCTCTCTTTAACACAGCGAGGGTGAATCAGTCTGTCACTGATGCCCCGAGCGGTCTCCAAATAACACAAACTTTAGCACTTTTCAACTCATAGAAGCTCAATGTCTTAGTCTACACTTTCGTTTGAGTCAAAAGTGGCCTGTAATCCGAGATTTAGCCACAATTTACAGCTTTGCGTTTCATGTTTGGGTCCCGAGAACTGAGAGTGAAATAAACTGTGACTCCGCACATGCGCACTGGCGTCCTCATCTACTCGAAACTATGGATAAATCTCGGATTACAGGCCACTTTTGACTCAAACGAAAGCGTAGACTAAGACATCGAGCTTCTATGATTTGAAAAGTGCTAAAGTTTGTGTTATTTGGAGACTGCAAACATGTGCCCCGAGAACATTACGGAGATCGCAAATCTAAAACATCTCTGGAAGTGCTCCATATGACACCAAAGTGCTATGGGTGAGTAAAACAACTTGTTTTATTACCAAAATAAGGCTCAGATTGTAAAAAACGTTAATTCTCCTTTAACATGGTGTTGTAACTATGCCATGAATGTTACTTTCATTAAAGCTCCACTGTGTAATATTTCTGACTAAGGGTCCTTTCACCACCCGTTTGTCTCCATGGAGATCTTATTGCTTCGCATGGAAGGTTCTCTTGCATGTATTCAATTCTGTTTTCATATATTTAACTTGCTCTGTGGAGTCATCTGGAGACAAACAAAAAGTGACAGAGAGCAGCTTTAAATTTGATCATGTCATTTATTTGCTACCTGTGACTATCTCAACTTAAGATAAGCCTGCACCCAGTGGATTTACATGCTCTATTTTATTATGAGCTCCTTCCTGCACTTAGCAGTCAAATGAGCAGTTTGCATGGCCCGGGCCTTTTCACCGACTCTAGGCAAATGAGGGCTTCCACACACTGCTCCCCAGGTTCAGCACAGGGTTAAACAAAACATGTATTAGTCAAGTACACCATTACCACAACTGCCACAGGTCACCGCAGAGCTTCAGATTTTATACTACAAGTGCCTTTATTAGGTTAATTTTGCTTTTAATTGTGCAATGCGTAACTTTTCTCCATGGAGATGTTGTTGGTTTGTCTGGAATGTTTCACAGTGTGGTATTAAAGGTCCCATGACATGGTACTTCTTGATGCTTTTATATGGCTCCTTAATGGTTCCCTAATACTGTAAATGAATCCTTCTTCAAAATCAACACTCAGTGCATGAGAAACAGAGATAAGATGAGAAAGAGTCATAAATCTCTCTCTCAAACTCTTTATTCTGGGCGTTGTTGCTTGAATGCAAATGAGGAGAAAAGAGCTGGCCTATAGTAGAGGGTGGGGGCGTGGCCAAACTCTCCGCTCTTCGCAGTCAGCTCTCAGCTGATCCATTTCCGTGTTTTTGCACGGGGGGAGAGATTTGAAGCGTTCCATTGAAAAATAAACACATTTCCACAGAAAATAAAATTAAACCACTGCTGTTTCAGAGGTCCAGAGGCTCAGATAAAGGACTTCCGAGCCCAGAAACACTCGGACGTGCCTCCAGGCAAATTAAAAAAACGCATTTCGCATTGCCTAGCGCATTCGCAGTCCAAACTCTCTGGGCGTGATTTACAGAGACGCTGAGTAGAGACAGACGGGGGTGGAACTGCATTTGCATTTCTTTTTTCGAGCTGACGTCAATAAGGTGCCTTGTTCAAAATCGCCCGTTTGAGCTCCGATTTTTTCTAAAGGATCGCAAATGCTCAGTTTAGACATTTCACAACTTTTAGCCATGGGGGGGGGGACTAAACAGGGTAGGGGAGCTCACATTAACGTTCAAAAACCTCAGAAAGTGAAAATTTCATGCCATGGGACCTTTAAACCTTTCTATCTTCAGGAAGACCAAACCAGACCAAGTTACCGGTCTGAGTGCCTGTTTTTCTAGGTATTTTTGCGTAGTAAAACCACCTGTAAAGTGGAACATTCCAAGCAGAGCAATGACATCTCCATAAAAACAAGCAGATGACAGACCCTACCAACCAAAAAGTTACAAAAAGCTTGTCTTCGATATGTGTAGAATCCCTCAGTCGTCCAGGTAGAATCCATGGCAAAAGGAGAAATTCAATTTGTCAACTGGACAAAAGTTTATTTGGTCGAATACGTTTTGCAACTTTTGTCCAGTTGACAAATTGAATTTCTCCTTTTGCCTTATCTTCGGGGGCATCAGAATCTATCTGTGACATCTAAAATCCCTGCCAGCGTGGGTAATGTCTGCAATCTTTGCCTCATTACCAGGCAGCACAGAGGGGTGTGGTAAAAAGATAATAGGCCTTTATTATATACATTAAAACAGCTCTGGAGCCCCAAGATGGAAGTCTGCCTCAGTAGCTTATAGAATTTTGAATAGGCCACGTACGTGCATCCCTGTAAGCACTCGCACACTTACACTTAGACAAACTTTATTGATCCACAAGGGAAAGCTTCACTGCTCACTCATCACAAAGTAATATAATAACAAATATTTATTTATTTATTTATTTATTTATTTATTTATTTGATAGGGACAAAGCACATTAATGAACATAAGTATAAAACAAATGTAAATATGCCGAATTTTAGCTACAAAGCTAGTTTTCATCCGTAGTCCCTCGGCAGGCAAATACATAAAAATACAACATACAATACAAACAGCACAAACAAAAGTCTAGCGGTCACATGACTGGTTGGTTTTCAGCCATATTAGCCAAATATAATAATATAGTAACAAATATAATAACCCATATTGTGCTTGTGTCTGCTACATAGTTTTAAAGATCCCATGACATGTTACTTCTTGATGCTTTTATATGGCTCCTTAATGGTTCCCTAATACTGTAAATGAATCCTTCTACAAAATCAAGACTCAGTGCATGAGAAACAGAGATAAGATGAGAAAGAGTAATTTTTCTCTCTCTGAACACTCCATTATGGGAGTTGTTGCTTGAATGCAAATGAGGAGAAAAGAGATGGCCTATAGTAGAGATTGGGGGCATGGCCAAACTCTCCGCTCTCAGCTCTCAGCTGTACGCTCTGACCCATTTCCACGTTTTTGGGCGGAGAAAGAGATGAGAAGCGTTCCATTGAAAAATAAACACATTTCCACAGAAAATAAAATTAAACCACTGCTGTTTCAGAGGTCCAGAGGGTCGGGTAAAGGACTTCCGAGCCTAGAAACACTCGCACGTGCCTCCAGGCAAATAAAAAAACTCATTTCGCATTGCGTAGCTCTTCTGCAGTCCAAACTCTCTGGGCGTGATTTACAGAGACGCTGAGTAGACACAGACGGGGGTGGAGCGGCATTTTTCGAGCTAACTTCAATAAGGTGCCTTGTTGAGAATCGCCCGTTTGAGCTGTGTTTTTTCTAATGCAGAAAAGGATCGCAAATGCTCAGTTTAGACATTTTGCAACTTTTAGCCATGGGGGGGGGGGCCCTAAACAGGGTAGGGGAGCTCACATTAACGTTCAAAAACCTCAGAAAGTGAAAATTTCATGCCATGGGACCTTTAATGTATGACACTTGTGTTTCATTATCAGAGTCAGAGTCAGCTTTATTGTCAATTCTGCCATATGTACACGACATACAGTGAATCGAAATTGCGTTACTCTCTGGCCAAGCAGAGAAAGTACAGCCAGAGAGGGACCGCTGCGTCTGTGCGCGCCGCCATCTTGGAGATAACAGAGTAGGAAAAAAATAACAATATTCACAAACATATTACAACAAAAACAATGGGACAGGTAAACACGAGGCATCTTTTGTTTGGTAAACAAAACGAGAGGGTGGGGAGGGGGCAAGAACAGAATACTGATGAAACTGAGGTGGACATTCTACAGTATATAGGCAGGGCAGAGCGTTTACAGATTTCATGTCCGAGTGTTCCAGCCGAATCTGATAACATGTCCTTTTGATTATCGTGAGCTGTGATAACCACAGCTGTGTCCTTGGGAATGTTGAGTGCAAGAGAACAGAGTCAAAACAAAGGGTCCTGTTGTTGCAGAGATTTCTGGAAGAATAATTAATTAAGCCAATGGGGAAAATTTAATATAATCCAACACATTTTTAGAACTCAGGCAAACGGACAATTCGCCAGAACCCTGGTTCTGCCAGGCCCCCAACTTCATGTTACCTTGCAGAGTCGAGAAACCCCTAGACAGTTCCTCTTGGTGAGTAGCAATGGTTGCAGACTGTGCTGCGCTGTTTCTAGACAGTTCTGTAAGCATGCTCGTGATGGCGTCCAGGTGTCGGGAGGTATCTTCGATATCTTCAACATCCTCTAGGGACAGAGGTGCCAGACACAGAATATTCCACTTGCTTCAAGTATCCCTCGTGTATCCAGCAGCAAAAGTTCCATTTGGACAAATCGGCTCTCTCGAACCGGGATTCCTTCATGAAAAAAGTGTGTCAATTGCATTGAGGGACCAGCTTATCAATTCCATAATTAAGGATTTGAAAAATCTATTCCAACAGGAGAAAAACCCCAGACACAGAGTAACTGATAAAGGAGGAAAAGGAAAACGCGTCCGCTCACAGTGATTAAAAATTGAACATTTTTAATCACAATATTCATCTAAAACAGCTTAATAAAAGAAACAAGTCTGCTGGCTTCTGCATTACGGTGTCCAGTGGGAGCTGATGTCGACGTAAACATCATCACAACAAAGAGATGAGCAGCAGAAAAAATATTAAATATGTTTTTTCACGATTGTTTCTGAATATGCCATTGCATATGGGAAGACTTTTTTGAATTTTTGAATTCTAATTTGAGTACATTTAAAAAGGTTAAATTTAAAATACAAAAAAGGTTGGGAAACACCGTTCTAAGTCTTCACACTGTCCAGCTCAAACAGGCTGTGTCACTGTACCTGTGCTCTGTGTGTTTGAGTCTGTTTAAGACAATACAGGACTGTGGAAAACTAAAGAGCGTTTTGTATTCTTATAACTAAGAACATATGACATTGTGTGTAACAGCAATTGTGCAGCCAGAATACAATTAAATATAAATAATAACACCAAAAAAATGTATATTTTTATCATAATGTAACATAAGATAAATCAATAAATGACTGATTCATCAACATGAAAAAGTTTTGTTCATGTTCTGAGAAAATGATCCACAGAGGGTATCCAATACATTTGAAAGCCTAAACATAATTTTACTACACACAACTATATTTTTATGCAAATCGTGCAACATTTTTCTGTCAGTGCCAGTTGCCAGTTGGACAGCTGCAGATCATGCTAGTGAGAAGCAGATTTTCTTTCATTTATACAAAAATGACTACACGACAGTGCTGAACCCTACATGTATCATAGATTAAGAAAATAAAATTGGAGAACAAGGTAAATACAGAATACAGTGGGTGGAGATTCAAACAGGCGATGATGGCAGCAATGACATCTTGAATACACAAAAGATTACTCAAACATGCACAAATCACTCTAAATACAACTTCAAGAGAGTAAGGGAAGGATAAACAACTGTAGCAGAATAAATCTCTGAAAAGTTGCATACATTTGCATAATGGGCCTGGGTTTCAAAGAAGTGCTTATAGTGTGTCACATTATAGATATTCAGATATTCACAGTGAGTTGTAAATATGTATAAACCTTCACTCATCCACGTATAGGTTCCATAAAAGTCAGTTTTTGGGTGTGAACAGGGAATGTGACAGTTCTTTGTGTAGTTCTTTGAATAGACTTTGCAGTAGTAACAGATACTCCTTTCTGTAGACACTAGGGGAGTTAATGTCCATCCCTGAGACAGTATAAAACAATGACTGGCGCTCTCCTCTCAGAACTGCACAGGCCTCTTGGAAGAATGGCTCTATCCTTCATTTCCTTTGGATTGAACTGATCCATAGGTTCAACAATGTCATCATCCCAGTTTCCAGTAGAGCTGCACTCTAGAAAGTATGAAAGCGTGTCCGGCTGCGCTGCTTTGTTGTGGAAACAGAATTCAGTTCTGAGTTTTAACAGAAAGTAAATGCACCTTTCTTTTTAAAGGTCCCATGGCATGAAATTTTCACTTTCTGAGGTTTTTGAACGTTAATGTGAGCTCCCCTACCCTGTTTAGGGGCCCCTCCCCATGGCTAAAAGTTGCGAAATGTCTAAACTGAGCATTTGCGATCCTTTTCTGTGTTAGAAAAAAACAGAGCTCAAACGGGCGATTTTAAACAAGGAAACTTATTGACGTCAGCTCGAAAAAAGAAATGCAAATGCAGTTCCACCCCCGTCTGTCTCTACTCAGCGTCTCTGTAAATCACGCCCAGAGAGTTTGGACTGCGGAGGAGCTACGCAATGCAAAATACGTTTTTTTATTTGCCTGGAGGAACTTGCGAGTGTTTCTAGGCTCGGAAGTCCTTTATCTGAGCCTGTGGATATCTGAAACAGCAGTGGTTTAATTTTATTTTCTGTGGAAATGTGTTTATTTTTCAATGGAACGCTTCTCATCTCTCCCCCCGTGCAAAAACACGGAAGTGGGTCATAGAGCGGAGCAGAGAGCTTGGCCACACCCCCACCCCCTACTATAGGCCATCTCTGTCCTCCTCATTTGCATTCAAGCAACAACGCCCATAATGGAGTGTTCCAGAGTGACATTTATGACTCTTTCTCATCTTATCTCTCTTTCTCATGCACTGAGTGTTGATTTTGAAGAAGGATTCATTTACAGTATTAGGGAACCATTAAGGAGCCATATAAAAGCATCAAGAAGTACCATGTCATGGGACCTTTAAAGGTACAGCATGTAAGCATGTTTTAGGTTAAAGGGCCTCTGTGACACTATTTCCTGATCTATGTTATAATGTTGTTTCCTCGTCACAAACATACTTCGAGTTGTGTTTTGTTTCATTCACACATGTTAAACACAGAAATCCTGCATAATTTCTTCTCTCAAACTGAAAACACTCTGGTAATCCAGGAAGTACTCCACTGTGTTTTTAAACTCCATACACATTCATATAATAAATAAAATTCAAATAATAGGGTTACTCAAACAAAACACAACTCCCAGCATGTTTTTAATGAGGAAACAATATTATAACCTGGATTAAAGCTCATAAGTCGAGTTGATTTTGTGTAATATAGCAGTGGTCCCCAACCACCGGGCCGCGGACCGGTACCGGTCCGTGGGCCATCTGGTACTGGGCCGCGGTGGCTCATTCCCCCTCTTCATTTTGAGTGGTCCGTCCGTTTTCCAAAAAGAGAGCGTAATGAAGTTGGCTACCATCATGTTAGAGACCTTCAACAAATAATCTTCACATTACTGGAGGGAGTCACTGCTACGATGGAGCAGGGGGACGGAATAATTTCAGTAATGTGAAGATCATTTGTTGACGGTCCCTAACATGATTGTAGCCGCAGAACGAAGGAGCCGCGTGAGAAGTTTTTGCCTATAAATCGATAGTTAGTATTACTTGCTATCGTTTTATTAGATAGACATTAACAAGTAGAATTCTCGTTAACCTTGGTCGCGTTATTTAGGCAAAATGCTTCTTTGGATGTTAATGCGGGAATGTTAAACCCCGAATATCAAGCGAACGTCAAACATCGAGCCAACTTCATTACGCTTCGCATAGAGGTGAAAAAATCGGATTTGGGTCACTTCAGGCTGCAGTGTGAACATACGTTAATATTAAACCCACATGCCAACAAAATGAGGAAAAAACAGACGTCTTTGGAAAATTTCTTTGCAAAGGGGAAAAAGCCCAGTGAGGAGACAGAAGAAGAGCATATGACCACATACAAGTACACATAGTGGATTCACCGTTATTATTATATTTATAGCATGCCACAGTTCTTGTGTTGTTTGCATAATTTTATTTAGTGGTATTTATCCGCCAATATCTGCGTGCACCCCCCCGGTGGGACATTAACCGGTCCGTGGCGCAAAAAAGGTTGGGGACCACTGTAATATAGGACCTTTATTTTTCAGAAACATGATTTATCTGTGTCGGCAGATAAGAGTTCAACATTCTAATGTAGATTTATTCTTAATTACAAAAATTTTGGACTTGATGGACATATAGTTTAAGTTATAATTTACTCAAGACCATTATCAATCAGAAAGCAGAATGAGCCCCACATGACTCTTTCATTTGGGTTGCCACTTTTAATGCTGAAATCCAGTTGGTTTAAACCTAAAATGTATCTCTCTGATCTGAGCGGTCACTACCTTAAACCCCAGCGCCTGCAGCCTTCATGAATCTGTGCTAGTGCAGCCTCTGCAGCTCAGTGAGTAAATTTTGGAGGTTCTAAGCTTTCATATGAGGCCTATCCATAGACTGAGAATGAGAAACACTTGTATGTATTCTCTGTCTGCAGATTAATGGTCCTATATTACACAAAATTGACTCTTTAAGCCATGTTAGGATGCTGTTACCTCCTCAAAAATGTACCTAGTTTGTTTGAGTAACCTTTATTATTAGTTTGTCTACATCCCCAAAGCTCAAAATGCTCTGTTCTAACGTCTGGTGTTGTGAGTCAAGGTATATTTTTGATCAGAAAATAAAGTAATATGGACCCTTTAATGCTAAATGTAAAATAATGATTTATGTGTCAGAGATTAGAAAAAAGCAGAAGTCTTCTTTAAAAAGCCGTACATCCTACTGGCCCTTTAAACAAAAGAATATTCCAGTTCATTTCCCCTAGTAATCATCTTTATTGTACACCTCCAGTGTCTATGCAAATGACTGCAGCGAATAAAAGCCTGTTCTCTGCAGCAAATGTTTAATTCTATCAATAATGAATGAAATTTAGCTTTTCACATGGAGCAGTTTATGAACTGAATCATCCGGACATAAACATGACGGGGATCTTTTATTACAAAACAATAACGCGCACATGAAAATAACCGCAGCAGCCACTCATTTCACTCTACCCCACACTGTTGGGCTGTGTTTTTAAAGGTCCCATGGCATGAAATTTTCACTTTCTGAGGTTTTTGAACGTTAATGTGAGCTCCCCTACCCTGTTTAGCCCCCCCCCCATGGTTAAAAGTTGCGAAATGTGTAAACTGAGCATTTACGATCCTTTTCTGCGTTAGAAAAAAACACAGCTCAAACGGGCGATTCTGGACAAGGCACCTTTGTTACGTAACATCGAAAAAAGAAATGCAAATGCAGTTCTACCACCGTCTGGATCTCCACCCCCTGTCTCTGGAAATCACGCCCAGAGAGTTTGGACTGCGGAGGAGCTACGCAATGCGAAATGCGTTTTTTTATTTGCCTGGAGGCACATGCGAGTGTTTCTAGGCTCGGAAGTCCTTTACCCGACCCTCTGGACCTCTGAAACAGCAGTGGTTTAATTTTATTTTCTGTGAAAATGTGTTTTTTTTCACTGAAATACCTCTCTTTTCTGTCTTCGTGCTTCAAACGCGGAAGCGGGAGCCAGCCAGTCTGAGCCAGAGCGCACAGCTGAAGAGGAGAGAGTGGAGAGTTTGTCCACGCCCCCACTCGCTACTATAGGCCATCTCTGTCCTCCTCATTTGCATTCAAGCAAGAAGGCCCAGAATGAGTCGTTCAGAGAGTGAATTTTTGACCATGTCTGTGTAAATGGGTCTTTCTCATGCACTGAGTGTTGATTTTGAAGAAGGATTCATTTACAGTATTAGAGAACCATTAAGGAGCCATATAAAAGCATCAAGAAGTACCATGTCATGGGACCTTTAACATGTCTGTGAGATTCTGGCACATGCAATCAAAGGTCCTTTATGATGCTAAATTGACTTTTCTGAGCTTTTAGCCATCCATCCATCCATCTTCTTCCGTTTTACCATTTCTGGGTCATGGGGGCAGCAAATCTGCCTCCCAGAACACAATGCACCAGCCCCCATGAATCCCCCTGCGGGTGGTGGGTCCACGGGAGGACGGCCCACATCACAACAGGCCTTGATGTACTTCTGCCATGGGGGCTTCCAGTGTCCGCAGACACTGGGGGCGAGGTGGGGTTAAGTGTCTTGCCCAAGGACACAACAGCAGCACTCATCTGTGGGAGCTGGGATCACGCGCAGTCAACCCGTCAAGAGCGGGATTCGAACCTCCAACCCCTGGATCAGTTTGTCTACTGATCCAGGGATTGGCGGTTCAAATCCTGCTGTTGTTGTTGTTTGAGTAATTCTGAATTATTAGTCTGTCTACATCTCCAAAGCTTAAAATTCTCTGTTCCATCTCATCATGATATCTAGTCTAGGTAGTTTAGTTTTTGGTAGTTAACAGGTGCCTTTTAGATTTAGTTCAGTAGAGACTGGCAACTCCAGGACTGAAATCATCCAAAGGATTCTAGTGACGATGTATGGAGTTCAAAAATACAGTGGAGCACTTCCTGTATTACCACGCGATAAGGCATTTGAGAGAAGAACTCAGCCTAAATACGCAGGGTATGCGTGAATGAAACAACTCCAGGTATGTTTGTGATGAGGAAACAACATTATAACATGGATCAGAAAACTGTGTAAAACGGATGCTTTAAAAGAAAAGTAACGTTTTTTTTTTTTACAATCTGAGCCTTCTTTCGGCAATAAAACAAGTAGTTTTACTAACCCATAGCAGTTTGGTGTCAATTGGAGCAGTTTTGAAGAAGTTATGTTGAGCCGTTCTGTTCTACTAATGATCCCGTATCCGTTAGCGTGAGTGCTCGGGGCACTGATTTGCGGTCTCCAAATAACACAAACTTTAGCACTTTTCAAATCACAGAAGATCGCTGTGTCAGCGTAGACTTTTAGTGGATTCCAAAACGGCCTGAAACCCGATATCGCAACAGAAAAGTAAAGTGCAGAGCGGTGTTAGCTTCTTTCGGACTAGCGGTGTTTACAAAACAGCTGAGTTCACGCATGCGCACTGTCCTCTCTGATGACATCATCAAATGAAACTATAGCTGCATATCGGGTTTCAGGCCGTTTTGGAATCTACTAAAAGTCTACGCTGACACAGCGATCTTCTGTGATTTGAAAAGTGCTAAAGTTTGTGTTATTTGGACACCGCAAAGTAATGCCCCGAGCACCATGTTAATGGATACGGGATAATTAGGAGAACAGAACGGCTCCAACATAACTTCTACGATACTGCTCCAATTGACACCAAAGTGCTATGGGTGAGTAAAACTACTTGTTTTATTGCCGAAAGAAGGCTCAGATTGTAAAAAAAACGTTAATTTTCCTTTAATGTCTATGGAGTTAAAATATATAGAAAAGGATATACAGCTGTGAGGTAATGACCATATCACAATTAGATTAATTGAAAATGTATTCAAAATGATTTGGTATCTGTGCACACTATGGTTTGGGGGCCAAATACAGCCCTCAGAGGAATTTTGTAGCCCTCAAGCCTCCTGCTGAATTGGCGCTACTGATCATAGGAAAAACCTTTTACTATAAATTACAAGTAATACTTGTATCTACTAGGGATGCAAATTATCGATTAATTCATTAATTGATAGTTGACTGACCTTATCGATCGACTTACGATGAACTGATAAGCGGCGTTTTTCACCTGAATTTTAGTGTTTCAATAGGGTCTTTAAGAATATAAGCTATAGTAACATAACACTGAGTCAAAAATATATCATAGTATTATTATATTGTATATTCCTCAATTAATTATTCCTTAGTAAAAAGCAGACAAATGTATTGATGCTGAATAACAAAATACAGTAATCCCTCGCTCTATCACGGTTCGCAGATTATTTTTTTTTTTCTCGATTTTTTTTTTATAGTGTAACATTGTGTTCTGCATCCTGATTGGCTAAGAGACTAGACCAGGACTAAACGTGGACTAAACCAGGTCTAGACCAGAACTAAACCAGGTCTAGACCAGGTCTAAACCTGGACTGGACCTGGACTAAACCAGGACTGGACCAGGTCTAGACCTGGACTAAGCCAGGATTAAACCACCACGTGCCGCCGCTGGTTTCGTGCGGCTGGTTTGTGCCGAGGGCTGAGACTATCAATCTCGTGCTCAGCAGCCCCGGGGTACGCGTGAGACCCGCGCTTACACCGGGGCTGCTGAGCAGTGCCGTTGGCGCCTGCGGCCGGCTGTGAGTCAAGCTTGGCGCAGCGCGGTGCACGGTTGCCTTGTTTCGTGACCACGCGGGTGCGCGTGTCTGCGATTAGCGATTAATTACAATTAATGCATTTTGTTCGACCAACGTCTTGATCGACAATTAATCGTAAGTTGATTAATTGTTGACATCCCTAGTATCTACCTAATACCACTAATACCTCAACAGCATCATGTTGAATTGTGAGATTATTGTTCTATGTCTTATTAAAAGCACAAATTAGTCTGTATTGGCACTAAAGTAGACTGAAGTATTTCTGTGGGTGTCACTATGTTTGTTTTATGAATTACATTTTAAGTCACTGTACTAAAGTTGACAAGAGAGACGATGCTTTACAGTGTTAACAAGCTGTGGCTGTGGTACTCGTATTAATTAGACTACCGGTACTCACCATTTCATTTTGTCTGCACCATGCGCCTATTCCGTCAGAAGTTGTTCTTATAAAGTAGCTGTTTCACGTTGTTCAGTGTTGTATATTTATCCTCCAGGACTATAAAACATTACGGAGTCCATTGTGAGCCATAGCGCGAGCTCCCGGTACGACAAACGGTGTTTACACAACTGTAGTGGTTTTAGAGAACGTATTTTGAAAGGTCGTCAGAAGTTTATTTTGACACCGCGTGCTTAAAATGAAAAAATGAAAAGTGATACTGCTGCTGCCCTCACATACTGTTACTGCTTTGGTGTAAACTGGGGGTTGGTCTTTGGCTGCTCTGTGATTGACAGCACATCACCCGTGGGGCCCTAACGCACCAGCGGGGGCCAAGATGGATTCTTTGTGAACTCTTGCGAGAATCCATCTTGTTATGCATGGTAAAAATGCACCAACATGAATGACTTACAGTATCAACACCATTCTTGATTGATTGATTGATTGATTGATTGATTTTTTTAGTTGAGAAAATTATCATTACAGCATAAATCTGCTATAATGTTGTTTTAACTTATTAAGATTAAGTCTTTATTTGGTCTCACACACAATGACACACGGGAGAAATTTGACTTCTGCATTTGACCCATCCTTTCTCAGGAACAGTGAGCAGCCGGGGATGGGGTGATTTGAACCCACATCCTCCCGGGGGGAAGTCAGTGACTTACCAGTTGAGCTAACCATGTGTTGTTAGGTGAGAACCATGTGGAAACAACTGCTTTTGAACATTCTAGGGCTGCAGTCCACTAAAGAAATGATTGGTCCTCTAAAGACCTCTGTAATACAAGCAAAATAAAAACACTATCGACCCACCAAGCCCTTGATTTTCAACCAGTGTGTTCTTAAGTGTGCCCTGAGGGATTTTCAAGTGTGCCGTCGAAAATCTAATTTAAATTCAACAGTTTCACTATTTCACAGTTATTTCATGTAATGGGCTGTCATTTTGGAGTAAAAGCAAAACAATAATGCAAAATGAAAAAAAAAATATAAGACTGAATAACTAATACTTTCTCTCCATCTCATAACATTACCTCAAAAATCATCTGTGTGTGTGAAGTACATTTCTATACACACAAATCATAAGTATCTAAATACACAAATGCACCAATTCTGATTATACATTGTATTTTCACACAAAAGTAAATTAGCCAAGTCAATTTTAGCCCAAATCAAATATACATTGCCAATACATGAATGTTGTCTAAATAAATCACCCAATCCACTAACCATGACAATAAAAACGCTAGTATCATACAATTGTTATGTATATACACTATATGACCAAAAGTATTCGCTCACCTGCCTTGACGCATACTATGAACTGAAGTGCCATCCCATTCCTAACCCATAGAGTTCAATATGATGTCGGTCCACCTTTTGCAGCTATTACAGCTTCAACTCTTCTGGGAAGACTGTCCACAAGGTTGAGGAGAGTGTTTATAGCAATTTTTGACCATTCTTCCAAAAGCGCATTTGTGAGGTCACACACTGATGTTGGTCGAGAAGGCCTGGCTCTCAGTCTCCGCTCCAATTCATCCCAAAGGTGTTCCATCGGGTTCAGGTCAGGATTCTGTGCAGGCCAGTCAAGTTCATCCACACCAGACTCCGTCATCCATGTCTTTATGGACCTTGCTTTGTGCACTGGTGCACAGTCATGTTGGAAGAGGAAGGGGCCCGCTCCAAACTGTTCCCACAAAGTTGGGAGCATGGAATTGTCCAAAATGTTTTGGTATCCTGAAGCATTCAAAGTTCCTTTCACTGGAACTAAGGGGCCAAGCCCTGTGGCCAGGCCAAGTGATTAGGACACCTGATTCTGATCATTTGAATGGGTGAGCGAATACTTTTGGTAATATAGTGTAGCTGCATTGCAGCTATATACATAACATGCTCCGGTGCATCGGACCTTTTGTAGTGCATTTGGACCGATCCGGGCTCTGTTGATCGGTACACTTGGATCGCAGAGGTCACAGACCGATAACCGATCTAAATCGGTTAATCTTTACACCCCTATGAGTTAAGTAATAGTTTGGTGCTTCAACTGTTGATTCTGCAAAAAAAAATCTGTGCTGCTTCTCAGTTCCTTATGTTGTTTCCCATCCTTTTTTTTATGGGTAAATCATGTTTGGTTTTTGACGGAACAGACCATGCATCTCTCTGATTGGTTAATTCACCTGTCAATCACACCCTCTGAAATCAGGGGGACAAGAAACAGCTCCAAATTCACTTGTCTTTGTCAAGTTTTGTGAAAGCGTGTGGTTCTGGCTTGACAATGTCGACAATGCTTTTAAAACGCACACCAAACAACACTATCTAACAACATTACCAAGGACAGCCTCCACCCCCGCTCTCAGTTCTTTGACTTGCTGCCCTCAGGAAGGTGTTACAGGTGCATTAAAACAAGGACTAACGTACTCAAAAACAGCCTCTTCCCAAGGGCCATAACCACTTTGAACACTCACATGCACTGACTTACCCCATATTCCTGTCCCCCACTCTCCTCCATCCTAGTGTGTATATATGGTTATATTTGTCACCCCTACTGCAATATCTGAGCAAGACTTGCAATAACCTGGTAACTAATGTGTAGTGCCAGCTCGTAGGACTTTTTTGCGCTATTTTTTTTCTATACTGTGTTGTAAATATCCTGCTGTGTTGTATATATCGTACTTAAATGTCTACACTAAGTGAGATGCTTTCAATCTCATTGTGAGTATGTATAATGTAAATTATAGGTTACTCTTCAAATTATAGGACTCTTCACGCAATGTAAATTATACATATGAATAGTGACAATAAAAGGCATTCTATTCTATTAAAAACTAAGTTGATTTACTATTTAGTTCCAAGTCATTAACTATACAAAATAGCTAAAATAAAGATTTTTTTATTCACAGTCCAACACCAGCTTAGTTCAGTTGTCGCTCTCATACTTTGAGAGGCAGTTTGCATATAGGGCGAGATCACATGGAAATGCCCAAACTTTGCATGGACCACATGTAGTTCTGAGAATGCCCAAAGAAGCACACCTGACCTGTCTCTCTGTTGCTCCCTGGTGTGTCCACAGGGGGCGCTACAGCCACAGACGCACTGCCTGAGGTGTGGAGATGTGCTGGAGTGGTCTGAGGAACACAGGTCTGTATCAGCTCATTCATTCATTTAAAATTTCAGATACAAGGACATTAAAGGCATTGTTTTAATGTTATAACGCTGTTTCCTCTTCACAAACCTATCCGGATTTGTGTTTTGTTTCATTCACACGTTTAACACACAAATCCTGCATATTCAGCCAAAGTTCTTCTCTCAAACAGAAAACACACTGCCTTGTGATGTCATGTGGTAATACAGGAAGTGTAAACTGTGTTTTTAAACTCTTCATACACCTTCACTAGAACCATTTGGATAATTTAAGCCCTGGAGTTGACTACCTTTACAGAGCTAAACTACCACTTCATGACATCACAAGGTGGAACATTTATTTTATTTATTTTATTTTATTTATTTATTTGAATGGGACAGCATGTATTAATGAACGACTAGTGCCGTAAATACACCAGATTTAGCTTGGAGCTAATTTCCATCTGTAGTCCTATTGGGAGGGGTAAAACAGGATACAGGGGGTCCTCGGGTTACGACGTTGATCCGTTCTTAAGACGCGTCGTAACCCGAATTTCGTCGTAAGTCGGATTTTGCCTTTGATCTTCCAACCAAAGCACCAATAACCTTTCCATCTCAGTAATTAGACCACTACGCTGCTTGGTTATCACTGCCGCTTTCATAGGAGCAGATCAGAGCCCACATCAGGTACTTCCGCCCACATTGGACACGCACACGAGGCCGTCTTCTTCTCCCTACAACCACAACAAAGCGTATTCTTCCACCGTGCACCGCGCGCCGTTCGCGTTTGTTTACGTCGCTTACCACGCTAAACCGCGTAAAACGGAATGACACGTAATATATATATATATTTTTAATGGGGGCGCGTTCGTAACCACGAAACGTCGTAAGTCGAGACCGTCATAACCCGAGGACCCCCTGTACAGTAAAAGAGCAGAACATGCAGTGACAGACAATAATAAAAACACAGTCTAGATTAAGACAATACAACAAACATTATACACATGGTTGGACAAGACATAAAACAATTCTGTACAATCACTTAAAATGCCATGAGGTAGTTCTAATACTAAGGTGCTTTTAGTTAAAGTGCCTATGACTGTGCTCATGCACTCACTCACTACAACTTACATACACACACTCAGCTTCATGCACTCACATTCACATTCTAAAAGTGCTTTTAGTTAAGGTGCCTATGACTGTGCTCATGCACTCACTCACTACAACTTACATACACACACTCAGCTTCATGCACTCACATTCACATTCTAAAAGTGCTTTTAGTTAAGGTGCCTATGACTGTGCTCATGCACTCACTCACTACAACTTACATACACACACTCAGCTTCATGCACTCGCATTCACTCTCACACTAGTCTAAAAAGATTAAAAGATTAAAATGATTTTTAGTGATCACATCTTTGATTATTAAATAGCCAACCCTTTAGTTGTTTTTTAAAAGACCCAAAGGTGGCGCTGTCCCTGACTGCAGCAGGCAGAGTGTTCCAGCTCAAACAGCCCTTTATAGAAAGAAGGTTTTGGGCAAAGGTGCACTTTCTAAACTGGACTTCACAGTCTCCCCTCATTGTGGATCTCGTGCTGGTCTCACGGTTCCTTTTTTTGATGAATTCTACCATAGGTGGTGGGGCAATGCCATTTAGGACTTTATATACAAAACTTTATATACAAAACAACAATATTTAAAAAATTTTAAAACTTATATTTGTCTAAAAGTGGACATATGTGACAGGATTGGGGCTTCCGATCTAATATCTTTTGTACAGTTGTTCAATTGGCTTGAGAGCAGTGACACGAGCAAATGACCACAGCTTTGGAGCTTTGTAGATGAAGACTAATAAAGAGTCACTCAAACATGTGTAAACAAAACAAAAATCGAAACTAGCATGCTAATTGCACACTTTCCTTTTCTCTGACAATAAAACATTTCATAATTAGATGCAGACAGTACACAGTGGACTTAAGAAATGTCATAATGATATTGGGCTCAAATACAAGTCATACATAATTTGAAAGAGAAAAAATTATGTCTCTAAGGTATTGTATATTTTAGATTAGTTTTTTATTGTCCATTTTGGTTAGTAGAGTGATGGATTCTTGCATACAGAAATTCTCAGTTGACTAAAAACATGTCGACTGAAAAGGGGACATGGCAAAAGCTCTGAAAAATTTAAAGGTCCCATGGCATGAAATTTTCACTTTCTGAGGTTTTTGAACGTTAATGTGAGCTCCCCTACCCTGTTTAGGGTCCCCCTTCCATGGCTAAAAGTTGCGAAATGTCTAAACTGAGCATTTGTGATCCTTTTCTGCGTTAGAAAAAATCAGAGCTCAAACGGGCGATTCTCAACAAGGCACCTTTGTTACGTCAGATCGAAAAAAAGAAATGCAAATGCAGTTCCACCCCCGTCTGTCTGTACTCAGCGTCTCTGTAAATCACGCCCAGAGAGTTTGGACTGCGGAGGAGCTACGCAATGTGAAATGCGTTTTTTTATTTGCCTGGAGGAACTTGCGAGTGTTTCTAGGCTCGGAAGTCCTTTATCTGAGCCTGTGGATATCTGAAACAGCAGTGGTTTAATTTTATTTTCTGTGGAAATGTGTTTATTGGACTTTAGGATGAAAGTGGAGTGTGTGTGAGTGTTGGAGGTGGTCGGATGGGCTGATGGCGCAGATTGGCAGCCTCGCTTTCCGTCAGTCTGCCCCAGGGCAGCTGTGGCTGAACTGTAAAGCGCTTTGGGTGTCATGAAAGGCGCTATATAAATGCAATTAATTATTATTAATTATTATTATTATTATTATTATTATTTTTCAATGGAACGCTTCTCATCTCTCCCCCCGCGCAAAAACACGGAAGTGGGTCAGAGCGCACAGGGCACAGCTGAAAAGGAAAGAGCCCCCACGCCGCCACCCCCTACTATAGGCCATCTCTGTCCTCCTCATTTGTATTCAAGCAACAACGCCCATAATGGAGTGTTCCAGAGTGACATTTATGACTCTTTCTCATCTTATCTCTCTTTCTCATGCACTGAGTGTTGATTTTGAAGAAGGATTCATTTACAGTATTAGGGAACCATTAAGGAGCCATATAAAAGCATCAAGAAGTACCATGTCATGGGACCTTTAAAATATCACTACACAAAAACGATTTATTATAGACTGAATCTCTGTATTCATGAAAAAAGCAGATTAAATTGATGATTTACAACAGCTATTATTTTGATCTTTCTGAAGTTGTGCCATGTAAAATGAAAATAAAATAGTGTGAAAAATATAATATGAAAATATTAATTTTGGTAGACTAAAACACTGTCGAATGAATAATCAACTGAATGACTAAGGACTACAGCCCTACACAACAGATACGCAAACAGACCACACTATATTAAATGATCAATACATCAATCTTTTTATATGTTTACTTTTAAAGGTGCACTGCGTAACTTTACTGGTGCAGGGTTATGCCACCAGCTTATCTCCAGGACCAGGATCTAACCTTAATCACATGCAAAATATAAGTTTATTGCCATATTGTGAACCATTATGGAAATGTTACACTGTGCACCTGTTGCTATTATAATGATTTCACAAATATGGCAGCTCTGGAAACATGGCTCCCTCTTGTGACATCATTAGTTGGTAAATGTGTCATTCACATATCTTCAGCGCAGGTTGTGATTGGCTGTCAGGGACAGACAGGTGAGGAGATAGGTCTGTTAATAAAGTAAATGGAAATGAGTAGAACAGTAATGACAGGGATCCACATTAAGTCAGGCAGGAGACTCAACTGCCTGTCACCTCTCCTCACACTTTTGGACTAAAAATCAGACTCTTTCTCTGTGAGCAGAGATAAGATCAGACGGGAAGGTGCCTCTGATGGTGTCATTAGATGGCATTATCCTCCATCTCCATTTGTGCAATTTTACCTCCCCCAGAGCAGCCTCTATAAGCCTATCGGCACCTGCCCAGGACGAGCCCGTATCCACTGACACATGTGCGACTCCTCCCCTACAGTGTCCTGCTGGGCTGTTCCTGCTGCTCCACTGTGGATGAGACTCTGGGCAGTGTGGGCCGGGGCCGCAAGAAAAGCCACTGGGCAGCAGGCCGCGTGGGGGACATCGACTTCATGGGCTCCACCAAAACCAGAGGGAAGGTCAGACACCCCGCACTGTGTCCACTAGTATATCCATATGGCTCAGACACACTGTATGAGTAATGTGTCTCTAGTACATCCCTGAAGCTCTGTATGACTGTTCTGTGTACAGTTTGTGCGTGTGAAGAGTAACACTGACCCAGTGCAGATATACCGCATGCTGACAGAGGACTGGGGCCTGGCCCCTCCACACCTGGTGGTGGCGTTGGTGGGAGGAGATGAGGTGGCACAGATGAAGCCGTGGCTCAGAGACACTCTGAGGAAAGGCCTGGTGAAAGCAGCGCAGAGCACAGGTACAGCCTGTTTGCACCTCTTTAGTTGTTTCTACTCACACAGAGCTCAGGGATCTCAGGGGGTTACAAAATACATTCATCTCACATTTTAGGTTTAAATGAAGCACTAAGATTTGTTTTTGTGTAATGATGCCAGATGGCCCGGTCTCACTGGTATGTGTCATGTCAGCTGCAGCAGCATACCCCTACATTTTCATATTCAAATGAACGGCATCTATTTCAGATGTGTTTGCATAAACACCCAATCATACATCAACCATCCTGGGTGTTTATGGCAGGTTTTTATTTTAGTGTTCACTGGTGTCATTACTTCACAGAAAATATTTTATCTCCCCCACTGTTATTCACATGATCCCTTTTCTGGAAAGATTAATTTATCTCCTCCAATATCTTGTCTAAAACAGTCTGATCCTTGGTTTCTTACTTGTGGTGTTCCACAGGGGCCTGGATTCTGACAAATGGTTTTCGCTTTGGCATCACTAAACACCTGGGTCAGGCTGTGAGGGACCACTCTTTGGCCAGCACCTCGTCCAAAGTGCGGGTGGTGGCGATCGGCATCGCCCCCTGGAACATGATCCACAACCGAGAGGCTCTGGTCCAGGCTAAGGTAGGACTAAACTACTGTGTAATGAACAGTTAAATACAGAAAGAGAATTCATTTTGGCATTGCACTATATAGTTTAAAGCAGGGGTCTTTCAGGCCAGGGACCCCCAAACAGATGGCGAACTGGGCCAGGGACCCCCTACTATATATACAGCATAGAATTGTGTTTTATATTAAATTGAGCTTAGTGTCATGTATAAACATTGCTACTCTGTTATGGTACATCCAATACAAGGATTGTATTGGATGACCTCTGGTTTAAACTGTTGTTTTCTAATTAAATCCCTAGATAATTGTAAAGAGATAGCTGTGGCTCAAATTCATATGCTTAGGAACAAAAATCTTAACATACACTGACTTCACTGACTTATACTAAGCACACTTAAAGGAAAAGTAACGTTTTTTACAATTTGAGCCTTATTTCGGTAATAAAACAAGTTGTTTTACTCACCCATAGCACTTTGGTGTCATATGGAGCATTTCCGGAGATGTTTTAGATTAGCGTTAGGCTAACGCTGTTAGCCTAGCGCGACTTATAGCCATAGCTCGGGGCATTCCCCGAGCATGTAATATGCCCCGTGCAGGCTCCAAATAACACAAACTTTAGCACTTTTCAAATCATAGAAGCTCGATGTCTTAGTCTACGATTTCGTTTGAATCAAAAGTGGCCTGTAATCCGAGATTTATCCATAGTTTACAGCTTTGCGTTCCATGTTTGGGTCCCGGGAGCTGAGAGCACACTCTGCACATGCGCACTGGCGTCCTCATCTACTCAAAACTATGGATAAATCTGGGATTACAGGCCACTTTTGACCAAACGAAATCGTAGACTAAAGACATCGAGCTTCTATGATTTGAAAAGTGCTAAAGTTTGTGTTATTTGGAGCCCGCACGGGGCATATTACATGCTCGGGGAATGCCCCGAGCTATGGCTATAAGTCGCGCTAGGCTAACGCCGTTAGCCTAACGCTAATCTAAAACATCTCTGGAAGTGCTCCATATGACACCAAAGTGCTATGGGTGAGTAAAACTTGTTTTATTACCGAAATAAGGCTCAAATTGTAAAAAACGTTACTTTTCCTTTAACAGTTTTAATGGGTTCAGGAGCTTTAGACTCACTTCACCAGTCTGCTAACAGCGCACCAGCACTACTTCTGGGTTACATTTCTATAAAAACACTTTATTACACTTTTATTACACAGGGCATGGCAGCTGGTTAGTTACCTCTTTTGCAGTATATTTTAATGGGGCAAAACTAATTTTACTTTATTATGATGTACAAATATGGTTCAGGGCCTTAGTCTAAACACATTCAGATTTTTTAAAGCTTTTCACCAAGTATGTTTTTGAAAATAAATATGTCTGGAGTTGTGTATGTGTGTTTTGGTTTAGGCCTCTTTCATTTTGAGGTAATCCATGAAACTCCCCCAGTAGAATCAGTGTAGTGGCTAAACTGCCTTAATATGCAGCTAATCTATGTTTATTATAAATCACACTCTCTCATGTCCAAGCAAAATTTCTCTCCTGAAGAGACAATAAAGGCTTATCTTATCTTATCTTAATCAACTTCATTACTAAATAAACAATTTATTTGTCTGTTTATTTAAATGAAACAGTGCATATTCATTAACATTAACCCATATATGCCAGATTAACAAGGGTGATCGGCAAAATAGCTCTTGAAAAAAAGTGATTAAAGATTGTTCAAACATGCACAAATCACTCCAAATACAACTTTGAGAAGGGCAAACAACTATTACATGGTTAAAAGCTCTGAAAAGCTAATTTTGCATATGTATTTGTGCCCTCTGCTGCCATTTTGTACTGTATATAGAACTTTTCTAAGGAAGGTAATTCAAATTGTTTACAAACTCTTAATAACGATGTTTCTTAGGTTCTCCAGGGGGACGAGCCAGCAGCGTACAAGCCCCAGGACCTGCCTCACGGGTCGGTCTACTCTCTGGACAGTAACCACTCCCACTTCGTCCTGGTGGAGGAGGACCCCAACAAGGCCGGGGCCACCAGCGAGATGAGGGTCAAACTGCTCAAGCACATCTCCCTGCAGCGCACTGGATATGGAGGTACGAGCGTTTGCAATGCCAGAGAAGCAGGTTACATCTACTGTACCACTCATGTATTGAACGCATTGACTTTATCTTGAAATGGACATACTGTAGCTGACCTGCTAGTCGTTTGCCTGACCAACCAGTCCCTTCTACCTTTGGTCTGAATCTATTAGGGACTGGAACCGGAGCATAGAGCCTGAAAAACCTCTGCAGACAATCCAACCACAGCCGCTAATTTGTAGCGTCCCTCAAATGCGGAAGACATCTCCTCTCCAAAGATCTCATTCAAAACAAAATATTGTATAGAACTGCTTTTACCTGAAATAACTCATGGTTTGGTCTGTATAAATCCATGCTGATTCTCAGTCCATTCAGTAGATTTTTCTCATTTTCAAAGAGTGTGGTTCTGCTGTCAGACTCATTATTTTGGTCTTAAAATGACTATATTCACGGGTGTAGTGAAAGAAAGAAAGCTATGCCTTTATTAGTCCCACAGTGGGGAAATTCCAGTTCTGCATTTAACCCATCCTGTTATTAGGAGCAGTGAGCAGCACATTACTGCGCCCGGGGACCATCTCCATGATCTTCTTGCTTTGGCTTGGTCAGGCCCTAAGCTGGAGGATTTACCTATGGTGCATGTTTTGGGTTGGTGGGGGAAACCGGAGTGCCCGGAGGAAACCCACCCAGACACGGGGAGAACATGCAAACTCCACACAGAAAGGCCCAGGATCGAACCCAGACCATGCATGCAAACTCCACACAGAACACACACAGAAAGGTCTGGGGGACCCGGGGATCGAACCCGGAACCTTCTTGCTGTGAAGCATGAGCGCTAACCACTCAGCCACCGTGCCGCAAGTGGTGGGCATGATACGCGGGGGTACGCCGTCCACCCACTTCTCCCGACGTGAGATATAAAAAAAATAACAAGTACAAAATATCCTACAACTTAAATATCAAACCGGAGCTGTTGGCATTGGTGAAAATAACCTGCATAGGCTTGTGAGATATCTTGTTATCTTGTGAGATTAAATTTTTACTTCGGTTTTAGCCCTGCACTAAAATGACAACTCAGCAGAAAAACATTGATTTTTATTTTCGGAAAGACGCCACCAGTATTCAGACACCCAAACCAGAGACTGTGTGTGAGCAGTCAGCGCCAACACCGAAGTTCTCATTTCTTCAACTAATGCTAGCCATACAGCCTGTGGTGATGCTAGCACAGAGGTGGCGGGGAGCTCCAGTAGCTGTTTGGACTCGCGATTTGGACTAAAAACATGTGGAAGAGAAAGAAGGAGGCCTATCCTTGGATCGACGATAAGGACGGGAAACTCGGCTGCACGGTGTGCTCGTCCATTAGTGATTTGTCTGTATTCAAAGCCCAGGGTTCACGAATGGGAGACGAATGACGTTCTTACAGGATTAGCCATAGTGGAACAGATAAGTTCTAATGCGAGTTATGCTTAATAACGTTGGCCTGTGATTTTGAATAGCCTTAAAAGCACAATATGACGACCCATCATTTTGGAGTAGTAAAACATTAAATGTAACGTTAGTTCAACTGGTGATTTGTAAGGCGAATGTTTGAGTTATCTGAAGATTTAGTTCACACAAAATGCCGTCTGCTCAAATGTGTTGTAGCCTATGATGTTCTGTATGTGATTATGAATGGCGTTAATATTAATAGCATAATTCCGCATCATTTTTGAGTAAAAAAACATCAAATATTAATGCTTTTTACTGGGCCGGCGGCTTTATGTTTGTACTGAAAGTCAGTTGTTTTTAATAAGCAAACAGTCTATAGCCTATGACACCTGTGTGTATTTCAGCAAGTTGAGTATATGGCTTTTTATTTTTTTATTTTTTATTTTTTTTTTGGGGGGGGGGGGTGTAATTCACATCCATGACGTCACAAATCACGTACACCCACTTAAAAAATCCCCACTACACCACTGACTATATTAACCAGCTTTACATGATGATGGTGTTTTTAGTTTTCATTATTTTATCCGTAAATCAAATTATGAACTTTAATAACAAACAGATCAGGTGCTAGGCATTCAAGCAGTGCAAGTGGTCCGCTTCTTTATCTATTGTTAAAGAGGACATATAAAACCCAACCCAAAACATGCACCATAGGTAAAATCCTCCAGCTTAGGTCCTGACCAAGCCGAAGCAAGAAGATCCTGGAGATGGTCCCTGGGCGCAGTAATGTGCTGCTCACTGCTCCTGATAACAGGATGGGTTAAATGCTGAACTGGAATTTCCCCACTGTGGGACTAATAAAGGCATAGCTTTCTTTCTTCCTTTCTAAAAAACGTACATGGAGTTGTATTTTGCTACATTCATTAAAAGGACTGTATCACAAAAGAAATTTCAATTCTGTCAACTGGACAAAAGTTTCAGAATGAATACACTGTGTCGCTCATCCAAGCTGCTTCTTCAGTTCTGGTCAGGTTTCTGATTAGACTTAAAGGACGTTTTTTACAATTTGAGCCTTATTTCGGTAATAAAATAAGTTGTTTTACTCACACATAGCACTTTGGTGTCATATGGAGCACTTCCAGAGATGTTTTCGATTAGCGTTAGCCTAGCGCGACTTCTAGCCATAGCTCGGGGCATATAATATATTCCCCAAGCATGTAATATGCCCCGTGCAGGCTCCAAATAACACAAACTTTAGCACTTTTCAAATCATAGAAGCTCGGTGTCTTAGGGTGTTTCTTAGTCTACAATTTCATTTGAGTCAAAAGTGGCCTGTAATCCGAGAGTTATCCATAGTTTACAGCTTTGCGTTTCATGTTTGGGTCCAGTGAGCTGAGAGCACAGTCCGCACATGCGCACTGGCCTCCTCATCTACTCGAAACTATGGCTAAATCTCGGATTACAGGCCACTTTTGACCAAACGAAATCGTAGGCTAAGACATCGAGCTTCTATTATTTGAAAAGTGCTAAAGTTTGTGTTATTTGGAGACCGCAAACATGTGCCCCAAGAATTCACATTATGGAGAACACAAATCTAAAACATCTCTGGAAGTGCTCCATATGACACCAAAGTGCTATGGGTGAGTAAAACAACTTGTTTTATTACCGAAATAAGGCTCAGATTGTAAAAAACATTGCTTTTCCTTTAAGCCGTGTCCCAATTCCCAGAGTGCACGGTTCGGAGAGTGGTTTGAAGGGCGTATGCGTCACATCCAGCGCAACGACTGCTGTCCCATTTCTTTTTTGTCCCATGCACAGTTAACACGCACTTTCCATGGAAATTGAGGCGTGGACCAAGCGTGTGAAAATGCACGTTTCACGCACTCATATATCCCAGCATGCACCTCGCGCTACTTCTTCTATGGGAGAAAATGGAGTCAGCGGCTTCTTCCCGTAGTTGTGAGACCTGTCCCATTTCGCAGACGGCCATGTGGTCCGCGGACTGCAGTCAGGGCTGAGCAAGTATGCACCGCCTTGACTGCAGTCTGAGCCAAACTGTGCACTCTGGGAATTGGGACACGGCAATTGCCTTATATCTGTCTGAAGGGAGGAGCTAACTAAAGGGGCTGTACTATTTTTGTTTTTTCCATGTACATATCATTTAAAAGTACTTCTTATGGGTCAAAATGAGACCGCTGTATGCCATCTGCATCGAATCATAAAAAAAGAAGGATTTTAGGAAAGCGTTGGGAAAGTGAGGAGTATAGCCTGTAATCCTGTTTTCTCTAAGCATTCCAAAAATCACTAGGTTGCGCTCCCAGATTGTTATGTAATAGATAAGAAACTCAGAAGTGTCCATTACCAGATTTGTTTTGAGCATTTCTGGCTTTTCAAACTGCTCTCACTGAACACATGAATTAGCATAGCAATGGCATTGCAAAATGGCTGCTAAATGGCTTTTTTCATTGTTCATACTTTAAGATGTCATCAGAGGGAGCTCTAAAAATATCGAATTACGTTTTTTCTGACAAGCATCATGATCGGGACTTGATTTGGGATTTGTGTTTGAATAATAGAATTCTGTTCATTACTGTGGTACCTCACCTTACGAAAGACCCAACAAACGAAAATTTCAAGTTACGAAACGCCTTCACGTAAAATTTTGGTCTCTAGATACGAAAGAAAATTCAAGTTACGAAACGCGAAATCTCAAAAATTCAAATAATGCGCGCTCAGCCACACACATTATACGCTTTTCTCAGACTGAATTTAAACTTTTCTCACATTTGTCTCTCGTTTAAACACTCAAACTTTCATAGATTTTCAACAAAATTATTAATAGTGAAGTGTGGGGGAAGGGGGAGGGGGGAGAAAACTGCGCTCTGACACGTGTGATAGCGCAGCATGACCCGGCGCGGGGCTGCCAGCAGGTCTAGACCTGGAATAAACAGGACTGGTCCAGGACTATACCTGGACTAAACCAGGACTAAACCTGGACTAAACCAGGACTAGACCAGGTGGATTAAAGCGCCGCGCGGGTCTATTTCCTGGTTTCGTTTCGAGTCACGGCTGAGGCGAGCAGCGAGGGGGACCGCACGCAGTCTGAGCGCATGAACGAACGCATGCAAGAGCCGCGGTGGTCTAGACCTGGTCTAGACCTGGTCTAGACCTCCTCTAGACCAGGTCTAGAGGACCAGGTCTAGGTCCTCGAGGAGGACCTAGAGGAGGCACGGTTTGAGCACGGGTCTCATTCATGCGCTCAGACTGCGTGCGGTCCCCCTCGCTGCTCGCCTCAGCCGTGACTCGAAACGAAACCAGGAAATAGACCCGCGCGCGGCGCTTTAATCCACCTGGTCTAGTCCTGGTTTAGTCCTGGTTTAGTCCAGGTTTAGACCTTGGTCTAGACCTGGTATAGTCCATGTTTAGTCCTGGGTCTACAGTCTCTACGCAGAACACAATGTTACACTATAAAAAAAGTTACACTATAAAAAAAAAACTTGGATCGGGGCCTTGGAACGAATCAGGCTTTTTCCATTGAAATAGCTACTCAACTTACGAAAAATTCACGTTACGAAACCACTTCTGGAACGAATTAATTTCGTAAGGTGAGGTACCACTGTATTTTGCATCCAGAAGAACTGATAAAGGCTGAAGGATTACAGTTTTTCATGAAGGATTACGGACCTTGATTAAGCACTGAACAATCGCTGGACACCTCTGATACGTGATTGTGATTCGAGCCGGGATTGTGTGCGAGCTTCGAGCTTGTTATTGTGACTGTATGGTTCATTGCTGCAAAAATGGCACCGCCAAGAAGAGGCCCAACACCGGAGGAGTTCGGGGGTATTAAAGCTTCCATCGACTTCCTGACCGGGGAGATGAAAACAGTCCGTGAGCAGCAAACACAGCTCCTGACACTGCTGGAGCAGGTGAAAGAACTTCGGATCCAGAGTGCAGAGAAGGATCAGCACATTCAGGATTTGGAGAGGCGAGCTGACGAACTGGAACAATACACCTGCATGAATGACTTGATCGTCACCAGGATTAAAATCAAGCCGCGTTCATATGCACGAGCGGTGGCCACTGAGGGCTGCCCAGTGACGAAGAGTTACAGGTTGCATCCTTCCTCCATGACAAGGGGATAGAGATGGACCCTGTCACCCACTGCCCTCCAGGAACAACCGAACACCTGCTGCTTGTCCATCGGAAAAGCAAAGTGGCTCTTTTACAGTTTTTCTCCATTGGTTTGGCTCATTTCTTGAAATAGAAATTACATTCTCAAAACAACATGGATAAATTCCCAAATTATTTGGCCATTGTTCACAACAGAGTGGATATTCTCATTGATTTAATCAAATTGCAGTTGTCTTAGTACATCTCTTCAAATCATTAAGTACAAGTAGTCTACAGTTAGCACAGTCAGCCTACATTTAGCACAATTTTCAAGTGAATACATCTTGTTGATCTAAACTGATTCTCTCCAAAACATGTCAGGGTTATTTCATTTCATGCAGAATAGTCAGTCCAATTGTCAAAATTAGTCGGGAACATACAGTAAGAGACTGAATACCATATGAATTTATTGGATCATCCGGTGGACAGGAGGGCGAGGATCAATTATAAATAAAGCTAAGCAAAACCTTGATCACAATGCACTTCGTATTCTATGTTGTTCATTGATTCTTCCCTATTTTATATATTGTGTTGACGTTTGGGGTAATAATTACCAATGTTCAACTAATCCACTATTTCTTCTGCAAAAAGGGCCGTGAGGATCATTTATTAAATGTTTTTTTAAAGCATTTAATAAACAACTGCCAAAAAATTTGCAAAAATATTTAGCTCTTAAAGAGAACATTTCTAGTTTGAGAGGTTACATTTCTAGGTTAGAGGTTATTTCTAGGTTGAGACTCAAAGTGGGGGCTCCATCTCAATCGTCAGTTGGCCCAGCTGAATGGCTGCGATGACGATGGGGTAGAGTTCGAACAAGGCGGAAGAGCAGTCTGCTGGCCTGAGAGCGAGGAGCTCAGGGGGGCCATGCAGAAGCGAACCATCTTCAAAGTTCAAGTTCAAAGTCAGTTTTATTCAGATCATCCAGGAATTCGCGATGTTGCGATTTGCAACTTCAACGCAACTTCAGCCAATCCCCACGAATTCAGGGCGGTGTTGCAATTTTGACCAATCACCGCAACTTTCCCGCAATTTTTACTAATTTTGACCAATCATCGGCGACGTATTGAACGCCGACCAACTTCCTTCTGTGTAGGAGACATAACTGAGATGAGGTGCACGGTGCGTTTGTGTGTGTGCGGCAGAGGCGGTGGGTCACGTGAGTGTGGGTGTGTGCACGTACAGAAGTGTGTGCGTGTAAAAGCGCGCGCTCACCTGTCACACAGAGGAGAGAGTCAGGGTTGGGGTGTAGCCGTATTTTTTGTTGAACGCAAACCATTCATTCATCTTTCACGTTAATCTGTTCATCCTGCTGGTTTTCATGAGTTCCATTTCATCCTGCTGCGCTGTCATAACTGTGTGCGCTCTTTTTGTAATAAATGCACAAAACGCATATCTGGATCTCAGCGTATCTGTCACCACAGCCTCCTCTTTGCGCGTCACAAATCTGCGAGCCACAGGACCCAACCTCATATTCTCGGCGGCTAAAAGGTTTGAGTTTGAAAGCCGTAACATTCTGCTTTACTTCCGTGTGACGAAACGAAACTGCGGCCGTGTCCCAGTTCCCAGAGTGCACAGCTCGGAGCGCCAAGGAGCAGTCAAGGAGGTCAAGGAGCAGTCAAGGAGGTGCACACTTGCTCAGTCCAGACTGCAGTCCGCGGACCGCTTAACGACTGCGGTGTTCGGACCGCGTGGTAACTGCGCATGGGACAAAAAAGAAGTGGGACAGCAGTCGTCGCGCCGGTGTACTGTCGAAATATGTGACGCACATGCCCTTCGGGCCACGCTCCGAGCCGCACACTCTGGGAATTGAGACACGGCTTCTAATGACAAAGAAACATGTCTGCGGCGCCATTTGCCTACAAAAATAACAGCAAAAGACCGCGCGAAACAGTTCCCCTCCTAGTAGTAATTTATTTTTGATGTTGGTAAGGTTGTTTTAGGACCATATCTGTGATCTCTGTGTCTTTGTATTATTCTTTGTCAGTAATAACTCAGTATTCAAAATATTACTCAATTTGAATTACAAAAAGCGAAAATCGCAACTATTTATCGCAACTTTCACTTCCTCCCGCAACAAAATCGCAACAAAAACCTTAAAAGCACCACAACTTTCATCGCAACTTTTTGGAAAAGCTCCCGCAAATTCAGGCATTTTAGCCCGCAACAATCACAAAAAATGCCCGCGAAATCCTGGGGGGTCTGATTATTGTCAATTCTGCCATATGTGTTCAACATACAGTGAATCGAAATTTCGTTTGGCCAAGCAGTGCAAATAATGATAAAACCCTCCAAAACCAACTGAAGGAGCTGCATCTGTGAAGAGTTGGATGTCTTCGGGAGAAGAGCGTTAGATTTCATAATGTCAACACATTAGAAGCCAGTGCTAGGAATAGATGATCAGTCTTATCAGCTTTGTCTGCCCTGACAGCGTTCCATTTAAGCAAACTCTTCTGTACAGCAAGATTAATGCATTGTGTCTGTGCGTATGGTGTTTTTGTTGTTATGATTTGCCACTCTGAGCAAATGCTAATACATACTTCCATTATATTTCATTTGTTTCTCTGCAAACAGATCCAGTGTTGCCATGTTCCTTTTCTCCTCTAGCAGTGATGATTTCAACAGTGTATTCAAATCAGTAACAATGAAGCCTTTAACATATTGTTGTTTATCCACAGACAGCACTGAGCCAACAGAAGAGATTAAAAAAAACACTGGTACTATTAATAAAAAATGCAGATCATTTTATTTCTTGGTTGCAGGCACGGGAAGTTTCGAGATCCCTGTTCTGTGCCTCCTGGTCCACGGAGAACCCAGGATCCTAAAGGTCAGCGGGTGTGTTAAACAAGATTATTAAAGATGTCGTATTAACATATTTCACGCATAAAAATGATACAGTGCTGTACAGCAGTGTGAACTCACTTTTATGAGGTTTAATGATGTAAGAGCTGGTGTGAAGACTGGAAGTGTTAAGAGAAGGGCACAAAAGACAATGCAAGGAGCCAAGCCTTCCTTTAATTCAAATGCTAACAAAACATTCTATAAAAAGAATGTTTTGTGGTTGATTTCAGTAGCAACACCAAGAGTGCCCAAACAACCAAAACAAACATGATGACACCAACAGACATATTTCAGCCTTAAAGGGATATGCCACCCCAGGTCAAATTTGGGCATCTCCCCACAGTCCAGAGACTAAAATAAGTGGTGGAAAGCGTTTTCCTGCTCACCCAGCCGGAGAGCTTGCCTTGGTCATTTTGGGTGGGAACTATTTTCCAGTGCGGAAGAATACAGCCGAATCACGCACCATGTTGTGCAACAGGGGAACTCCCTTCCCGGTGCGTAACTGGGATTCCCCTGGCAGCGTACTGCGTGATACGGCTTTATTCTTCCGCACTGGAAAATAGTTCCCACCCAAAATGACCAAGGCAAGCTCTCCGTGTTGATTTGCACATTTATTTGCACTCGATATGAATGCGCACTACACAGCAAGTAATTGGGAAACGCATCGAGCAAATTAATTCCTTTTGGCCGAAATCTTTCTCTGGCGACGTTAGACTCCAGTCTAAGGCGGAGGAGCTGCAGATACCGCGGCGGTCAGTGGCGACAGACTCGGACAATGGCTGGGTGAGCAGGAAAACGCTTTCCACCACTTATTTTAGTCTCTGGACTGTGGGGAGATGCCCAAATTTGACCTGGGGGTGGCATATCCCTTTAAAGGTCCCATGGCATGAAATTTTCACTTTCTGAGGTTTTTGAACGTTAATGTGAGCTCCCCTACCCTTTTTAGCCCCCCCCATGGTTAAAAGTTGGGAAATGTCTAAACTGAGCATTTGCGATCCTTTTCTGCGTTTGAAAAAAACACAGCTCAAACGGGCGGTTCTGGACAAGGCACCTTATTGACGTCAGATCGAAGAAAGAAATGCAAATGCAGTTCCACCATCGTCTGGATCTCCACCCCCTGTCTCTGGAAATCACGCCCAGAGAGTTTGGACTGCGGAGGAGCTACGCAATGCGAAATGCGTTTTTTATTTGCCTGGAGGCACGTGCGAGTGTTTCTAGGCTCGGAAGTCCTTTACCCGACCCTCTGGACCTCTGAAACAGCAGTGGTTTAATTTTATTTTCTGTGAAAATGTGTTTTTTTCACTGAAATGCCTCTCCTTTCTGTCTTCGTGCTTAAAACGCGGAAGTTGGGAGACAGCGCGGCTTAGAGGAGCGGGTGGGGGGGGGGTCTTTCTCATGCAGTGTGTCATGTGTCATGCATGAGTGTTGATTTTGAAGAAGGATTCATTTACAGTATTAGGGAACCATTAAGGAGCCATATAAAAGCATCAAGAAGTACCATGTCATGGGACCTTTAAAGGTACAGTGTGTAGGATTCGTGGTGCATAGGTGGTGTAGGTACCATGCACTTCCTCTTTTGGCTACGGCAGACCTCGAGGGTCACCCGGGCGCGCCGTAGCGCCGACAGCTCGCGTACCCGCGCACGAACCGTGCGCCGCTGTATACATAAAACGCGGTTCCCCGTTCACTTTTTTTTTTTTTTTTTCGCATGAAAACACACAATCCCGATCATGATTCATGACAATCTACACATCAAATGAAACCTTACAGTCTCCTCTTTTTGACTATGCAATTCATTTCCCGGCACAACAATCACTCCCCGAGCACATGGGGCTTTTATACAGAAAAGCACAAAACGAGGTTTGTTACTTAGCTTACCTTTGAAGGCTCTGGACAGGTCAAACTCTGTATTTCACCATAAACTTGGTCTCAATCTGTCCATAAGGATCCAGTGAATAAAATCCAGTAAAACAATTTAGTCCAAAATACGTCTTAGATCCATTACGAGTGTGATACAGCAGCATGCTTGTTTACACGAGGCTCCCCCCTTCCCCCCTCCCCTTCCCCCCTCCCCTTCCCCTTCGCTCCTCCGCTCCCTCAGGCAGCGCGGCTGAGCAGCTGTTAGCAGGAGTCTAGGCGAAGGATGAGCCCAAATGTCCTTCTGCGGCTCTCGTATTCAAAATGGCTGCCTCTATATGGGGACGATCCCCCTTTTATGTGACTATATCTAAGTCCAAAAGAATACTTTGATTTCATGATGGAAGTGAAAAGGCTTGGAAAACAATGTATTTTTGAATGGGTATCTTCAATTTCAGTAATTAACAGGTAAAAATCTTACACACTGTCCCTTTAAGCAAAAATCCGGATAATTTTATTTTTTTTAAATGTGCAAAAGGTAAGCAATTTGAGCATTTGTGGACAGGGAGGGTGTCTGTGCTGTTCTCTAAACTAGATTTAACTAAAGTTTGATTTTTCATCTTATTCTGCTGTTGTGACACTTCGACCAATCAGACTGGAGGAATGGTTTGAATGTCCTGATTGCTTTTAGTGAGAATCATCCCAGATTCAGATGCTATACATATGAATCTGTGGTGAGTCAAGCTAGTCATCTGCTTGTCTCCATGGAGATAGATAAGTTTAAAGGTCCCATGACATGGTACTTCTTGATGCTTTTATATGGCTCCTTAATGGTTCCCTAATACTGTAAATGAATCCTTCTTCAAAATCAAGACTCAGTGCATGAGAAACAGAGATAAGATGAGAAAGAGTAATTTTTCTCTCTCTGAACAGGCCATTATGGGCGTTGTTGCTTGAATGCAAATGAAGAGAAAAGAGATGGCCTATAGTAGAGGGTGGGGGCATGCCCAAACTCTCCGCTCTCAGCTGTCAGCTGTCCGCTCTGATCCATTTTAGAGATTAGAAGCGTTCCATTGAAAAATAAACACATTTCCACAGAAAATAAAATTAAACCACTGCTGTTCAAAGGTCCAGAGGCTCAGATAAAGGACTTCCGAGCCTAGAAACACTCGGACGTGCCTCCAGGCAAATAAAAAAACGCATTTCGCATTGCCTAGCGCATTCACAGTCCAATCTCTCTGGGCGTGATTTACAGAGACGCTGAGTACAGACAGACGGGGGGTGGAGCTGCATTTTTCGATCTGACGTCACATAGTTGCCTTGTCCAGAATCGCCCGTTTGAGCTGTGTTTTTTTCTAACGCAGAAAAGGATCGCAAATGCTCAGTTTAGACATTTCGCAACTTTTAGCTATTGGGGGGGGGGGGCTAAACAGGGTAGGGGAGCTCACATTAACGTTCAAAAACCTCAGAAAGTGAAAATTTCATGCCATGGGACCTTTAAGGCCATGCTATTGAGCATTTCATGCAATGCAGTAACATTTCCATGGAAACGAGCAGGTGGTAGACTCTATAAAAGTTACATACTGCACCTTTACTTTAAAAATACTTTTTAATACTTAAAAAATGGAAGGCTTCATGTGAACAAAGTAGTTTTCTGTACATGCTTAATCCAAAGCCTTTGCAACAGAACAATGTAGTCTAAGCCTTACATTTATTGTAAAAGTCTGTGACATTCTGGGAAACGTCTGTACTGCGATACCATCGTGTTGCAAATAATGTTCCACCCAAACCTTATCTTTTTGAGGCACACATAAACACTGTTCTTTGACATTTCACATTCACTACTTTGCCTTGTTTGCTCTCTTCTTACTCTGATAATGGAAGAGTGTGTGTGGACCCCTGTTTTCTGTGTGGCCTGGCCTGAACTTGTGCAGAGAGATTGTTTCTGCTCTTATTGAAGTATGTTTGGCTTGAGTTCTGGCTTATTTGCATTCTCAAAGCTGCACACTTGGAGATTATGGAAAGTAGCAAGCACTCAAGTCACAGAAATAGCTGAACACAACACCTACAAATGTCCAACCTGATCATTGTCAGGGGCTCTACAATGCTTTGTGTAACTACTGTTATTTTGTGCCTATAAAGTGGTACCCTTAAAGGTGCTGTACCTGATTATTACTGTCTGAAAAGTGTGAAAAGTTTAAAAAACTGAATAGTTCCTTGGAAAAGTTATCACTTTCCTTAAGCATTCTGAGCATTCTAATTACTCACCACGATGAGTTTCTAAGCACTTCTCACAACAGAGACTAGAGCGTAGTTTTGTTGTAACGCTAACAACAACTAGCATGCTAACACAAACTTCCTGATAATCAGACAACAAAACGCTTTCTAATTCAATGCAGACAGTACAGAGTGGACTTACAGTGGTACCTCACCTTACAAAATTAATTCGTTCCAGAAGTGGTTTCGTAACATGAATTTTTCGTAAGTTGAGTAGCTATTTCAATGGAAAAGGCCTGATTCGTTCCAAGGTTTTTTTTTTTATAGTGTAACTTTTTTTTTTTTACAGTGTAACTTTGTGTTCTGCTTCCTGATTGGCTAAGAGACTGTAGAGCCAGGACTAAACGTGGAATAAACCAGGTCTAGACCATTTCTAAACCAGGTCTAAACCTGGACTGGACCTGGACTAAACCAGGATTAAACCACCACGTGCCGCTCTTTGCTGGTTTCGTGCGGCTGGTTTGTGGCTCGGGCTCCAGAGTATGCGGTCCGGGCGCCGCGGTTCTATCTCGTGCTCACAGACCTGGCGCCGGTCATGCAGACCAGGACTAGCGGTGCTCCTCGCACGGCGCGGGGCTTCCGGAGCCGTGTCTCCCCCCACGCTTCACTATTTAATACATTTTGTTGAAAATCTATGAAAGTTTGAGTGTTTAAACGAGAGAGAAATGTGATAAAAGTTTAATTCCAGTCTGAGAAAAGCGAATAATGTGTGTGGCGAGGCGTTTAGAGTCTTAAAACATGTAGAATAATTGTAAAATATAAAGTTGTCCTACTTCGGGCATTTCTCTTGTTGCGGGTTATTTCTGGAACCTAACCCCGTGTGTGTTGATAAAGTGTATTTACGTTTCGGGGTGTGCATCTGAGCGCGCATTAATTGAATTTTTGAGATTTCACGTTTCGTAACTTGAATTTTCTTTTGTATCTAGAGACCAAAATTTAACGTGAAGGCGTTTCGTAACTTGGAATTTTCGTTTGTTGGGTCTTTCGTAAGGTGAGGTACCACTGTATTTTGAAATATATCTGTACCGGGGCAAGATACATTTTGCTCAAATACATAGGAACTGTGTAACTTTTCTAGTCCGTCAAAAACTTTACTCCATCGAGAAGTTATTCTTTTATCTGGAATGTTATCTGAAATGATACTCTTTAAATTAACATTACTTAAATTCAGACTATTAATCTGGACGTTGATCATTTATTTTTATTATGCATTGACCATGCATATGGCCCAAGATCAGAGCAAAAAGTAATTGAAAAGACAAATCAAAACAAATGAGAAATGTAGCTAAAATTGCTAAACACACAAATACACATACAATGAATATAAATGTGTAAAGGAAAACATTTTGGGAGATTTAAAAAACTGTGAAACTTGCCAGTAAAGTAGGAAAAATGCAATGGTAAATACAGTGGTACCTCACCTTACGAAATTAATTCGTTCCAGAAGTGGTTTTGTAATGTGAATTTTTCATAAGTTGAGTAGCTATTTCAATGGAAAAAGCCTGATTTCTTCCAAGGCCCCGATCCAAGTTTTTTTTTTTATAGTGTAACTTTTTTTTATAGTGTAAGACTGTGTTCTGCGTCCTGATTGGCTAAGAGACTGTAGACCCAGGACTAAACGTGGACTAAACCAGGTCTAAACAAGGTGACTCTATACCTGGACTGGACCAGGACTAAACCTGGACTAAACCAGGACTGGACACCAGGATTAAAGCGCCGCGTGCGGGTCTATTTCCTGGTTTCGTGCTAGCTCTGCTATTAGCAGCAGCACCGGCGCCAGCACGAGACCCGTGCTCAAACCGTGCCTACTCTAGACCAGATCTAAGCCAAGTCTAAACCAGGATTAAACCACCGTGTGCGGGTCTATGTCCTGGTTTCGTGCTAGCTCTGCTGGTGTACCTCACGAGTCACGGCTGAGGCGAGCAGTGAGGAGGGAAGGAGATGTGCACGCAGTCCGAGCGCATGAACGAACGCAGGCAAGAGCCGCGGTGGTTTAATCCTGGCTTAATCCTGGTTTAGATCTGGTTTAGACCTGGTCTAGAGGAGGCACGGTTTGAGCACGGGTCTCGTGCTGGCAGCCCTGCGCCGGGTCATGCTGCGCTATCGCACACGTGTCCGCGCGCACACTTCTCCCCCCTCCCCCTTCCCCCCACACTTCACTATTAATACATTTTGTTGAACATCTATGAAAATTTGAGTGTTTAAACGAGAGACAAATGTGAGAAAAGTTTAAATCCAGTCTGAGAAAAGCGTATAATGTGTGTGGCTGAGCGCGCATTATTTGAATTTTTGAGATTTTGCGTTTCATAACTTGAATTTTCTTTCGTATCTAGAGACCAAAATTTAAGGTGAAGGCGTTTCGTAACTTGGAATTTTCGTTTGTTGGGTCTTTCGTAAGGTGAGGTACCACTGTATAATACAATCTATGGTATTATGTTGTTTCCTCATCAAAAACATACTTGGAGTTCTGTTTTGTTCTGTTTTGTTTTGTTCTGTTTTGTTTTGTTTTGTTCTGTTCAGGTTTAATACCCAAGTCCTGCACATTTAGGCTGAGTTCTGCTCTCACCTTGTGATGTCATGTGGTAATACAGGCTCCAATATGTTTTTAAACTCTATACAACTTCACTAGAACCATTTGGATAATTGTAGCCCTGGAATTTCCAATCTCTTCTAAACAAAAGGTACCTGCTAACTTGAAAACCACCTCTTCATGACATCACAAGGTAGAACAGAGCATTCAATTGCAGGTAGTGTTATATCACAAAAATACTTTGAAAAAAAAACTGACTGAGTGGGGTTTCCGCTCAGCAGATCTGACCTGTAACTTGGTCTGGTTTGGTCTCCATGAACATAAAAAGGTTTAGTACCATACTGTGTAACATTCCAGACAAAGCAATAAGATCTCCATGAAGAAAAGAAAAGCATTTGATGGACCCTCCACCAGAAAAGTTACACGTTGCATCTTTAATGTTAAACCATGTGTTCTCAGGGCTCTCAAGTTTGCGAGTTTGGGGGGGGTGCGAGTGAACAATTTTTGGGGCTTGAATTGCGTGAGAAATGCCGTGTGAGCGTGTGAACACGTCGAATTGCGTGTTGAGAGCCCTGTTTGTCTAAAGAGCAAACTTAAACTACAAAGCAACTAATGACAGTTATATAAATGAAGTTATTACCTGATGGTTCTCAGTTTGTTTTATCATCACCGCACTTTGTCAGTGCGCGCTGAGAGGGGCGGGGAGGAGGGACCGGGGCGGGGGGAGCGGGACATTTTTAACCGGGCCCGCGGCTCACCGCGGCTCACCGCGGGCAGTTCGGCTCTGGGCCGCGCGTATTCCGCGCGTAAGCCGTCGGGGAGGACACGTTACGCACAGACGGAGACACCGGGACCGGAGTCGGTGCGTCTCAGAGGAGACGTGGCACCGGGACTGAGGCTCAGGACATGCCCGGGGGACGGCGCGTCACCGGCCTCCGCTCGGACCGCACGGCCGTCCCCCCGGGAGGGGGCGGTGCTGAAAACGCGCGGAGCCTGCATAAACTAAGCCACACAGACCGATTTTCTGGGCACAAAAAAATAAAAAATAAAAAAATAAAAACACATCAGCGTGAGAAATGCCATGTGTGGCGTGTGTGCGTGTGAATACGTCGAATTGCGTGTGTCACACTCTCAGTGCGTGAGACTTGAGAGCCCTGTAGAATGCCATAACAACTACAGTGGTACCTCACCTTACAAAATTAATCTGTTCCAGAAGTGGTTTCGTAACGTGAATTTTTTGTAAGTTGAGTAGCTATTTCAATGGAAAAAGCCTGATTCGTTCCAAGACCCCGATCCAACTTTTTTTTTATAGTGTAACTTTTTTTATAGTGTAACATTGTGTTCTGCGTAGAGACTGTAGACCCAGGACTAAACGTCGACTATACCAGGTCTAGACCAAGGTCTAAACCAGGACTAAACCTGGACTAAACCAGGACTAGACCAGGTGGATTAAAGCGCCGCACGCGGGTCTATTTCCTGGTTTCGTTTCGAGTCACGGCTGAGGCGAGCAGCGAGGGGGACCGCACGCAGTCTGAGCGCATGAACGAGACCCGTGCTCAAACCGTGCCTCCTCTAGACCTCCTCTAGACCTGGTCTAGACCTCCTCTAGACCTGGTCTAGACCACCGCGGCTCTTGCATGCGTTCGTTCATGCGCTCAGACTGAGTGAGGTCCCCCTCGCTGCTCGCCTCAGCCGTGACTCGAAAATGAAACCAGGAAATAGACCCACGTGCAGCGCTTTAATCTACCTGGTTTAGTCCAGGTTTAGTCCTGGTTTAGTCCTGGTTTAGTCCTGGTTTAGTCCTGGTCCAGTCCTGGTTTAGTCCAGGTCTAGACCTGCTGGCAGCCCCGCGCCGGGTCATGCTGCGCTATCACACGCAGTTTTCTCCCCCCCCCCCCCCCCCACGCTTCACTATTCATAATTTTGTTGAAAATCTATGAAAGTTTGAGTGTTTAAACGAGAGACAAATGTGAGAAAAGTTTAAATTCAGTCTGAGAAAAGCGTATAATGTGTGTGGCTGAGCGCGCATTATTTGAATATTTGAGATTTCGCGTTTCGTAACTTGAATTTTCTTTCGTATCTAGAGACCAAAATTTAACGTGAAGGCGTTTCGTAACTTGAAATTTTCGTTTGTTGGGTCTTTCGTAAGGTGAGGTATCACTGTACTCTCTTTGTGTGACTGTGCAGAGGATGTGCAAAGGCATCGCAAACTCCACCCCCTGGCTGATCCTGGCGGGCTCGGGGGGTGTGGCTGACATCCTGGTGTCGCTGATGAACCGGGGCTGCTGGGAGTCGGACAGTGTGCACGAGCTGCTGCTGGACACCTTCCCCCACGCCCACCACAGCACCGACGTCAGCAACTGGGTCAAACTGGTGAGCATCCTTTCGTCATATTGGTTTGTAAAATCATAATGATCATAATGGGTTTATATAGCACCTTTGAAGACCAGTGGTGGAAGAAGTACTCATCAATCATGTCACCACAGATGACGGGGCAATAAAATATGTAAAAAGTAAAAGTACCACATGAAAAAACCTACTTCAGTAGAAAGTGCCCATTTGCAAATGTAATTAAAGAGTAAAAGGTAGAAGTATTTCTCTATGTAGCGATTTTGATGAAGGTTTATGGTGAATTTTGTTCAACAGAAATAACTGAATTAATATTTTTTTACTTAGCTGTATTTCTTTGTATATTTTGTTTGCTCAAACTATGAACATGTTAAAAATAGTCTTTTCAGCAGGTCTCAAATAATATTTAAAAAAAGTAAAAATAATACAAACTTTTACTTTTCAGTCCTCTTCAAAGTAGTAGAGTAGAAAGTACAAATACCTGCTCTCAGATGTAGTTGCAGATACCTAAAATTTGTACAGTACTTTACTACTTTTACTTTTTTACGTTCAACCACTAAATCTTGTGAGCAGGGCCGCCATGATTTAATTACATTTTTAAAATAATATTCTATTAAAATATTAAAAAAAAAAAAAAAAAAGTGGGACTAATGACAAAACGAGATGCGTCTTTAAAAATATTCTTAAAATCTGCATTATCTTCTGATTGTCTGAGAAACAAAGTCACAGCTACTCTTAAACAGGCCAAACATTTTGCTTGAATTTATTCAAAAGTTAATCGTAAAATTATGTGCAAAAATAAAAAAAAAACAGTTGTGCTGTTATCACTGTTAAAATTAAAGGCAGTTGAGCTGGCTAGCTCAACTGGTAAGTCACATGACTTTTACCTGGGGGACCTGGGTTCAAATCCCCCCTGAGCAAGCCAGTGTGGGTCCTTGGGCAAGACCCTTCACAGTACTGCCCCCCGGGCGCCAGAAAGACGAGCTGCCCAAAGCAGCCCACTTGGGTCGAATGCAGAAGTGAATTTCTCCTGTTTGTCACTGTGTGTGCGATCAATAAAGTCTTAATCTTAAAGGAAAATTAACGCTTTTTTACAATCTGAGCCTTATTTCGGTAATAAAACAAGTTGTTTTACTCACCCATAGCACTTTGGTGTCATATGGAGCACTTCCAGAGATGTTTTAGATTTGCGGTTAGCCTAGCGCAACTTCTAGTCATAGCTCGGGGCATATAATATATTCCCCAAGCATGTAATATGCCCCGTGCGGGCTCCAAATAGCACAAACTTTAGCACTTTTCAAATCATAGAAGCTCGATGTCTTAGTCTACGATTTCGTTTGAGTCAAAAGTGGCCTGTAATCCGAGATTTATCCATAGTTTACAGCTTTGCGTTTCATGTTTGGGTCCCGGGAGCTGAGAGCACAGTCCACACATGCACTGGCGCACTGGCCTCCTCATCTACTCGAAACTATGGCTAAATCTCGGATTACAGGCCACTTTTGACCAAACGAAATCGTAGGCTAAGACATCGGGCTTCTATGATTTGAAAAGTGCTAAAGTTTGTGTTATTTGGAGACCGCAAAGTAATGCCCTGAGCACTCAAGTTAACAGACACACTACAACATAACTTCTACGAAACTGCTCAAAATGACACCAAACTGCTATGGGTGAGTAAAACGACTTGTTTTATTGCCGAAAGAAGGCTCAGATTGTAAAAAAAAAACAGTTACTTTTCCTTTAAATCTGAAATGATATTGATGACAATAGCATTGATTGGCAGTAGCAATTCATTATATTTTTTATTTATTTATTTATGTATTTAAATTCAGTGCATAAATTGGCTCAGAACTTTCAAACTATTCCATCTGTTCCAATTAGCAATCAATCCAACTTCAGCCTACTTCCAGCAAATGAAATCAAGGTTGGGAAGATTATCTGTTCATTGAATAGAAGTAAATCAAAGGATATTTATGGACTTGATACCAGCTTTCTAAAAACTTTCCTGTCCATTAAATGCTACGATAAACAAATCTATCTATGAAGGTGTGTTCCCGGAGCTCGACACCCCGCCATAATCACCCTTATTTTTAAATCAGATCACAAACATGATGTTGGCAGTTATCACCCTGGAAGCATCCTCAACCTTCTCAAGCTTGAAATGGTTGTGGCAGAGCAATTTACTGCACGCTTGGATTTAAACTCTCTTTTACACCCCTCTGCAATTTAGGTTTAGACAAAAATATTCAACAGATTTAGCCTGCTGTTACCTTCTGGAAACCATCAGGGTTCACGTATAGACCAAAAAAAGAAAGAAAAGAAAAGTAGTTGGGGCAGTCTTCCTTCAAGCCTTCGACACGGTCAATCACCAGATACTTCTCAGCAAGCTAAATAACTACAACCTCTACATGCACACCCAAAATTGGGTTAGGTCCTATTTCAGAGACCAGTATACTGTTGAAATGGGCTGCTTCGTCGAAATGAGCTACCAGTAGCCTAAATCAACTGTGGCGTCTATCGATTTACGCCCCCCTTTGAAATAAGCTACCTTACGTTTTTCGTTTACAGTTGTTCAGATTCAAAGCTCTACAAGAATGAGAACTTCGCACTTCAGTTTCTTCAAATGGGTGCACTGGAGGAGAGGGAGCAGCTCCAGAACATAAGAAAAGAAAATAATCCCGCACTCCGTCTTACTTGCAAAATATAAGATTTATTAAAGGTCCCATGGCATGAAATTTTCACTTTCTGAGGTTTTTGAACGTTAATGTGAGCTCCCCTACCCTGTTTAGCCCCCCATGGTTAAAAGTTGCGAAAGGTCTAAACTGAGCATTTGCGATCCTTTTCTGCGTTAGAAAAAAACAGAGCTCAAACGGGCGATTTTGAACAAGGAAACTTATTGACGTCAGCTCGAAAAAAGAAATGCAAATGCAGTTCCACCCCCGTCTGTCTGTACTCAGCGTCTGTGTAAATCACGCCCAGAGAGTTTGGACTGCGGAGGAGCTACGCAATGCGAAATGCGTTTTTTTATTTGCCTGGAGGAACTTGCGAGTGTTTCTAGGCTCGGAAGTCCTTTATCTGAGCCTGTGGATATCTGAAACAGCAGTGGTTTAATTTTATTTTCTGTGGAAATGTGTTTATTTTTCAATGGAACGCTTCTCATCTCTCCCTCCGCGCAAAAACACGGAAGTGGGTCAGAGCGCACAGGGCACAGCTGAAAAGGAAAGAGTGGAGAGTTTGGCCACGCCCTCACCCGCTACTATAGGCCATCTCTGTCCTCCTCATTTGCATTAAAGCAACAACGCCCATAATGGACTGTTCCAGAGTGACATTTATGACTCTTTCTCATCTTATCTCTGTTTCTCATGCACTGAGTGTTGATTTTGAAGAAGGATTCATTTACAGTATTAGGGAACCATTAAGGAGCCATATAAAAGCATCAAGAAGTACCATGTCATGGGATCTTTAAGACATGTAAAGTTTCGGCACTAGGAATCAGGAATCAGGAAGGTTTTATTGCCATATGAGTGAACAGGTTCACAACATTAGGAACTTGCTTTGATACCTAGAGCGGACAGACACTCCGAGCACCAGGGCTGCCATTCGCGGCGCCAACTTGGTTGCAGAGTAGAAAAAGATGCAGTACAATCAATAACAATTTAACAACATGTAATGACAGAAAAACAATTGGAGATATAACATAAGGTGATCTTTTTTGTTGGTAACATAAGGAAGGATGTGGGGGGGGTCAGATTGGAAATCGATGAAGTTGATTGAACCGAGAGCAGAGGTCAGACCTTCTAAAGACAGGGAATTCTACTATTATTTCTGTTTTCAGTGACAGTGTAAGAGTGTGTGCCATGTTTATGTAGAGTCCAGATAACAGATGGCCTTGGAAGTGTTCATGCAGGGAGGCGAAGTCAAAACACAGATAACCATTGAAGCCACAGATTTTCACAGGAAGACATAATAATAATAATCCAAGGGGTTAATTTAGAAATAAATTTTTAGAGACTCAGGTAAATAATTTAGACTGAGCTCGGGTGCCTGACCCCCATCTTCACATCGCCATGAAGATTCATGAGAGATCTCATTAGTTCCTCTTGGTGCACAGACTGCGCTGCGTTGGCTTTACACAGTTCTGTCACCATCCCCGTGATGATATCCAAACGTCGAGATGTTTCCTTCGGTTGAAATCCTTCCAAAAGGACCTCAACCTGTCCCACTTTCTGATGTAATCCTTTCACAAGATCTCCAACGGCTTCACAATGGCTCGAAATTTCGGCAGACAGCTTAGGGGATAGACAGCTTAGGGGATTAGGCCTTCATCAGGCAAAACAGAGTGAGAGCTAAAGGTGGCCATCTTAAAGATCCCATGACATGGTGCTTCTTGATGCTTTTATAATGGTTTCCTAATACTGTAAATGAATCCTTCTTCAAAATCAAGACTCAGTGCATGAGAAAGACCCATGAACACAGTCAGTCAAAAATATCTCTCTGAAACACTTTATTGTGGGCGTTGTTGCTTGAATGCAAATGAGGAGGACAGAGACAGGCCAGTGCAGCGGGTCGGGGCGTTCCTCTTTAGCGGTGCGATGTGTGCTGGCCCCACTTCCGCGTTTAAGCATGGAGGATGATATTAGACACTTTCCATTGAAAAATAAACATATTTCCACAGAAAATAAAATTAAATCACTGCTGTTTCAGAGGTTCGGAGGCTCGGATAAAGGACATCCGAGCCTGGAAACACTCTCACGTGTCTCCAGGCAAATAAAAAAAACGCATCTCGCATTGCGTAGCTCATTCGCAGTCCAAACTCTCTGGGCGTGATTTCCAGAGACAGGGTGGACATCCAGACGAGTGTGACGTCAGAAAGTTCCCTTATTCAGAATCGCCTGTTTGGGCTGTCTTTTTTCAAACGCGGAAAAGGATCGCAAATGCTCAGTTTACACATTTCACAACTTTTAGCCATGGGGGGGGGCCTAAACAGGGTAGGGGAGCTCACATTAGCGTTCAAAAATCTCAGAAAGTGAAAATTTCATGCCATGGGACCTTTAATTCAGGTTACATAATAATATGGCATAATATGGCTCTACATAAACATGGCACACACTCTTACACTGTCACTGAAAACAGAAATAATAGTAGAAATTCCCTGTCTTTAGAAGGTCTGACCTCTGCTCTCGGTTCAATCAACTTAATCGATTTCCAATCTGACCCCCCCCACATCCTTCCTTATGTAACCAACAAAAAAGATCACCTTATGTTATATCTCCAATTGTTTTTCTGTCATTACATGTTGTTAAATTGTCATTGATTGTACTGCATCTTTTTCTACTCTGCAACCAAGTTGGCGCCGCGAATGGCCGCCCTGGTGCTCGGAGTGTCTGTCCGCTCTAGGTATCGAAGCAAGTTCCTAATGTTGTGAACCTGTTCACTCATATGGCAATAAAAACCTTCCTGATCCTGATCCTGATCCTGATGGCTAGATAATAACAAAACAAATACATTACTTTTCTAAGAGGCTGAAATATTTCGTTGAACTAACATCCAGCTATCACATTTGTGTTCACAAATGTAAAAAACTGTAAAACACAAAATAAAACATTTTTTACTATGTAGGTAGCCCATTTCACATTAAGGTCACCTAGTTCTCTAGTCTTCCAAACCTACTCGTTTATAGAAGCATAACTTAATGTAGACCTAGTAGATAGGCTTACAGGAATTGTTAGATTTAGGCTAAATATAGGCTAATTATACAGCGCCTTTCTAAACAAAGTTACTACATTTTCTACATTCACATGGAAACAAAATAACAAAATACGATGTAATGAAAACGATAACGATGCAGTCAAACATTAAATCCAAACTATTATCATCGGACGTATGATCTGATGTAGGTATTCATATATTGTTCCTTACATGCTTAATTGGTTAAAATATACAATAAAACCAATACACTGTTAAAATGTTACTTACTTGCGTTGTCACAGCTGAAAACAACTTCACTTCTGCCTTCAGATGCTCAAATTGGCGAGCATTTAAACCAGGGCTCTCAAGTTTTGAGCGGGGTCGTGCGTGAGACTGCGTAATTTCCGAGGAGCGGGGGGAAGGGCTTGAATTGCGTGAGAAATGCCGTGTGAGCGTGTGAACGCGTCGAATTGTCTCTCTCAATGCGTGAGACTTGAGAGCCCTGCTGTAAATGTTTGTCTAAAGAGCAAACTTAAACTACAAAGCAACTAATGAGAGTTATATAAATGAAGTTATTACCTGATGGTTCTCAGTTTGTTTTATCATCACCGCAGTGTGCGCTTAGCAGCTGAAACTACACTCTACAGTCTGCCCAACAACAGAACAATCTATTTTCTGATTGGCTGATTTTTTTCCGGGGAGCGGGACGGGGAGGAGGGGGAGAGTTTTTTTTCGCTGAAAACGCGCGGTGCCTGCATAAACTGAGCCACACAGAGCGATTTTCTGAGCACAAAATTGAGCACGTCGAATTGCGTTTGTCACACTCTCAATGCGTGAGACTTGAGAGCCCTGATTAGATATTGTTTATGTGAAGTGAACGCAATATCCATCTGTAGACGCCACAAAACATCACCAGAATGATTCCTCTGACTCTACTCTCAAATGAAGTAGTCTTTTTGCACAAGAACTATAATGAGACTAAATGAGTTGTTGAAATTAACCCTGCTGATGAGCTCCACAGAATGGGGCTCCACATCAGAGCTCTGGAGCTGCAGAGGGAGAGAGGGAGACGGCGTTTCAGCTGTGGAGAGGATTGTATGTGATGACCCAAATTAGAGATGTGGAACAGGAGGAAAGACTGCAGTCATTCCGAAGATGAGACCGGGACACTCTTTTACAGTTCATTTAATGTCGCACTTTAAAGCAGTGCCCTCAGCATTTCAACAGCACTAAAAGTTACATATATTTCTTCAAAGCAGACTTTTAAACTTATAAGTATTTCTCACCTCTCCTGCACTTGTGAATATGGCATATTTAACATAAAAATGTACGTGAAATAACTTAATTCTAAGGTGAATAGTTTGTGGGAGAGCAGGTTGTCGTCCTCTAAGCAGCTGCCATTGTGTCACTAGGCAAGACACTGTACTAGTAATGAATGTGCTGTGTGAGTGTTGATGGCGTTCGGAGATGTCATTAATGCAGAGTGGCTATCACATCAGCCACAGGGCAAATGTGGCTACAGTAATAACTTTTAAAGGTCCCATGGCATGAAATTTTCACTTTCTGAGGTTTTTGAACGTTAATGTGAGCTCCCCTACCCTGTTTAGGGGCCCCCCAATGGCTAAAAGTTGCGAAACGTCTAAACTGAGCATTTGCGATCCTTTTCTGCGTTTGAAAAAAGCACAGCTCAAACGGGCGATTCTGGACAAGGCACCTTTGTTACGTAACATCGAAAAAAGAAATGCAAATGCAGTTCCACCATCGTCTGGATCTCCACCCCCTGTCTCTGGAAATCACACCCAGAGAGTTTGGACTGTGGAGGAGCTACGCAATGCGAAATGCGTTTTTTTATTTGCCTGGAGGCACGCGTGAGTGTTTCTAGGCTCGGAAGTCCTTTACCCAACCCTCTGGACCTCTGAAACAGCAGTGGTTTAATTGTATTTTCTGTGAAAATGTGTTTTTTTCACTGAAATGCCTCTCCTTTCTGTCTTCGTGCTTCAAACGCGGAAATGAGAGACAGCGCAGAGCAGCGCTCCAGAGGCGCAGAGGAGCGGGTGGGAGGGATGGCCCACCCGGGGGGGGCCCCACCTCCCACCCGCTCCTCTAAGCCTATCTCTGTCCTTCTCATTTGCATTCAAGCAAGAAGGCCCAGAATGAGTTGTTCAGAGAGTGAATTTGTGACCATGTCTGTGTAAATGGGTCTTTCTCATGCACTGAGTGTTGATTTTGAAGAAGGATTCATTTACAGTATTAGGGAACCGTTAAGGCACCATATAAAAGTATCAAGAAGTACCATGTCATGGGACCTTTAATGTAACCAACACCAAGAGAATGCAGTATAATAATACATAGTGCAAATGATATGGGAAGTAAGCCAATAGGTTATAACAAAATTATTTTAACAAATTGATGGCATCAGCATAATTGCCTAAGTCATGTTTTGTCCAAATTGGTTTTTTTTGTCTTCTCTCCAGACCATGTTGCATCTGAAACATTTTTACAAACAAAAAACAAAGATTGTTTATTGATATTTTCCCCAAAACCTTGAAAAAATGCCTAAATGAGTATTGCATTGTGTGTCTAAATCAGATCCGTAAGGTCCTGGACAATGGGCACCTCCTTACGGTTCATGATCCTGAGCAGGAGAGCTCCGAGCTGGACACGGTCATCCTGAAGGCCCTGGTCAAAGGTAGGCTGCTCCATGATCTCACTGTGCACCCTTCTTCTGCCACACTACAGCAGGTGTGTCATTCACCTCTGTGTCCTTGTGGCAGCCTGTAAGAGCCAGAGTCAAGAGGCTCAGGACTTCCTGGATGAGCTGAAGCTGGCTGTGGCCTGGAACAGAGTGGACATCGCCAAGAGTGACATCTTTAACGGAGATGTAGAGTGGAAGGTCAGCCTCCAGATGTTAGCAACCTTCAATTGCACTGCATTGCATTTATTAAAGGAGAATTAACGTTTTTTTTTACAATCTGAGCCTTATTTTGGTAATAAAACAAGTTGTTTTACTCACCCATAGCACTTTGGTGTCATATGGAGCACTTCCAGAGATGTTTTAGATTAGCGATAGCCGTAGCGCGAGTTCGCATATAATATATGCCCCGAGTGGTCTCCAAATAACACAAACTTTAGCACTTTTCAAATCATAGAAGCTCGATGTCTTAGTCTACGCTTTCGTTTGAGTCAAAAGTGGCCTGTAATCCGAGATTTATCCATAATTTCGAGTAGATGAGGAGGCCAGTGCGCATGTGCGGAGTCACAGTTTATTTCACTCTCAGCTCCCGGGACCCAAACATGAAACGCAAAGCTGTAAATTATGGATAAATCTCGGATTACAGGCCACTTTTGACTCAAACGAAAGCGTAAACTAAGACATCGAGCTTCTATGATTTGTGGACCGTCATCTGCCGTACATCTTCACCTAGAAGCCACGGGCCATTCATTTGAGGACAGTGAAGTTCAGATCTTAGCCAGGGAAAAGAACTGGTTTGAGAGGGGAGTTAAAGAGGCAATTTTTGTCAAAAAAGAGAATCCGTCGTTAAACAGAAATGGGGGAGTTAGACATAACTTGTCTCCCATTTATAATTCGATTCTTAAACCAAGTCATAACAGACGGGGAAAAAAAACATTAGGGCAGACGAGTCAGGGACAGAAGGGTGGAGACGGTCTGTAGTCTGAATAGAGATGCTAAATATTCAAATAACAAAAGGAACAAATGAGGGGATAGTTTCAGATATATTTCAGAGCAGTGAGCTCCTCATAGGGCTAAATAGAGATGCTAAACGAGACGCCAGGGAAACAAAAGATACAGATTAGTTGAGATAGTTTCAGAATGATTTCAGTGTAGTGAGCTCCTCCCTGCAGCTAGATATAAACAGGGACCAACCAGCACTAGAACCAGAACTGAAGAAGTCTCTCGGATGAGCGACGAAACATCTTCAACCAAACAAACTTTGTCCAGTTGACAAATTGAACTTCTCCTTTTATCTTCTATGATTTGAAAAGTGCTAAAGTTTGTGTTATTTGAAGACCGCTCGGGGCATATAATATATGCGAACTTGCGCTATGGCTATCGCTAATCTAAAACATCTCTGGAAGTGCTCCATATGACACCAAAGTGCTATGGGTGAGTAAAACGACTTGTTTTATTACCGAAATAAGGCTCAGATTGTAAAAAACGTGAATTCTCCTTTAAAGAGTTTGTATTACACTTCGGTGGGGTATTAATTGTTAACACGTGAAATATTTAGCACCCCATTTTACAGTTTATTGTTATGAAAATACAATAATCACCAAAAACAAAGTATTAAATTGTGTAATTAGTTAAAGTTTAATTTTTGATGCTCTGAGTCCCAAGTCACAACACAATCGGCGCGCTAAGGAAACTACTCCACATTGCATCAAGTTTGTGAAGTTGTGTATTTTTTTATCCTGCTTTTGTCTGCCAGGAGAGATCACTAGATTACTCAAACATGTATGGATAATAAACCACTTGTTATAATATCCAGCTCAGACAAAAAAACCCAACTCAAGATGACATAAACCATGTATGTGCAGGCGTGTGACCTGGAAGAGGTGATGATGGACGCTCTGATCAATGACAAGCCGGACTTTGTGCGCCTCTTCGTGGACAATGGCGTGAACCTGGGTGAGTTCCTGACCTACGGACGTCTGCAGGAGCTCTACTGGTCCATCCCGGAGAAGAGCCTGCTCCACAACCTTCTGCTGAAGAAGTATGAGGAGAAACAGCTTCTCCTGGGGACTGCCCGCACCAAAGGACCCCCCGTACACCACCCGCCCGACCAGACCAAACCGCGCTTCACCCTGCTGGAGGTGGCCAAGGTGCTCAAGGACTTCCTCCACGATTCCTGCAAAGGGTTCTACCAGAAGGTCCCTGCTGTAAGTGACACTCCACACTCTCCTCAACTCATGATGAAATTGATTGTTGCTGAATTTTTATTTGAGAATTGTAATTATATATAGAATTATTATATTGTTATCTGGACTGTACACAGTGTCATTATTAAATCACAATGTCAAAAAGAATACAGAGGCCTCAGTTACCAATCCACATGCTAAACTGCATAAAATAAATGGAAAATAATGTACTATTTGTGGGCGTATTGCTAATTTAAGTGCTCATATTATCTTCTGCAGCAAAACTGCTCTGTAAATGAGAGTATGAGTGAGTGAAAAAGTGTGTGTGCCTCTGCACTCCACCAAGCTATTGAAATGTTGAAGTATTACATTGCAAATTAACTTTTCTGAGAGCCTGAGAGAGTGGCATTCATTAACATTGTGCACTGTGAACACCATGAACACCATGAAAACTAAAATATAGACCGACAGAGAAAATAGCTTTACATAGAAACATACTCAAAATAAATATACAGTACAAAACAATACGTCACCGTGTTCGCCTATACGCCACCAGCGGTAACTAAACAGCACTTTGAAGTTTGGAGTATTTCCTTCACACTTCACTACTTTGGATGCATCACTACTTTGATTTCTCTCTATTGTCATTTCTCTCTTTCGCGGCTACTTTCACTCTCCATCCACTTCTGGGGTAAAGCAAAGGTCACATGACGTAAAGGTAAACAATGCAGAAATAAAATACAGTGGTACCTCACCTTACGAAATTAATTCGTTCCAGAAGTGGTTTCATAATGTGAATTTTTCGTAAGTTGAGTAGCTATTTCAATGGAAAAGGCCTGATTCGTTCCAAGGTTTTTTTTTTATAGTGTAACATTTTTTTTTATAGTGTAACATTGGTTCTGCGTCCTGATTGGCTAAGAGACTAGACCAGGACTAAACGTGGACTAAACCAGGTCTAAACTAAACCAGGTCTAGACCAGAACTAAAGCAGGTCTAGACCAGAACTAAACCAGGTCTAAACCTGGACTGGACCTGGACTAAACCGGAACTGGACCAGGATTAAACTACCACGTGCCGCTCTTTGCCGGTTTCGTGTGGCTGGTTTGTGGCTCGGGCTCCAGAGGACGCGGTCCAGGCGCCGCGGTTCTATGTCGTGCTCGCAGCCCCGGTGCCGGTCGTGCAGACCAGGACTAGGGGTGCTCCTCGGTTTGTGGCCCGAGCCACAAACCAGCCGGTGCGTGCTCCTCGCCGCGCGGTGCCGTGCTCCTCGCCGCGCGGTGCCGTGCTCCTCGCCGCGCGGTGCCGTGCTCCTCGCCGCGCGGTGCCTTGCTCCTTGCGCGGTGCGTTCATGTCTCCGCGCTGCTTCCGGAGTCGTGCCTCCCCCCACGCTTCACTATTTAATACATTTTGAAAATCTTGCGTGTTCGGCGCTAGAGCTAAGAGGCCGAGAAAGGTGCTCTTTGAGCGGGGATAACAGCGGGGCGTGCATCTGAGCGCGCATTATTCGAATTTTTGAGATTTCGCGTTTCGTAACTTGAATTTTCTTTCGTATCTAGAGACCAAAATTTAACGTGAGGGCGTTTCGTAACTTGGATTTTTCGTATGTAGGGTCTTTCGTAAGGTGAGGTACCACTGTATCTAAACACAACAGTGGTGTTCCGACACATACAGTATCAACAACAAAAAAACAATAACTTCAGGACTTGATACCATGAAAACATATTTACTGACACCATCGTCTGCTACAGATAACATTATGCTCTGTCAATCACTATATTATTGCACTGCCGTTCTCCTGTATATAGCTCTGATTTTATATTTTATTTTATATTTTATTTTTTATTTTTCTATTCTGTTTTGACTTGTACATACACATACATTTATTTTTTATAATTACGTCTTATTTACACCTGTCTCTTGATTGTGATGAGTGAACTGCTGTATCCAAATAATTTCCCTTGTGGATCAATAAACTTTGTCTAAGTCTAAGCCTTCTTCAAAAGATTTTGGCATATGTGTCCCACCACAGAAGCTGAGTTCACACATCGGGATTACAGATTCTCAGGAAATGTGTTTTTTGTGTGTGTTTTTTTTTTTTTCAAAATTTGCGATTTTCGTTTTTTTGCATAATGTGCTAGTTGAGATCATGAAGAAGCCTGTCCATGTTTCAGATAACAGCATTAGTGACGTTAAAAACACACATTTTTAATTTCAAAAATGCTTGTTAGGCAAGGAGGGCTGAAGAGACCAAACTTCGAGAAGGATTTTCTCAGATTTCTCAGCTTTCAAATAGAGACAACTTTTTAAAATATGGTCCGATTTTCACATGTAAGACATCATTGGAAAGCTTAGAACCTGTACTTTCTGTGAATAACTCAAAACGCCTCCGAGACGACTTGCGGGCCCAGATTCCGTGGTGGGACACATATCATTTGGGTAGAGCACTGCTGAAAACTTTTAACAGCGGGTTAACCAGCGCTGGGGAATCAGGGAGAAATCATTTTCACTTTGGACTTTAGAGGAGGATGATGATGATGGATCAGGGTAAACCACACAAAAACATGCCTATGGCATCTGAACAGTGCAGGGACAAGGGAACATACCGCACCTCATCCAGGATCCCTGTAGAACTCTGTGGCCCCTGCAGGCTCTGCTTTATGACAAACACATGAAAGCCCAGTGAAAGAGCTATTACACTGCTTTGAAAACAACATGTTATTATTTTATCAGTCCTCATGGGCCAGTTTAAAACTCTTAAAGGAGAATTAACGTTTTTTACAATCTGAGCCTTATTCCGGTAATAAAACAAGTTGTTTTACTCACCCATAGCACTTTGGTGTCATATGGAGCACTTCCAGAGATGTTTTAGATTAGTGATAGCGTAGCGCGAGTTTGCATATAATATATGCCCCGAGCGGTCTCCAAATAACACAAACTTTAGCACTTTTCAAATCATAGAAGCTCGATGTCACATATAGTCCCCTTTAAGCGAACCGAACTCAGTCCCCTAAAAGTGGACCAACAAGGGGACCAAGAGAACACAAAACTCAGTTCTGTTTGTGTTCACATTGTGAAAGAGGACCGAGTTCTCTTTCTGGTCCACTTAAGCGCTGATGGAGCCTCAGTCCTCTTTCTGTTCACACTGTAGCTTCTCTAGAGCTCTGAGACCTGGTTTAGACCTGGTTTAGTCCTGGTTTAGACCTGGTTTAGACCTGGTTTAGTCCTGGTTTAGTCCTGGTTTAGTGCCGAAATAGATACAGAAATAATCTGATAATATGACTCACCCATAAGAACGATAGTGTGCGTATCCATGTATGCACGTGTCACGGTCTTTAATAATCCGGAGCTCCGGAGAAAAGGACATATCTCGAACTTATCTCGTGTCCCGAGGCGAGAGTTCCTTCTTACGTAGCATTAACGTAGCAAGTTAAGGTTTCTTCTTTTCTTGGAAATGCCGCGTAAATATCACGCGGCTCGCTCACAGCTGATCGGCGAACAGGCGCAAACACAACAGCGGTAATCGTCATGATTGGCGGGAGCGCAATCGGTGCGTAATTATGCTGCAACACGATTGGAAGCTGGAGCGCAGTTCGGCCTATGATTGGCTTTTGCCGGCTCTTGGCTCACCGGCTCGTGGTGGTGCACTGCACAAAAGGCGAAATGAACCCGGAGCGTTATGTGTACACACTGCGCTGGTTAGGCGAACCGTACCGCGGACCTTTTAGCGAACCGTACTGAGACCACCTCCCGAGACCACCTCCCGAGAAACCTATAATGCTCAGTTAGCGATCTGAGTTCGCTTTAAACGCTGAAAGGGACCAAGTGTGAAAACACCCTTAGTCTATGCTTTTGTTTGAGTCAAAAGTGGCCTGTAATCCGAGATTTATCCATAATTTACAGCTTTACGTTTCATGTTTGGGTCCCGGGAGCTGAGAGTGAAATAAACTGTGACTCCGCACATGCGCACTGGCCTCCTCATCTACTCGAAACTATGGATAAATCTCGGATTACAGGCCACTTTTGACTGAAACAAAAGTGTAGACTAAGACATCGAGCTTCTATGATTTGAAAAGTGCTAAAGTTTGTGTTATTTGGAGACCGCTCGGGGCATATAATATATGCGAACTCGCGCGACGGCTATCGCAAATCTAAAACATCTCTGGAAGTGCTCCATATGACACCAAAGTGCTATGAGTAAAACAACTTGTTTTATTACCGAAATAAGGCTCAGATTGTAAAAAACGTTAATTCTCCTTTAAATTCACTATCACATGCAGTATCTACCCTGTGTTAAAAGTTTGCAACAGTCTCTCCAGTGTAAGCTACTCTATTATCACACAGCCTCACTTGAATTTCCTCCACCTCAGAATTTGCACATATTGGGAAAAACAGCCTGTTTTGCACTTTGCAGCTCGATGGCCTCATTCATTTCCTTCATTTTGAGTGAGCTGTGTTGTGTCCAGGAGAAGCCAGCGAAGGGCAGGCTGTTCCACACACAGAAGAACCTGGCTCTGGAGCTGGAGGGGAACTCGGAGCACCCCTGGAGAGACCTGTTCCTCTGGGCCGTGCTGCAGAACCGACAGGAGATGGCCAACTACTTTTGGACCATAGTCAGTACTGCCCACATAAAAGCATTACACGCATGCACGCATCAAGTACAGGTAAAGGTACACTGCATACTTTTCTGGGGGTGGCTATATCATCTGCTTTTATCTGTGCAGCTTTGCCTAGAACAGGCATGGGCAAACTAAGGCCCGGGGGCCATATGCGGCCCGTTAAGCTTTTTAATCCGGCCCGCACTGAATAGAAGGAGCAGGACAAGTAGATTTGCATCTCCTTTTGTTTTTGAAAAAAAGCAGTCAGGAGAGTGGTGATGATAAAAACCTGAAAGATAACAGAACTTTCAGTGCTTTAATATAGTAACTGTTAGTTTTTTTTGTTTTTTTTTTTAAACTTTTTTAAAAGAATCATTTCAATAAATAGCTAAATACTGTGGAACTTGAAAGATGGACATTTTGTTGTAATGCTTTTGTTAATTTTTAATTGAAATAAAGCACAGATTTTCTACATATCCCATGTTATTTTTTGCTCTTATGAGGTGGATTACCAAAACACTAAATCCACCTGCTCCCTTCTGTCAAATTTTAGAACTCTTTGTGGCCCACGAGTCAAAACGTTTGCCCACCCCTGGCTTAGAATGTTCCATAGTGGGACTTTAAACACAACTATCTATCTTTTATTGTATCATTAATTTTTTTGTCCATCCATCCATTTTCTTCCACTTTATCCTTTGCATTAACATACATTGTTACTGTGAGCGTTTTTTTTTTTTCCTCCAGAGATTTCACTTAAAGGAGAATAAACGCTTTTTTACAATCTGAGCCTTATTTTGGTAATAAAGCAAGTTGTTTTACTCACCCATAGCACTTTGGTGTCATATGGAGCACTTCCAGAGATGTTTTCGATTAGTGATAGCTGTAATGCGAGTTCTCGGGGCATATAATATATGCCCCAAGCATGTAATATATGCCCCAAGCGGTCTCCAAATAACACAAACTTTAGCACTTTTCAAATCATAGAAGCTCAATGTCTTAAGCCCTGTTTGGACGGGATTAGTTTTATGGGGTGACATGGGGTGAAGTAATAATTACCAGGGAATTTAGTCCTGTCTGAACGCTCCATGTCTGTAAACATAACGGAGTATGTCTGTGAAATTTACAGCGAGTTTCACCTTCTGTAAAACGGTCTGGAGGAATTACCATAGGTAATATTAATCCTGTGCGAATGCGACCCTCGGTAAAGATGTATGTAATATTTCGTCACATCCGTTTAAAGACATAATTTACCACAATTTTCAAACATGGAGGAGCTTGAAGCGCTTTATTTTGCCGACAAGTGAAATGATCTACCGGTACTCTCAAACAAACGCACACATCGACCAATGAAAAAGCCCAAGAGGTTTAAATCAGTCGTCAGAGGCATGAAACTTGTGCTTGTTTTAGGTCATGTATGCACTATTAGTCCTGATTATGGGCAATAATTTGCATAGTTCGCTAATATTTCACATAGGCTAATCACAACTTCTCCATCTTCAGATGATGCTTTATGCCCTGCCCCACCAAAATCCGGCGACGAATACGTGACGGCAGAGCGTAAAACTCCTCCCATGTCAAATAAATATTACGGACATTTCTTGTCCTGTGTGAATGGGTCATTTATATTACAGAGGTCCTGTGATAAACTGACATTACTCTACATCCCCCTGTAAAACTAATCCCGTCCGAATAGGGCTTTAGTCTACACTTTCGTTTGAGTCAAAAGTGGCCTGTAATCCGAGATTTATCCATAATTTACAGTTTTGCGTTTCATGTTTGGGTCCCGGGAGCTGAGAGTGAAATAAACTGTGACTCCGCACATGCTCACTGTCCTCCTCATCTACTCGAAACTATGGATAAATCTTGGATTACAGACCACTTTTGACTGAAACGAAAGTGTAGACTAAGACATTGACCTTCGATGATTTGAAAAGTGCTAAAGTTTGTGTTATTTTGAGACCGCAAACATGTGCCCCGAGAACTCACGTTACGGAGATCGCAAATCTAAAACATCTCTGGAAGTGCTCCATATGACACCAAAGTGTTATGGGTGAGTAAAACAACTTGTTTTATTACCGAAATAAGGCTCAGATTGTAAAAAAAAAACGTTAATTCTCCTTTAACTCGGTTGGTAGTGTCATCTGCTTATACCCACACCATATTGTAGTTCTTGACAAAGCATTGCCCTCTACTACCCCCTGCTGGCTATTCCAAACCAATTTCAAACACCACCAGAGAAGCAATTACTGAAAACATGTATTTCACTTTCAGACATTGTTTTAAAGGTTATTAAACACGCCAGGCTGTTCTAAAGGTTACTGAGATTAATTTAGACCGACAAAGCAAGTCATAATACCCCCTCTTTAACGTTCGAAATAAACCCACTCTCTGTACCTCCATGTCAGTATTCTCCACTAACAGTCCTTTGTTTTCCTCGTGTCTTCTTGTCGTGTCTCATTTCGTGCTCGTCTTTCTTGAACCTTAGAAGCAATTAGTGTTATCTTCTTCGCCGCCTCCCCAATGCGCATATCTCACACGTCTTATTCCCAACATTATCTGAAATTATGGAAATCTCATACAGCCCGAGCCACAGATGTCGCTAGCTCCCTCGCTCTACGTGCCTCCCTAATTTGATTGCTTGAAGAGGCCCTCTTGACGGAACGCTGGAGTTGGAATAATTGTGACAAAGGCATCTTCTCGCTCGGAGATGGCGGTTTGTGTGGGTAGATTTAATGTATACAGATGAGAGGACAGCAGTGAGGACATATGGGCTTTAATGAGGTAGGAGCTGCTGGCTGGACTGGACATGGCGGCGACACCAGATATAGTGGAGCTATTATTGATAACGGTGCATTTTTATGACTTGTGTCAGTGGCTACTGTCAAACTTTTCTCGTTTTAAAGAAGACACATGCTTTTGCAAGTGTAGCAACTATAACAAAAGTAAGGGCTGTCAGAAGTATCGAAAATCAAATACTAATCGATACTAAAACTAGTATCGAAACTACAGTATATACAGTGGTACCTCACCTTACGAAATTAATTCGTTCCAGAAGTGGTTTCGTAACGTGAATTTTTCGTAAGTTGAGTAGCTATTTCAATGGAAAAAGCCTGATTCGTTCCAAGGCCCCGATCCAAGTTTTTTTTTATAGTGTAACTTTTTTTATAGTGTAACATTGTGTTCTGCGTAGAGACTGTAGACCCAGGACTAAACGTGGACTATACCAGGTCTAGACCAAGGTCTAAACCTGGACTAAACCTGGACTAAACCAGGACTAGACCAGGTGGATTAAAGCGCCGCGTGCAGGTCTATTTCCTGGTTTCGTTTCGAGTCACGGCTGAGGCGAGCAGCGAGGGGGACCGCACGCAGTCTGAGCGCATGAATGAGACACGTGCTCAAACCGTGCCTCCTCTAGACCTCCTCTAGCCGCGGTGGTCTAGACCAGGTCTAGACCACCACAGCACACAGTCTAAGAGCATGCGTTCGTTCATGAGCTTAGACTGTGTGCTGTCCCCCTCGCTGCTCGCCTCAGCCGTAACTCGAAACGAAACCAGGAAATAGACCCGCACGCGGCGCTTTAATTCACCTGGTCTAGTCCTGGTTTAGTCCAGGTTTAGTCCTGGTTTAGTCCAGGTTTAGTCCTGGTCCAGTCCTGGTTTAGACCTTGGTCTAGACCTGCTGGCAGCCCCGCGCCGGGTCATGCTGCGCTATCACACGTGTCCACACGCAGTTTTCTCCCCCCTACCCCTTCCCCTCACACTTCACTATTAATAATTTTGTCGAAAATCTATGAAAGTTTGAGTGTTTAAAACGAGAGACAAATGTGAAAAAAGTTTAAATCCAGTCTGAGAAAAGTGTATAATGTGTGTGGCTGAGCGCGCATTATTTGAATTTTTGAGATTTCGCGTTTCGTAACTTGAATTTTCTTTCGTATCTAGAGACCAAAATTTAACGTGAAGGCGTTTCGTAACTTGAAATTTTCGTTTGTTGGGTCTTTCGTAAGGTGAGGTACCACGGTATAGAGTGGACCTTTAAATCTATTGGTTTTAATGTGATTGAGTGTGCAGTATGAGTGTCTCCTTGTTCACCTCATTTGTGTTGGTGTGTATTTGTGCAGTGACTAAACAGCTTCGCTTGTGTGTCCCCAGGGCCCAGAGGCTGTGGCTGCAGCTCTGGCGGGCTGTAAGATCCTCAAAGAGATGGCACGACTGGAGTCAGAGGCAGAGTCAGCCAGGAGGATGAAGGAGAACAAGTATGAGCAGTTTGCCCTGGGTCAGTATGATAGATATGTAGAGTCTGTGGTCGCCTATACACACTGCACTGACGTCATGTTATGATGCTCCTGACTATAGCTGTTCCCTATAGACTCACACAGACATGCATTAAACAACACTTATGATGCATTATTTAGTTTTATGGGCTTTAAACAAGTACCTTTGTATTGGTATTTCATGTTTTAGAACGTAAATACCATGCTCCTACAGATGTGCTCCCTATACTTAGAACGTCAACATCTTTTTGAAACAGAGGGAACTGCCAGTGAAAAAACAAACAGTAGCCAGGGGTAGCAACTTTTTCTGACATGCTAAATTGTAATGAACATGATTTGACAGCAGCATTGCTTCGCCTCGCTCAGTGTCCCCTGTCCAGCTGCCATAATAATGTGGGAGAGGTTTAGTTGTGGTGTGACCCTCACATAAGGACCAGAGCTCTGCTGTTGTGGGCAGCGCTTTTGAAGCTGCCCAGAGACCATGTCTTCACGTGATAATTATTCATTTATTAAAAGACTGGGAGCAAAACTGAACTCCCAGCAGAAAGAATCCCGGGCACAGGGGCACCTCCACTGGCACCAGCACACTGCGCAGTGTGAATTCTGAGATTCTCTCACTGAATTATACACAATACCTTTGGCCACTGGACCGGAGCTGCTGAAAATCTCCAGACTTTAACCTGTGATGGACAAGAACTGGGGAAACAAGATTCATGAAAGCATGAATGAAGCTTAGCAGAACTCCAGGTGTGTTTTTGATGAGGGAACAATGATAGAACAACAAAGTCCCTTTTACATAGTATGTGTCCATGTAATACATTCAGTTGAATTGAGTTATTTGATGAGAAATAACAAATACCTACATAATAAAAGAAGAAATTCAATTTGTCAACTGGACAAAGTTTGTTTGGTCGAAAACGTTTCGCCGCTCATCCGAGAGGCTTCGTCAGTTCTAGTTAGAGTGCTGGTAAGACACTTGCTTATATCTCGCTGCAGGGAGGAGCTAACTAGCTAACTACTTTCCGAAAAAATCTCGCCTATTGGTTTCTGTCTTTTGTTTCTCTGGTGTCTAGATTAGCATACCTATTCATCCCTACATGACTGTTTTTCACACCTCTGGCCCTGACCTGGCTATCCCTATTGTGCCTTTGTTAGTTTGATCTGGGTTTAATTCCACTCTTAATTCCATTCCATTCTTAAATTCCATTCTTAAACCCAGATCAAACAAACAAAGACACAATAGGGCTAGCCAGGTCAGGGCCAGAGGTGTGGAAAAACAGTCGTGTAGGGATGAATAGGTATGCTAATCTAGACGCCAGAGAAACAAAAGACAGAAACCAATAGGCAAGATTTTTTCGGAAAGTAGTTAGCTAGTTAGCTCCTCCCTGCAGCGATTTATAAGCAAGTGTCTTACCAGCATTCTAACTAGAACTGACGAAGCCTCTCGGATGAGCGGCGAAACGTTTTCGACCAAACAAACTTTGTCCAGTTGACAAATTGAATTTCTTCTTTTATAATGGATTCTACCTGGACGACTGAGGGACTCTTCACGCATCTTAAGTAAAATACCTACATAGAAAAATGCTAGTATTACATAATCTGGTATTTACAAAGAATATCTGAAAGTAAGGTGCAAGAATAATTGTAATGAAGAAAGAAAAGCTAGAAAGCTATGCCTTTATTAGTCCCACAGTGGGGAAATTCCAGTTCTGCATTTAACCCATCCTGTTATTAGGAGCAGTGGGCAGCACATTACCAGGACCTCAGCTGGAGGATTTACCTATGGTGCATGTTTTGGGTTGCATTTATTTAATACAAAATACTGCAGCTGCTAATAAAAATAAATACAATTCTACACAGAAATGTTTAATGTCACACTCCACCAGGAAAGTGAAACTGCCAGTATTCCCCAACAGTCCCTTTAAACACTTCACATGGTCAGACCTCCACCAGGTTCTATAGACACATTTTAGAGACAAACTCTCCTCTGCCTCCCTGTGAGAACTGTTTCTTCAGACTTGTGTTTGTCCTTGAGAAGTCCCCTCTCAGCGTGGGTTTCTCCTGCTGTGTGTAGACTGGTATTCATTGCATTGTGGGGCCTAAAATCTGTATCACGTCATTCGGGCTGGACTGATGTAAAACCTTCATTATTAGATCAACAATGTGATTTTAAAATGTACTTTTTGGAGCTTGTTATAACATTGTTCCCTCATCAAAAACCTGTCTGAAGAGGTTTTAGTAATCTATCTGAACCCTCCTTATGGTTAGCAGTACGATCCTGTCCAGTGCTCCGCCCACAATCCTACCCATGCTCCCACACAATTGTCTATACAAAAGCAGAATTCATAATAATAATACTACTGATAATACTGAGTTATTACCAGTGTTGGGCAAGTTACTCAAAAACTGTAATGCACTACTTATTACTTGTTACTGTCATTTTAAAGTAATGCCTTACATTACAATATTACTCTAAATAAAAAGTAAGGCATTACACTACTTTTGCATTACTTTAGTTACTCTCGCCAAAATGACTGGAAATAAGGATTTGGCATCTACAGTGCAAATCTCTCATGTGTCATGACTTTCACCTGCATCCAGGAGGTTTTGGGAGCCTGCAGACTGAAAACCAACATGTTCAGTAATTGCTTCTTACCCACTTACAATACCAAAAGATAAATCGTCCTTTCCCTTCTTGCCACACCTTACCATGCACTCCAGCACCTGTTCTCTGCCATCCTCTTCAATTCTGTAGCCTCTCTGTAGCCACCTCTTGTGGCTGAAGATTCTCTGGTCGGGTCATCAGTTTCGGCTGCTTTGTTGGGGTTGTATCGTTCCTTGTCCCATCCCCTCCTTTCCTGACTAATTTGGTGGTGCTATGGCACCTCTGCAAGTGCTTCGTCAAATTGCTTGTACTGCATTTCGACGTGGAAAGAGGTTTGGGATTCACACACAGTGTGCATTTAACTCAAATGTTCTTGGAGTCCTTATTTTGAAAGAAGTGAAAGTAGTGGGCGTATGCCCATCTTGAAAAGGAGCTAGCACTATCCGATTCTTCTGGTTCTGTCATCCTTTGTCAGTCTGCCAGTTTGAGACGAAGTAAAAGGAAATGGAATGTTCTGTGCGGACTTATCAGATTCAGTAGCTGATATCGCTGTGATCTGCAAACTTTGTATGAAGAAAACGCAAAACCCACAAAAACAAAGCAGGTTAAAAATGCATTGTAATGTGCGTTACTGGCATTGTAACGAGTAATATATTACCGATTTTCTTCCCTGTTATGCGTTACATTACTGCATTACACCAAAAAGTAATGCATTACAGTAATTAATTACTTTTGTAACAAGTTACTCCCAACACTGGTTATTACTGACAAAGAATAATACAAGGACACAGAGATCACAGATATGGTCCTTAACAACATCGAAAATAAATTACTACTAGGAGGGGAACTGTTTCGGTCTTTTGCTGTTATTTTTGTGGGCAAATGGCGCCGCAGACATGTTTCTTTGCCATTAGAAGCCGTGTCCCAATTCCCAGAGTGCACAGTTCGGAGCGTGGTTTGAAGGGCATGTGCGTCATTTCTTTTTTGTCCCACGCACAGTTAACACGCGTTCGCAGACCACAGTCGTTTCCATGGAAATCTTGGCGAGGACCAAGCACGTGAAAATGCACGCTTCACACACTCATATATCCCAGCATGCACCGCGCGCTACTTCTTCTACGGGAGAAAATGGAGTCGGCGGCTGCTTCCTGTAGTTGCGAGACCTGTCGCATTTCGCAGACGGCCATGCGGTCCGCGGAGTGCACTCAGGGCTGAGCAAGTGTGCACCGCCTTGACTGCAGTCTGAGCCCCCTTCAAACCACGCTCCGAACTGGGGACACGGCCACAGTTTCGTTTCGTCACACGGAAGTAAGGCAGAAGGAAGTTGGTCGACGTGAGTTCAATACGTCGCCGATGACTGGTCAAAATTGGTAAAAAATTCCAGAAACGTTGTGGTGATTGGTCAAAATTGCAACACCGCCCTGAATTCACAGGGATTGGCTGAAGTTGCGTTGAAGTTGCAAATCGCAACATCGCGAATTCCTGGAGGGTCTGATAATAATAATAATAATCTCCTGTGGACCCACCACCCGCAGGAGGATCCAGGGGGGGGGGCTGGTGCATTGAGATCTGGGCGGCAGATCTGTTTAGACTGTTGCCCCTGCAACCCAAACTGGGAAAAAGCGAAAGAAAATGAATGAATGAATAATAATAATGGAACAGTTTTATATAGTGCTTTTTTGGCTGGTCAAAGACACTGTACAGTTCATTATTCAGTTACTCCATATAGTGGTGGTAAACTCCTACTGTAGCCACAGCTGCCCATGTGCAATAGTTTCATTAGCAAAATGCACGCTGATGCAAAAAAATGAAAGTGAAACCTATCAAACAAGTTAATATGTAGTTTTCAGTGAATATTAGTCTGGTTAACACCTGACCATATCACAAGTGAGATATGGGTCTGGAAACTCGCTTCGAAAAATCCTGTAGCGGAGGTGTGGTTAGCGATTGCCAACGGCCGTTTATTGGGCGTTATGAATGTCTATCATTGAGCGTATACGTAAGTCCATAGCCAATCATGTCAGTTGTCAGTTCAAACTACAAGCTTCCGTTTGTCACGTAGTACGCGTCACCGTCTTGCCGCCCCTCCCCGCTCCCTGATTGGGGCCCTAAATCTGGGACTCTCGCTTGGACGAGCTGCCAGGCCGCCTTCCAGTTCGAAACGAACGGAAGCGGCCTGGGAATTCCCAGGCTAAGTGAATATAGCATTTTCAAAACCCTAAATGGTAAGAAGAAGAAGACAGACTTTATTTATCCCCGTAGGGAAATTATTTCTCTGCATTTGACCCATCCATGAGGAGCAGTGGGCAGCTCGTCTTTCAAGCGCCCAGGGACCCATCTCCATGATCTTATTGCTCGGCTTGGTCAGGACCTAAAGCTGGAGGATTTTACCTGGAGCATGTTTTTTGGGTTGGTGGGGGAAACCAGAGTGCCCGGAGGAAACCCATCCAGACACGTGGAGAACATGCAAACTCCACACAGAAAGCACACAGAAAGGCCTGGGCGACCCGGGGATTGAACCTGGAACCTTCTAGCTGTGAAGCATGAGCGCTACCCACTCAGCCACCGTGCTGATCTAAATATGTGATGTGTTAGCAGTTAATATCCCCTCTTCAGAGTTCAGATATGGGTCAGATTAGGTTATGGTTCAGATTTACATTCGGGTTAGGAGGTCGAGACTGCAGGATTCAGATGTCAATGTAATGTCCCCATTAGACATGTAAGCCCAACATGTGTGTGTGGGTAGGTATTTATCACATTGCGGGGACTAAAGTGTACACTCACATCATGGGGACATGATTTAAAGCCTTTATTATTAGATCAACAACAGGGTTTTTACCCCTTAACCTGGGTTCAGGTTAAGGGTAAGGCTGTGGTTAAAGGGGCTGCTCCTGATTTTTTTGTTTAAAAAACATGAAAAGCAAAAGTTACTAATCAATTAATCGCTTTTCCACTATTCACCTTGACGAGTTTATAAGCGCTTTTCACAACTTTCAGAGACCAGAGCGGAGTGTTGCTGTCACGGTCAAACTAACAACAACTAGCATGGTAACAGCACATTTCCTGGTTCTCACACGGAAGAACAGACAGAGGACAGAACAAAGAAGACAGGACACAGCAGACTTCAAGAGCTGCTTATATAACAAATCTCTAATGGTGCAAGACACAATTCTGAAATACATGAGAAAAATGAGGCGGTCTCCAGGAAATTAAGAAGTAATGTCGACAATTGTGTGTCTGACCTCCTGACCTGCAGTGTGGGGGCGCCCCAGGGCACTGTCCTCGCGCCCTTTCTTTTCACCCTCTACACTGCAGACTTCAGACACAACACGGACAGCTGTGTCCTGCAGAAGTTCTCTGATGACTCCGCCATCATTGGTCTCATCAAGGATGACGATGATGGGGAGTACAGAGGACTAATACAGGACTTTGTGGACTGGAGTCAGCGGAACCACCTCATCATCAATGCAGGGAAGACCAAGGAGATGGTGGTGGACTTCCGCAGACGCCACTCTACTGCCCCCTCAGTGAACATCCAGGGAAGGGACATTGAGAGAGTGGACTCTTACAAGTACCTGGGTGTTCATCTGAACAATAAGCTGGACTGGACTCATAACACAGACGCACTGTACAGGAAGGGCCAGAGTCGGCTCTATCTCCTGAGGAGACTACGGTCCTTTGGAGTGAGAGGGCCACTCCTGAAGACCTTCTATGACTCTGTGGTGGCATCAGCCATCCTGTACGGTGTGGTCTGCTGGAGCAGCAGCATCACAGAGAGGGAGAAGAAGAGGCTGGACAAGGTCATCAAGAAGTCCAGCTCTGTCCTGGGCTGTCCTCTGGACTCAGTGCAGAAGGTGGGGGACAAGAGGGTCCTGGCTAAGGTCACCTCTATGCTGGACCATGAGTCTCACCCCCTGCAGGACGCTCTGTCGGCTCTGGAGAGCAGCATCAGTGACAGACTGATTCACCCTCGCTGTGTGAAGGAGAGGTTTCGCAGGTCTTTCCTTCCTGCTGCTGTCAGACTGTACAACGAACAATGTTAACATGTCATTCAACGTATCTGCACTTACAAATATTCACCTATAATCCAGAGTCTATTTTTAGGTATAGTTTTAAAATTATCCTAGGCCATTATTTATTTATTTATTATATTGCATGTTACTTTTTCCTGCTGTTCTTGATCTGTGCGTTGCAACACTGGAATTTCCCCACTGTGGGACTAATAAAGGCATATCTTATCTTATCTTAAGCATAGAAACCTAATGTGTGTGTGTGTGTGTGTGTGTGTGTGTGTGTGTGTGTGTGTGCAGATGTGTTTGGAGAGTGCTATTCCAACAGTGAGGACCGCGCCTACGCTCTGCTCATCAGACGGACCCAGTGCTGGAGCAAATCCACCGTGCTCAACCTGGCAACCGAGGCTGATGCCAAGTCCTTCTTCGCCCATGACGGAGTGCAGGTAATAGGGATGTAACCAGTACTCGAGTTGAGGGGGGATGGGGGGGGGGGGGTGATGATTTTAGTCAAAATCATCTTCTAAAACGGCCATCCATTCTTCCATCCCTTGTGGCTTGTGGCTGGTTAGCTCAACTGGTAAGTCATGGACTTTCCCCCTGGGGGTTGTGGGTTCAAATCCCCCCTGGCAATGAGCTAACCAGTGTGGGTCCTTGGGCAAGACCCTTCACGGTACTGCCCCCCGGGCGCCGAAAAAAGATGGCTGCTCACTGCTCCTGAAAAGGATGGGTCAAATGCAGAAGTCAAATTTCTCCCATGTGTCATTGTGTGTGAGACCAATAAAGGCTTAAGCCTAAACTTAATTTAATTAATTATTTTATCAATCAGCCATGAAAATCCCTCACCTTTTGACAAAATTCACAGTTTTGAAGTCAAAATAGGTGACCTATGTGAATCGTGGCCAGTTCCAAGAGCCAATCATAGGCCAAACTGTGCTCCGGCTTCCAATCATGTTGCAGCATACTCACCAATCACGCTCCCGCCAATCATGACGATTAGCGCTGTTGTGTTTGCGCCTCTTCGCTGATCAGCTGTGAGCGAGCCTTGTTAATATGTACGCTAGGTTAATGCTACGTAAGAAAGAACTCTCGCCTCTGGATAATTATGTCGGTTTTCACATGCATATACGTGGACACGTGAATTATCGGACAACACCGCAAACTACGGAGCTGACCGTGTTCTTATGGGGTGAGTTATATTATCATATTATTTCTGCATCAAAGGGACATATTAGCTGACAGCAGGGGCCCGGGACTAAACCGGGACTAAACCAGGACTAAACCAGGACTAAACCAGGTCTAAACCAGGACTAAACCAGGTCTAAACCAGGACTAAACCAGGTCAAACCAGGACTAAGGTGGAAAATATGTTACATAAATGAAAAATTTCACCATCCCCCCTGGTTTCATTTTACAACTCGACTACTGGATGTAACCATATGCAAATCACACAATACAATATTAATTTCACAACACAATATTACTGCAATATTGTGGAGATGCTCCAGAATTGAAGAAATTATACTTTTTCCTTTTAAAAAGCCTTGACACGCCTTTGGGACTGTGTTAGTCTTATAGTCATTTCCTCCATTTCCTCCATTTTTTTAGCTGTTGCTGCAATAAAACCATGCAAAGAAGTGTATAGTTTGATATACTGTGATATATTGTTACAATATCACAATGTTTCAGTTATTCTTACATCCCTAGCAGGCAAACATAATAATATACACACAGACACTTTGTCCACTGCGGTGCTGTCTAATGTCTGTATGCCTGTTGTATGTTGCAAAAAAGAAAAAGAAATGTAACAATAATAAACATACAAGGTAAAAAGGGTCTAGAATATGATTGGGTACATTAAAACACATAGATGCTGCCAACATAAACATTTCAAATTCTGTGATTTCGAATATGACAGTTTAAAGGGCCACAAAACACCAAAATCACTTTTTACTGATTAGCTGTGTAAATGGGTCTAAAATAGAAGTGTATACCTATTTATATACCTTTATTTTGGCATTTTACTGCATATTTATTAAAAATCTGACTGTTTGGGTCAAAAGCCCTGTCTGTACCGGCCTCTTTAGGATCAACTATGGCCAGGACATTTGTTTTTTCGGGGTGGACTAACGGCCGCCAGTGAGTCAGATGCAGGTTATTACATGACAAGCACAGCCACTGGCAGTCTATGGGCGGTACCTGGCACTGCTGGTCACTGCGATGTCCGGCTGTGTCTGGATGAAAGGCAAACAGCGTGATCTGAGCATAAATGTTCGCTCTGTTTCAAAGTCCAGAGCGCACCGGTCCACGCCATGTTGGATTTTTGTGGATGTCAGTGGGAGAATTTTTCAGATTTTGCTCAGGGGCAGAGTAAAGCTTCGGGAGAGTATTTAATGGCTCTTTCAATAGTGAAAAGGACTTGCCAGTGTAAAGACATATACAAACCATCCAGCCTGAATTATAATAAGTATTGTCCTGTTAAATGTTGGTGTCATTAGATCCATCCATCCATCCATCCATTTTAGTCCGCTTATCCGGGGCCGGGTCGCGGGGGCAACAGTCTAAGCAGGGACGCCCAGACCTCCCTTACCCCGGACACTTCCTCCAGCTCCTCCGGGGGGACCCCAAGGCGTTCCCAGGCCAGCCGGGACACATAGTCCCGCCAGCGCGTCCTGGGTCTTCCCCGGGCCTCCTCCCGGTGGGACATGCCCGGAACACCTCCCGAGGGAGGCGTCCAGGAAGCATCCGGAACAGATGCCTGAGCCACCTCAGCTGGCTCCTCTCGATGTGGAGAAGCAGCGGCTCTACTCCGAGCTCCTCCCGTGTGACTGAGCTCCTCACCCTATCTCTAAGGGAGCGCCCAGCCACTTTACGGAGGAAACTCATTTCGGCTGCTTGTATCCGCGATCTCGTCCTTTCGGTCATTACCCAGAGCTCATGACCATAGGTGAGGGGAGGAACGTAGATTGACCGGTAAATTGAGAGCTTCGCCTTTTGGCTCAGCTCCCTCTTCACCACAACGGTCCGGTACAGCGACCGCATCACTGCCGACGCTGTGGCGGCAGTCGGCGTCGGCGGTGTCATTAGATCCCTACAGGTAATACAGGTGGCCATATTCAAATGCATATTTCTCCAAACCCTTCATGTGGTTTTATAGGCCTAATTATACGTAACTTTAAAGGGCCATATTGTGCTATTTTCTGATCTAGGTTATAATGTTGTTTTGTCATCAAAAACATACTTGGAGTTGTCTTCTCATTCACACACGTTTAGCACAGACATCCTGTCATACTTTTGTCATCTCTCAAAAAGAAATACTCATTTCCACCTTGTGATGTCATGTGGTAATACAGGTGTATGTGTGTGTAAGTGTGTTTTAAAACACCTTTACTAAAATCATTTGGGTCATTTCGAATCTCTACTAAACAAAAGATAAAATGTCAACTACCGCTTCATGACATCACAAGGTTTAAAGATCCCATGACATGGTACTTCTTGATGCTTTTATATGGCTCCTTAATGGTTCCCTAATACTGTAAATGAATCCTTCTTCAAAATCAAGACTCAGTGCATGAGAAAGACCCATGAACACAGTCAGAGTCATAAATATCTGTCTGGAACACTCCATTCTGGGCGTTGTTGCTTGAATGCAAATGAGGAGGACAGAGACAGGCCAGAGCAGCGGGTGGGGGCGTGGCCAAACTCTCCGCTCTTTCCTCTTTAGCGGTGCGATGTGCGCTGGCCCCACTTCCGCGTTTTTGCGCGGAGGAAGAGATGAGAAGCGTTCCGTTGAAAAATAAACACATTTCCACAGAAAATAAAATTAAACCACTGCTGTTTCAGAGGTTCGGAGACTCGGATAAAGGACATCCGAGCCTGGAAACACTCTCACGTGCCTCCAGGCAAATAAAAAAATGCATCTCGCATTGCGTAGCTCGTTCGCAGTCCAAACTCTCTGGGCGTGATTTACAGAGAGTGTGGGTAGAAACACAGACGGGGGTGGAACTGCATTTGCATTTTTTCTTCAATGTGACGTCACATAGTTGCCTTGTTCAGAATCGCCCGTTTGAGCTGTCTTTTTTCCAAACGCGGAAAAGGATCGCAAATGCTCAGTTTACACATTTCGCAACTTTTAGCCAGGGGGGGGTTAAACAGGGTAGGGGAGCTCACATTAACGTTCAAAAACCTCAGAAAGTGAAAATTTCATGTCATGGGACCTTTAACAGAGCATTTTGAGCTTTGGAGATGTAGACAGACTAATAATAAATCAAATCAAATGTGTGAATGAAACAAAACATAATGGTTATGTTTTTGAGGAGGTAACAAAATTCTAATGTTGCTTAAAGTTCACAAGAGTCAATTTAGCATTACATAGAACATAACAGGCCTTAACCTGATTCTGCATGCTACACTGACCATGATTTTTTCCCATATTTTCATTCAGTTAAAGGGACAGTGTGTAAGATTTTTACCCGTTAATTACCAAAATTGAAGATACCCATTCAAAAATACATTGTTTTCCAAGCCTTTTCACTTCCATCATGAAATCAAAGTATTCTTTTGGACTTAGATATAGTCACATAAAAGGGGGATCTTCCCCATGCAGAGGCAGCCATTTTGAATACGAGAGCCGCAGAAGGACATTTGGGCTCCGCCTTCGCCTTCGGCAAGGCTCGTGGTTTTGGGTAAACAACGACAACCATGTCCCGGATCACACGTCGTAATGGATCTAACACGTGTTTTGGACTAAATTGTTTAACTGGATTTTATTCGCTGGATCCTTACGGACAGATTGAGAGCAAGTTTATGGTGAAATACAGAGTTTGACCTGTCCAGAGGCTTCAAAGGTAAGCTAAGTAACAAACCTCGTTTTGTGCTTTTCCGTATAAAAGCCCCATGTGCTCGGGGAGTGATTGTTGTGCCGGGAAATGAATTGCATAGTCAAAAAGAGGAGACTGTAAGGTTTCATTTGATGTGTAGAGTGTCATGATACACGATCGGGAATGTGTGTTTTCATGCAAAAAGAAAAAAAAAAAAAGTGAACAGGAGACCGCGTTTTATTTATACCGTAGTTGTCGGCGAGAGCTCACACAGCGCCGGGTGCGCGCTGGTATGCGAGCCGTCCGCGTTACGGCGCGCCCGGGTGACCCTCGAGGTCTGCCTTAGCCAAAAGAGGAAGTGCATGGTACCTACACCACCTATGCGCCACCAATCCTACACACTGGACCTTTAAGTGAGCTGGGCCTATATTAGGGTTGCCACAATACAACATGTTAAACTCGATTTCGATACTCCATACTCAAAACCGACTCCAGCAATGAGGACAAAAAACACTCTTTCTTTAGACAATAGTATGTCATTTTCAACATTAAGTAATCGTACTTTCTTTTCTTTTTCTTATATCCATACCCAGCTAGGTTCCATAATGGTCCATGAGCGTATAATAGTCTATGTGCTCTTATATTTGTTCTGATACTCAAGAGCCTATTCAGAAAAGGTCCATTTCTGTCCAGTGATTGTGACTTTTTTTTAGTATCGAAACACGCTCAAATTGTATAGTTTTGATACTTCAAACTTACAGGTTGAATAAATTAATTTCCCTTTAGAAGTTCAGATGAAATCAATTGTTTTAGTATGTGAAAGCAACACAACATGTCTATGTCTCTACGAACATTCACACTGTACTGTCAATGTAAATGGGATTACATTTACAACCATCCAACATAATTAACTTTCACTCTAACAAACATATTTTTAATTAAAATGTTTTTCTCTGCATAATTATAATCCTGTTTATCTAATAACACTAAAATAATAAAAATAAGTACTGCTACATGCATAACGAACTTACATAAAATAAAACATGAAATAAAAAACTCCTAGCAGTCAGTTTAAATGATTATATTTATAATTTTCCATAATTTACCAGTAAATTCAGTACCAGACAGTTCATTTCTACGTGTCATGATTTTTATAAAGCCTGCAGTGCCCTCTAGTGGTAAGACTCATCCAGCTAACATAACATTTTAAGCTGTATATGAAACAGCAAACTATAATTTACTCAATACATTTTACATAGTTATTATCGGTGGCTGCGATAAGCCTTAAACCAGGGGTGTCAAACATGCGGCCCGGGGGCCAGATCCGGCCTTCCAAGACCTTTAATCTGGCCCTCGGCTGATTTTCTAATCAAATATTTTAATTATATTTTAATTTTCTATTAAAATATTGGTAACTTTCTGCGCAGTTTAGCATAGCAGCATCTCCAGCTCCTCTGTGCATGGCCCCTCCCACCAGAGCAGCACAAACGAAGACTCTTCTCTTTCCAAACGCTCTTAAAGGAAAAGTAACGTTTTTTTTAAACAATCTGAGCCTTCTTTCGGCAATAAAACAAGTAGTTTTACTCACCCATAGCAGTTTGGTGTCATTTTGAGCAGTTTCGTAGAAGTTATGTTGTAGCGTATCCGTTAACTTGAGTGCTCGAGGCATTACTTTGCGGTCTCCAAATAACACAAACTTTAGCACTTTTCAAATCATAGAAGCTCGATGTCTTTAATCTACGATTTCGTTTGAGTCAAAAGTGGCCTGTAATCCGAGATTTAGCCATAGTTTCGAGTAGATGAGGACGACAGTGCGCATGTGCAGAGTGTGCTCTCAGCTCCCGGGACCCAAACATGAAACGCAAAGCTGTAAACTATGGATAAATCTCGGATTACAGGCCACTTTTGCTTCAAACGAAATCGTAGACTAAGACATCGGGCTTCTATGATTTGAAAAGTGCTAAAGTTTGTGTTATTTGGAGCCCGCACGGGGCATATTACATGCTTGGGGAATATATTATATGCCCCGAGCTATGGATAGAAGTTGCGCTAGGCTAACCGCAAATCTAAAACATCTCTGGAAGTGCTCCATATGACACCAAAGTGCTATGGGTGAGTAAAACAACTTGTTTTATTACCGAAATAAGGCTCAAATTGTAAAAAAACGTTACTTTTCCTTTAAAGGACCATCGTTTTGACTGTTGACCGTGACATCCTCATCAGCAAAATGTCAAAAACGAGAAAAGTGGACGCCGAGTGCAGGATTTTCCCAGAAAAATGGACCAATTCCTATTTGTTCACAGAGGTGAATGGGAAACCTGTATGTTTGTGTTGAAATTGCATTTTTCTTAAAGTTTCAGGTTGTCCATAATATTATAATATTTTGTAAAAGAAAGAGTTCATCAAATAAAAAAGACTTCTGTAAAAGATTTGTGTTTCTCTGCACAAATATTTGGACTTATTGCAATTTTTGGGGTATATTTGTCATGAGTTTTCTGATCCGGCCCCTTTGGGATCAAAGTCGGTTGGATACGGCCCCCGGACCAGAATGAGTTTGACACCCCTGCCTTAAACAAACTTAATCTAAAGTTTAATTACACAATTTTCTCATATTATATTATTGTTTCCTCATCACAAACATACCTGGAGTTGTGTTTTGTTTCATTCACATGTTTAAAACACAAACCCTGCACATTTGGGCTGAGTTCTTCTCTCAGACTGAAAACACTCTGTTCCACCTTCTGATGTCATGTGGTAATACAGGAAGTGCTCCAATGTGTTTTTAAACTCCAGACACCTTCACTAGAATCATTTGGATAATTTCAGCCCTGAAATTTCCGGTCCCTACTAAACAAAAAAGTAAAAGGAGCAGTTAGCTTGAAAACTACCACTACATGACATCACAAGGTAGAACTGAGTATTTTGGAGATGTAGACAGATTAATAATAAAGAGGTACTCAAAAATGTGTGAATAAAACAAAACACAATTGGGTATGCTTTTGTGGAGATAACATTATGACATGGCTTAAAGCTCACAAGAATCAATTTTGTATAATATAGGACAGGGGTCGGCAACCTGCGGCTCCAGAGCCGCATGTGGCTCTTTGATCCCTCTGATGCGGCTCAGTACATTGGTTCCTCATTTATCGTGGGGGTTACATTGTAAAAATAACCCGCGATAGGCTAAATCCGTGAAGTAGTCAGCTTTATTTTGCGTGTATAAATATGCGTGTATTTCACAGCTCCTCTGACCGAGGCGCCTGGCGCCGCTGCGCCTGTTGCAGGTTTTGTTGTAGTGAGAACGCTTCTGTGCGCTCTCACGACTGGTTCCACCGCCTGGACTCCAGGTTCCACCAATTTGTTCTGCAGAAACACTGCCGCTACTTCCCGAATCGCATTAACCACCCGGAGAAGTGTGCGCGTGGACACGTGCACCTGCACTTGTGGTCAAATCCGTGACAGAGCATGAGCGGCGCGACCAGCCCCAGGTGAGACGCACGGCCTTCTGGCATGTGCCCAAATGCCAGACCGCTCAGTCCGTCACTGCTTCAGAGTCACACTACTCGTGATCAAACATTTAAATAAATTTGGCAAACTGACCAAACTGACAGGAGACACGGCACAGAGGAGAATGACTGAGGAATCGGCAAAGGTCTACAGTCCCTTAGCTAATCAGGATGCAGAACACAATGCGCACTGATACACTATAAAAAAAAAAATTTAAATCAGCGAAACAGCGAGGGACCACTGTATTTAATTAAAATATATTTTATTTTACTTCGTTCATTTTCAAAATGTAATTCTATGGCACAAAGATGTTTAAAAAATAAGTTATATGCAGTGTTATTTCATTTTAAATTTCAAAAGGGTTTTGTGGCTCCCAGTGTTTTCTTTACTGTGTGAAACGGCTCCAAATGGCTCTTTGAGTGGTAAAGGTTGCCGACCCCTGATATAGGACCATTAATATCTTACCTTTAATACCAGGCCCTGCTGACGAAGATCTGGTGGGGCGCCATGACAACGGACACAGCCATCTCCAAACTGGTGGTGTCCTTCTTCTGCCCCCCACTCATCTGGACCAACCTTATCAAGTTCAGGTCAGTGTTTACTACTTTTAGATTTAGAAAAGACCCATTTTCAACATTATAGGTGCACTATGTCACTTTTTGGTTGGTGACCCTTCCACTTCTTGTTTCTGTGGAAATGTCTTTGCTCTGCTTGGAATGTTCCACAGTGTGAAGCAGCTCTGCTTTACATTTATTCAATTACATGTGGTTTCATTTCTCAAAAATGCCTAGAAGAACAGGAACGCTGATTGTGAGCGAGGTCGCCTTTTCACAGATCTGACCTGTGACTTGGTCTGGTTTGGTCTCCATGAAGATACAGTAGAAACTTGTCATCTCCATAAAGAAATGCATTCAACATTAAAAAAATAATAAAAAAAAAAAAAACATAGCTGTGACCTACATGAGCCTGGTCCCAAAGAGAACCTAGACTCAAATTACTACTTTTGCTACTACTACTACTAGTACTATTACTAGACTTTAGACTTTAGACTTTATTGTCCCCAAGGGGAAATTCATTTTCACGCACACAGAGCTTGTTTGACACACACAGCAACAACACAACAAACACAAAGACATACAATAAGCACTACAGCACACTCAGCGGGGCCTGTTGTTCAAAAATGTGACGGCTGAAGGGATCAGGCTTCTGCCAAAGCGGGCCCTCCTGCACCTGATCGTCCTGTACCTCCTCCTGAGGGCAGAGGGGTGAGGTGCTCCTCCGTCCTGAGGGCAGAGGGGTGAGGTGTTCCTGAGGGCAGAGGGGTGAGGTGCTCCTGAGGGCAGAGGGGTGAGGTGCTCCTGAGGGCAGAGGGGTGAGGTGTTCCTGAGGGCAGAGGGGTGAGGTGCTCCTCCGTCCTGAGGGCAGAGGGGTGAGGTGCTCCTGAGGGCAGAGGGGTGAGGTGTTCCTGAGGGCAGAGGGGTGAGGTGTTCCTGAGGGCAGAGGGGTGAGGTGCTCCTGAGGGCAGAGGGGTGAGGTGTTCCTGAGGGCAGAGGGGTGAGGTGTTCCTCCGTCCTGAGGGCAGAGGGGTGAGGTGCTCCTGAGGGCAGAGGGGTGAGGTGCTCCTGAGGGCAGAGGAGTGAGGTGCTCCTGAGGGCAGAGGGGTGAGGTGCTCCTGAGGGCAGAGGGGTGAGGTGTTCCTGAGGGCAGAGGGGTGAGGTGTTCCTGAGGGCAGAGGCGTGAGGTGTTCCTGAGGCCAGAGGGGTGAGGTGCTCCTGAGGGCAGAGGGGTGAGATGCTCCTGAGGGCAGAGGGGTGAGGTGTTCCTGAGGGCAGAGGGGTGAGGTGCTCCTGAGGGCAGAGGGGTGAGGCGCTCCTGAGGGCAGAGGGGTGAGGCGCTCCTGAGGGCAGAGAGGTGAGGTGAGGTGCTCCTGAGGGCAGAGGGGTGAGGCGCTCCTGAGGGCAGAGGGGTGAGGTTCTCCTGAGGGCAGAGGGGTGGGGTGCTCCTGAGGGCAGAGGGTTGAGGTGTTCCTGAGGGCAGAGGGGTGAGGCGCTCCTGAGGGCAGAGGGGTGAGGTGCTCCTCCGTCCTGAGGGCAGAGGGGTGAGGTGCTCCTGAGGGCAGAGGGGTGAGGCGTTCCTGAGGGCAGAGGGGTGAGGTGCTCCTCCGTCCTGAGGGCAGAGGGGTGAGGTGCTCCTGAGGGCAGAGGGGTGAGGCGTTCCTGAGGGCAGAGGGGTGAGGTGCTCCTCCGTCCTGAGGGCAGAGGGGTGAGGTGCTCCTCCGTCCTGAGGGCAGAGGGGTGTGAGGTGCTCCTGAGGGCAGAGGGGTGAGGTGCTCCTGAGGGCGGAGGGGTGTGAGGTGTTCCTGAGGGCAGAGGGGTGAGGTGCTCCTGAGGGCAGAGGGGTGAGGTGTTCCTGAGGGCAGAGGGGTGAGGTGCTCCTGAGGGCAGAGGGGTGAGGCGCTCCTGAGGGCAGAGGGGTGAGGCGCTCCTGAGGGCAGAGAGGTGAGGTGAGGTGCTCCTGAGGGCAGAGGGGTGAGGTGCTCCTGTAGTGGGTGAGTGGGGTCCTGTTCTATTGAAAGTGCAAAGCGTCCAATAGCCCTGTTGTTGAGATCTGCAAGGCTGGGTGTGGGGAGTCCTATAAACTACTATTACTACTACTATACTAGTATACTAGTATACTGGTATACTAGTATACTGGTATACTAGTATACTAGTATACTAGTATACTAGTATACCAGTATACTGCTACTGCAAACACACATGCAGGAGGCATTTCATATTATGTAAGAGGACATTAATACTACTTTTTTTTTTGCTCTGAGGTCACCTGGACCATACATCAAACTGTATTTAAAGCTAGACTATGTAACTTTTCTGGTGGAGGGTCTGTCACATTCGTCTCCTTGGAGATTTTATAGATTTGTCTGGAAATGTTCCACAGTATGGCATTTAAATCGCTCTTGCATTTATTCATTACAGGTGTTTTCATCTAAATAAACTTTTTCTTACAGCAAAAAAAGAAAAGAAAAAGCATACTAAAATGTGTGTGTGTGTGTGTGTGTGTGTGTGTGTGTGTGTGTGTGTGTGTGTGTGTGTGTGTGTGTGTGTGTGCGTGTGTGTGTGTGTGTGTGTGTGATAGTGATGAAGAGCTGGAGGAGAGCAATAAGGGTCAGTTTGTGGAGCTGGACAGTCTGGACACAGAGAAGGCCCTGCTCCTGACCGATGACGATGACCCACTGTGAGTATGCACCACACACACACACACACACACACACACACACACACACACACACACACACACACACACACACATCAATGAAGTGTATGGTGCATTAAAGGGCCCATGTATGGAGTAAGAAAGAGGACAAAATAACGTGTATTCACAAGAAATTAATCCATGCGAATAAAATTAATCCACGCGAATAACGTGTCGTCATGCATATTTTGGATATACACGCGTCTTTGGTTGTAGTTGAGCATAAAATAAATATTTGCAAACTCTAAAATTAGGTGTTGTGTGTTTGAGATTTGTCAGAATACAAGTCTAAAAGTTACGACATAGAAAAGTTACGAGTACTGTCTTAAAGGGATATGCCACCCCCAGGTCAAACTTGGGCATCTCCCCACAGTCCAGAGACTAAAATAAGTGGTGGAAAGCGCTTTTCTGGTGACGCAGCCATTGTCCGAGTCTGTCAGCACTGACCGCCGCGCGCAGCTGCAGCTACTCCGCGTTAGACTGGAATCTAACGTCGCCAGAGAAAGATTTCGGCCAAAAGGAATTAATTTGCTCGATGCTTTTCCCAATTACTTTGTGTGTAGTGCGCATTCATATCGAGTGCAAATAAATGTGCAAATCAACACGGAGAGCTTGACTTGGTCATTTTGGGTGGGAACTATTTTTCAGTGCGGAAAAAGAAAGCCGAAGCACACATCACGCTGCCAGGGGAATCCCTGTTACGCACCAGGAAGACAGTTCCACTGTTACGCAGCGTGCTGTGTGCTTCGGCTGTGTTGTTCTGCACTGAAAAATAGTTCCCAGACTCCAGTCTAACGCGGAGTAGCTGCAGATACCGCTGCGGTCAGTGCTGACAGACCTGGACAATGGCTGCGTCACCAGAAAAACGCTTTCCACCACTTATTTTAGTCTCTGGACTGTGGGGAGATGCCCAAGTTTGACCTGGGGGTGGCATATCCCTTTAAGTACGAATACGAATTTCTCAGATGGAAGAAAGTGGACAAAAATACGTCATCGGTTACGTCATCACGTCACGTCAGCCGAGATCACTTGAAGTCTGCAGCGGTTAAAAAAAAAATTCTCTGCGTAATCTCGATGCTGAACGACTTTTCTTCATGCGTTAATTTCTTGTGACTACGCGTTATTCGCGTGTATATCCACAATATGCATGACGACACGTTATTCGCGTGGATTAATTTCTTGTGAATACACGTTATTTTGTCCTCTTTCTTACTCCATACCCATGTTACACTATTTTCTGATCTATGTTATAATGTTTCCTCATCACAAACGTACCTGGAGTTGTGTTTTGTTTCTTTCACACATGTTTAACACACAAACCCTGTGTAATTAGTTCTTAGTGAGTTCTTCTCTCGGACAAAAAAAACATGTGGTCATACAGGAAGTGCTCCAGGAAGTGTGTTTTGAAACTCCACACATCTTCACTAGAATGATTTGGATCACTTCAGGTCTGGATTTGCTCACACGCTCTACTGAACTAAAGGCAAAAGGTCATGGTTAACCAAGGTGGAACCGAGCATTTTGAGCTTTGGAAATGTAGACATGCTAATAATAAAGGGTTATTCAAACACATGTGAATGAAATGTAACACAAAAGGAGGTAATAACATTATAACATGGCTCTCAAGAGTACAGTATATAGGTCATATAAATGTGTGAGAGTACAAAGGGAAAGGGGAACAGAGACAACTGTGTCATTAAACTGCAGTTACATTCATTTAAAAGTCAGAGCTGAGCACTTTTTCCCCTCTAATTCAGTTAGTTTTAATTAGTTTTTAGAGTGGCTCTGATAGTTTTAGTTAGTTTTAGTTTTTTTTCTGACTGCTCAGTTTTAGTTTAGTTTTTATTAGTTTTACTTTTTGGGTTTTACTTTGGGTTATTTGTCAAGTGCAGGATTCAAAAAGAAAGTATTGTGTTACAACAAACTTATACAATTTTAAAGGTCCCATGGCATGAAATTTTCACTTTCTGAGGTTTTTGAACGTTAATGTGAGCTCCCCTACCCTGTTTAGGCCCCCCCATGGCTAAAAGTTGCGAAATGTCTAAACTGAGCATTTGCGATCCTTTTCTGCGTTAGAAAAAATCAGAGCTCAAACGGGCGATTTTGAACAAGGAAACTTATTGACGTCGGCTCGAAAAAAGAAATGCAAATGCAGTTCCACCCCCGTCTGTCTGTACTCAGCGTCTCTGTAAATCACGCCCAGAGAGTTTGGACTGCGGAGGAGCTACGCAATGCGAAATGCGTTTTTTTATTTGCCTGGAGGAACTTGCGAGTGTTTCTAGGCTCGGAAGTCCTTTATCTGAGCCTGTGGATATCTGAAACAGCAGTGGTTTAATTTTATTTTCTGTGCAAATGTGTTTATTTTTCAATGGAACGCTTCTCATCTCTCCCTCCGCGCAAAAACACGGAAGTGGGTCAGAGCGCACAGGGCACAGCTGAAAAGGAAAGAGTGGAGAGTTTGGCCACACCCCCACCCGCTACTATAGGCCATCTCTGTCCTCCTCATTTGCATTCAAGCAACAACGCCCATAATGGAGTGTTCCAGAGTGATATTTATGACTCTTTCTCATCTTATCTCTCTTTCTCATGCACTGTGTTGATTTTGAAGAAGGATTCATTTACAGTATTAGGGAACCATTAAGGAGCCATATAAAAGCATCAAGAAGTACCATGTCATGGGATCTTTAAAACATTTATTCAGGTTTACTCCCACAACAACCAAAGCAGTCCACAAGCTGCAGCCTTAAGTGCCAAAACAAATCAAAATACACACCAAAACGTCCAAATTTACAAACTCCAAAAAAGGCTTGTAAAGAAATTGACAAATATGAAAACAAAGAGCAATTTATCTATAATTTCAGTTAGTTTTAGTTAGTTTTGTAAGCACACCATACACTTTCAGTTAGTTATCCTCAATTTTTCTTCTTTTAATTGTCGTTTTTATTTATTTCAGTTAATGAAAATATTTTTTCAAATTTAGTTTTCATTACCTATAATAACCGTGCTGAGCATAGTTTAAATCATTTGCTGATTGGCCACAAACACATAAGAACAGTGCTGCACATTGTACAGTACCGACAGAATAATATTCATTTTAGGGATGTACTGATCCAGCTTTTTCAGATCCGATATCAATTCTTTGCCTACACTAGGTCTTTGTTGTAAATGCAAAGTGTTGGGACAGTATGGATGGTATTAGAAAAGCTACATATTAAATGGAGTTGTGAAATGTGTGCGTGTGTGTGTCAGAGACTCGTCCCCCGGGGGCCCAGCAGACCAGTCCTGTGCCTTTGTGTGGTGGCGCTTCCTTCTGCGGCGCTGGAGAAGGTTCTGGAGTGCTCCAGTCACTGTGTTTCTGGGGAATGTCATCATGTACTTCGCCTTCCTCGTCCTCTTCACGTACGTGTTGCTGCTGGACTTCAGGCCCCCTCCGCCCTATGGCCCCGGGGCCCAGGAGATCATGCTCTACATCTGGGTGTCCACACTGGTGCTGGAGGAGATACGACAGGTGAACATGCATGGCTCTGTTCAATATTGTTTTTACCTGCATTTTTTTTAATATATACAGTGGTATCTCACCTTACGAAATTAATTCGTTCCAGAAGTGGTTTCGTAACGTGAAAAATTCGTAAGTTGAGTATCTATTTCAATGGAAAAAGCCTGATCCGTTCCAAGGCCCCGATCCAATTTTTTTTTTTTATAGTGTAACTTTTTTATAGTGTAACATTGTGTTCTGCGTCCTGATTGGTTTCTCAGACTGGATTTAAACTTTTCTCACATTTGTCTCTCGTTTAAACACTCAAACTTTCATAGATTTTCAACAAAATGATTAATAGTGAAGTGGGGGGGGACTGCGCGCGGACACGTGTGATAGCGCAGCATGACCCGGCGCGGGGCTGCCAGCAGGTCTAGACCTGGACTAAACCAGGACTGGACCAGGACTAAACCTGGACTAAACCTGGACTAAACCAGGACTAGACCAGGACTAGACCAGGTGGATTAAAGCGCCGCACGCGGTTCTATTTCCTGGTTTCGTTTTGAGTCACAGCTGAGGGGAGCAGCGAGGGGGGCCGCATGCAGTCTGAGCGCATGATGAAGTCTGAGACCCGTGCTCAAACCGTGCCTCCTCTAGACCTCTAGACCTGCAGGTCTAGACTACCGCGGCTCTTGCATGCGTTAGTGGGTCTCGTTCACGGGACTGCGTGCAGTCCCCTCCTCGCTGCTCCCCTCAGCTGTGACTCGAAACGAAACCAGGAAATAGACCCGCGTGCGGCGCTTTAATCCACCTGGTCTAGTCCTGGTTTAGTCCAGGTTTAGTCCTGGTCCAGTCCTGGTTTAGTCCAGGTCTAGACCTGCTGGCAGCCCCGCGCCAGCTCATGCTGCGCTTTCACACGTGTCAGAGCGCAGTTTTCTCCCCCCTCCCCCTTCCCCCCACACTTCACTATTAATAATTTTGTTGAAAATCTATGAAAGTTTGAGTGTTTAAACGAGAGACAAATGTGAGAAAAGTTTAAATCCAGTCTGAGAAAAGCGTATAATGTGTGTGGCTGAGTGCGCATAATTTGAATTTTTGAGATTTCGCGTTTCGTAACTTGAATTTTCTTTCGTATCTAGAGACCAAAATTTACCGTGAAGGCGTTTTCGTAACTTTCGTAACTTTCGTAAATTTTCATTTGTTGGGTCATTCGTAAGGTGAGGTACCACTGTATATATATTTTTTGCTTAATTTACAAAGTTGTCCCCTGAAAACATATTTTTAGTAAATAAAATCAAAGTAGTTTATCATAGTGCAATCACTCCAAGCTCATTCATGTTTAACACAGTTTTATTTTAGAGTTTTATGGCAACACTGGTGTCTTCTGCCTGTATTGCATCAGTTTCAGAATGAAACCTGTGCAGTTTAATTGACCAATAACCAAACAGGCAGCTTGACCTTAAATGGTGACTGCTTTATGCCATTTCGTTTTGTTTTTTTCCCAGAGCTTCTTCACAGATGAGGAGATGAACATCCTGAAGAAGTTCAAACTGTACTGGGAGGACAACTGGAACAAGTGTGACATGGTGGCCATCTCCCTGTTCGTGGTGGGGGTCTCCTGCAGGTACTTGGCACTCTTAGAATATATACTAGTATGTAAACATTACGCATAGTGTATATACATGTATTACAAAAATTATATCAAACTGTGCCTATTTTAACAGAATTCATTTTAACTTTATTTTTAGCTTGTTGTATGATTTTCTTTTTAAGGAGTTTTAAATTGTAATTTTATCTTCTTATAACCCTAATGATGTGGATGTGTGGACAGATATTTCTCACATTATGGGGACCAAAAAAAAAAAAACCACACACACCTTAAAAATCAGGTCTACCGCGACATAACAAAGTTCAAAGTCAGCTTTATTGTCAAAAAACATATGTACAGGTCGCACACACAGGATTTGAAATTGCAGCGCCCCCTAGGCCCACAGTGAACATAAAACATGTGATAAACAAGATAATAAACACAATGATTAGAACATCACATATACCTGTAGCAAAAGTACAAAAGGCTTGTATATAATACAAATAAGTAAAAACACACAATGTGTAGCGTAATAAAGCTCAAATTGTGTCATATAAGCAGCAGTGTCAGTGTCATTTAAGTGTAATTTAAGCAGCAGTGTCAGTGTCATTTAAGTGTCATTTAAGCAGCAGTGTCACTGGGGGAGGGAGGGCAGGGTAAGGAGAGAGTTGAGCATCCTGACAGCTTGGTGGATGAAGCCGTCTTTCAGTCTGCTGGTCTTGGCCATGAGGCTCCTCAGTCTCCTTCCTGATGGCAGCAGACTGAAGAGGCAGTTGGATGGGTGGGCGGGACCACTCCTTTATTATTAGGTCAGCAACAATATTTTAGAGTTTTCAAGACATAAGTTAAAATATGTTAATGTCAGGGTCGAGGAGTGATCATGGTTAATGGTTAATCAATCACCAGGAAGTGAATGTGATTCAATTGTAATAATGTTATAATAATACTGCCTCATGAGATAAACCCAAAATGTGTGTGTGTGTGTGTGTGTGTGTGTGTGCGTGTGTGTGTGCGTTTGTGTGTGTGTGTGTGTGTGTGTGTGTGTGTGTGTGTGTGTACAGAATGGTGAAGGGCACGTACGAGGCGGGGAGGACAGTCCTGGCCATAGACTTCATGGTGTTCACTCTGCGTCTCATCCACATCTTTGCCATCCACAAACAACTGGGGCCCAAGATCATCATCGTGGAGAGAATGGTCAGCTATACATACTTTAGCATGACCATTTCAGCACTTTAAAGGTCCCATGGCATGAAATTTTCACTTTCTGAGGTTTTTGAACGTTAATGTGAGCTCCCCTACCCTGTTTGCGAAAGGCGACCCCACTCACAGTCAGAACGATTGTTTTTCTAGGTATTTGAACTATAAAACCACCTGTAATTGAATACATGTAAAGTAGAGCTGTTTAATGTCACTGTGGAACATTCCAGCTGCTTTACACAGACTTATTATCAATGAATTCACTAAAAGCTTAAAATTACCTAGATACTTCATTTACAGCAGCACCATTGCCACACACATTGTTGTACTGTTAGAAGATTTCATATTGTTTGATTTATTATTCACAATGCATGAGTCACTGCAACAAAGTCAAATTCACGTTTTCAAATGCAGTTTCAAATGGAGTTTACATTTACACTGGCAACTAGAGCCAAAATGTTCGCCATGTGCCGTATAGGTCATGTGTCTGGTATGAAGTGATAGCAACTATACGTGAGGTGAGTCACATTTGCTCTTGGAGTTTTACTGATGAATAATAGCTTGTTTGTGAAAATAATGTTTAAAGGGCCCATGCAGGCCTGGACTGGTAATTGGGCATACCGGGCATTTTCCCGGTAGGCCGACAGTCCTAGGGGCCGATGCTCTTCTTTTTTTCTTTTTTTTTAACTTAAAGACCGGCCCACAATTTAGGACTGAACCAGAACTAAACCAGGACTACATCAGGTCTGAACCAGGACTAAATCAGGATTGAATGAGAACTAAACCAGGACTTTTATCATGGATTCTACCTGGACGACTGAGGGACTTTTCACGCATCCTAAACCAGGACTAATCAGATCTAAATCAGGACTAAAATCAGGTCTGAACCAGGACTAAATCAGGATTGAACCAGAACTAAACCAGGACTTATTACATCTAAATCAGGACTAAATCAGGTCTGAACCAGGACTAAACCAGGACTAAATCAGGACTGAACCAGGACTAAATCAGGACTGAACCAGGACTAAATCAGGACTGAACCAGGACTAAACCAGAACTAATCAGGTCTAAATCAGGACTAAACCAGGTCTGAACCAGGACTAAACCAGGACTAAATCAGGATTGAACCAGGACTAAACCAGAACTAATCAGGTTTAAATCAGGATTAAATCAGGTCTGAACCAGGACTAAACCAGGACTAAATTAGGATTGAACCAGGACTAAACCAGAACTAATCAGGTTTAAATCAGGACTAAATCAGGTCTGAACCAGGACTAAATCAGGATTGAACCAGGACTAAACCAGGACTAAATCAGGACTGAACCAGGACTAAACCAGGACTAATTACATCTAAATCAGGACTAAATCAGGTCTGAACCAGGACTAAACCAGGACTAAATCAGGATTGAACCAGGACTAAACCAGAACTAATCAGGTTTAAATCAGGACTAAATCAGGTCTGAACCAGGACTAAATCAGGATTGAACGAGAACTAAACCAGGACTAATCAAATCTAAATCAGGACTAAAATCAGGTCTGAACCAGGACTAAACCAGGACTAAATTAGGATTGAACCAGGACTAAACCAGGACTAATTATATCTAAATCAGGACTAAATCAGGTCTGAACCAGGACTAAACCAGGACTAAATCAGGACTGAACCAGGACTAAACCAGGACTAAATCAGGACTGAACCAGGACTAAACCAGAACTAATCAGGTCTAAATCAGGACTAAATCAGGTCTGAACCAAGACTAAACCAGGACTAATTATGAGGGGCCGGTCTAAGCCAAAAATGCCAGGGCCATTTTTTTGTCCCAGTCCAGCCCTGGGCCCATGTTATACAAAATGGATTCTTGTGAGCTTGTAAGCCATATTAGAATGTTGTTATTTCCTCAAAAACAGACCTGGAGTTGTTTTGTGTTTCATTCACACATGTTTGAGTAACTCTTTATTATTAGTCTGTCTACATCTCCAAAGCTCAAAATTCAAAGCTACAGGTATGTTTGTGATGAGTAAACAACATCATAACAGATCAGAAAATAGTGTAATACAGGTCCTTTAAACTATAAATAAACAAGCAGAGATGAATGAACAATGAATGATGGTTGATGTAATGATTATGGGCAAATAGTCATTTTTGTTTCTCTAACAATAAACTCTGTGAACTAGCCACGCTTTGATGGACCCCATGCCAAATTGGCAATGACACCGCTCGCCAGACTTGTACTGATAATTTTGCTACTCACAAACATCAGAGGTATCCATATATAACTGCTTCACTCCTATACTGCCTGCATCTGTGTACTTTTAAATATTCAGAGGTAAAGGTATGACTACTACTTCCTATTGTAGTGAGGCATTAAAGCGTCTATATTACACTATTTTCTGATCAATTATGATATTGTTTCCTCATCAAAAACATACTCCTTCTGATGCCATGTGGCTCCACTGTGTTTTTAAACGCCATACACCTTCACTAGAATCATTTGGATTTCATTTCAGCCCTGGAATTGCCAATCTCTGCTGAACTAAATATAAAAAATGGCTGTTAATTTGAAAGCTACAGACTAATAATAAAGGATTTCTCAAATATGTGTGAATGAAACACACTGCAGGTATGTTTTTGATGAGGAAACGGCAATATCCTACTGAGACCCGCTCATTCATTTGTGTCCTTTATAGTGGACATCTTTTAAGTTTTGAGACTCTAGTTTGTGGCTGCACTATGATAAAAAAAATAATAATAATAATTAAAAAAACATTATCAATAATAATAATAATAATAATAATAATAATAATAATAATAATAATTATAATAATTATTATTATTATTATTATTATTATTATTATTATTATTATTATTATTATTATTATTATAAATAAATAAATCAAGAATATATAAATAAAATACATAAATAAGTAAATAAATAAATAATACATAAAAAAATAAAATCAAAAATAATAAATAATAAATAAAAATAAATAAATAAATAAAAAGGAGTCTTAAATCTTTTTGAGGCGACTGTAAAACCGACCCAAAAAATGTTTTGGTTACGTTTAGGTTAGGTTAACTTGAGATGGATTTAACACTATTACCGTCCATTAGAGGAAATGTTACAAAAATATGAATAAAAATAAAATTAACAAAATGTAAATGCTAAGGTGTCAATGCTTTATTGTCGAAAACAATCATGTACATGTACATAGAGTGAATTTGAAATTTCGTTTCCCCACTAACCAGGCAGGACAGTGATAGAGTGGGTAGGGGAGGGGCCGCTGCGCATGCGCGCGCCGCCGACTGGAAGATGCAGAGTAGAAAAACAGTTTAACAACATGTAATGACAGAAAAACAATTGGAGATACAGTGGTACCTCACCTTACCAAATTAATTCGTTCCAGAAGTGGTTTCGTAACGTGAATTTTTTGTAAGTTGAGTAGCTATTTCAATGGAAAAAGCCTGATTCGTTCCAAGGCCCCGATCCAAGTTTTTTTTTTATAGTGTAACTTTTTTTATAGTGTAACATTGTGTTCTGCGTAGAGACTGTAGACCCAGGACTAAACGTGGACTATACCAGGTCTAGACCAAGGTCTAAACCTGGACTAAACCTGGACTAAACCAGGACTAGACCAGATGAATGAGACCCGTGCTCAAACCGTGCCTCCTCTAGACCTGGTCTAGACCTGGTCTAGACCAGGTCTGCATGCGTTCGTTCGTTCATGCGCTCAGACTGCGTGCGCTCCCCCTCGCTGCTCGCCTCAGCCGTGACTCGAAATGAAACCAGGAAATAGATCCGCACGCAGCGTTTTAATCCACCTGGTCTAGTCCTGGTTTAGTCCAGGTTTAGTCCTGGTTTAGTCCAGGTTTAGTCCTGGTCCAGTCCTGGTTTAGTCCAGGGCTAGACCTGCTGGCAGCCCCGCGCCGGGTCATGCTGCGCTATCGCACACGTGTCAGAGAGCAGTATTCTCCCCCCTCCCACTTCCCCTCACACTTAACTATTAATAATTTTGTTGAAAATCTATGAAAGTTTGAGTGTTTAAACGAGAGACAAATGTGAGAAAAGTTTAAATTCAGTCTGAGAAAAGCGTATAATGTGTGTGGCTGAGCGCGCATTATTTGAATTTTTCAGATTTCGCGTTTCGTAACTTGAATTTTCTTTGGTATCTAGAGACCAAACTTTAACGTGAAGGCATTTCGTAACTTGAAATTTTCGTTTGTTGGGTCTTTCGTAAGGTGAGGTACCACTGTATAACATACGGTGATCCTTTTTTTTGGCAACATGAGGAAGGGGTGTGGGGGGGATCAGATTGGAAATCAATAAAATTGATTGAACCGAGAGCAGAGATCAGACCTCCAAAATTAAAATAATAATTTAGATACACTTGTTTTCTTCGGGTCCCAGGAGGTTATAACCTAAATATAGCAATATAACAATATAATTATGGCTTAAAGCTTACAAGAATCCATTTTGTGTAATATGTGGAGTTTATATGATTAGTTGAGATTCAGGAGCAGGGCCACACCTCAACCACCCCCTCCTCCTCACCAGTGAACCATAGCTCACCACAACCACACCTCTAATTTCCCAGAAGCCATTTGTAGCCGTCTATCCCATCATCAGTTTGTCTCAGCTAACTCGACCCCTCCTCCCATCCCCTATCTCGTTTGTCTGTCAGCTATAAGACATCTACGAAGGGGGTCCAGTTCTGGCTGGGCCAATTGATAATTGAGATGGAACCCCCACCCTGAGTCTCAGCCCACTCATCACTACCTCATTTGTCCGGTCATCCATCATTCATTCATTAACATCTTCATCGCATTATGTTGTTGGCGTGGTCCTTGCTAATAAAAGGACCTTTAAATGAGTCTTTGGTGGACTCGTCTCCTACTCAAGCTTGTCTGAGTGCCTCTGTCTGTGGTCTTCTGCTGTTATTGTACTGATTTTGTTTTAGTCCTGATTCAGACACCGTGGATTATTCTTCGTTCAGATCTACTAGTAGTTGGGCCTGTGTGTTCTTGTTTATGTTTAGTTCTACTTCTGGTTAGGCTTATGTTTAGTCCTGGTTTTTCAAAGGACACACAACAATGCCAAACCTTCGTAACTTTCGTGTCCCTCTCACAGATGAAGGACGTGTTCTTCTTCCTCTTCTTCCTGTGCGTGTGGCTGCTAGCGTATGGCGTAGCGACCCAGGCCCTGCTCCACCCCAACGACCCGCGTATCGACTGGGTATTCCGCCGCGCCCTGTACCGGCCCTACCTGCATATCTTCGGACAGATTCCTCTAGAGGAGATAGACGGTAAAGCAATATTTTCTACTACCACACAAAGGGTTCTTAGTATTCTTGTATGTCTGGAACGCCATTGGCTTTGTGGTAGAATGTTCGCCCAGTAATCCAAAAGTTGCCAGGTCAATCCCAACAGTGACGTTGTGTTCTGGGGCACGACACTTCACCTGCCCAACCTGCCAAGTCTTTTGCACTCAAGTCCGAGTGAAGTCCCGAGTCAAGAGTATCCAAGTGCTGAGTCAAGTCTGAAGTCAAAGCTCACAAGTCTCAAGTCGAGTCCAAAGTCCTAGCATTTTAGTTTCGAGCCATTTCGAGTCCCCTTTACAAAGAAATAAAATTTCTACAAACCATATAATGTCTGCAAGATCTGTATTCATGATTGGATGTTGTGCACATACTCTTTGCATACATTTTCGCAGATTCACAAGTACGAGTGCGTAGCAACATAGCAAGTCATCACAAGTCAAAAGGCCTAAGTCCAAGTGAAGTCACGAGTTATTGATATTGAAGTCCAAGTCGAGTTGCAAGTGTTTGTACATTTTGTCGAGTCGAGTCTAAAGTTATCAAATTCGTGACTCGAGTCTGACTCGAGTCGAAGTCACATAACTCGAGTCCACACCTCTGAATTTTAATAACACATATTGATATGATGCAGTGACAACACACCTAGGGGGATTCTGCATGTACCATGCACCATAGGTACCTCCAGCTTAGGTCCTGACCAAGCCGAAGCAAGAAGATCATGGAGATGGTCCCCGGGTGCCCTAATGTGTGCTGCCCACTGCTCCTAATATAGGTATATCAAAGTTCAAAAGTTCAAAGTCAGCTTTATTGTCAATTCTGCCATATGTGTTCAACATACAGTGAATCGAAATTTTGTTTCTCTCTGGCCAGGTAGTGCAAAAAGACAGTGTACAAAATACAATATGAAGACAAAACACAACAAAAAACTATCTAAGACAGAGATCTAAAGTTAAAACTAAAGTCTACGATCTAAAATCTTAAAACAGTGCAACATAATAAATAAACTATACTATATACAGATTTCCAAAGTGTGCAGTGTGCATCAAAAATGTGCAATGGAAGATACAGCAGTTACTTGGTCATGTGCAGTAGAATGTGCATAGGAGTTAAGATAAAATAAAAATAAATGTGCAACAGTAGTAATTCTAGTGCAGTAACAGGAGTAAACAACAGTACTAAAATTCCAGTAGTCAATGTGCAATAACAGTAGTAAACAACAGTGCAACGGGGGTAAAATTCAATAACAGGAGTAAACAACAGTACTAAAAATTCCAGTAGTAAATGTAAGTGTGCAATAACAGTAGTAAACAACAGTGCAACAGGAGTAAAATCCAGTAGTAAATGTAAATGTGCAACAGTGCAACAGTAGTCCTTAGCAGCAGTTTTTTTTTAAAAGTGTCTAGAGTGATAGGTCTTTTTATGGAATACAGGTTATGCCAATATGGGGGGTGGGGGTGGGAGATGGGTAAGGTGGAGTTCGGGGTGTGAGTTCAGCCTCCTGACAGCCTGGTGGATGAAGCTGTTTGAAAGCCTGGTGGAGTGGGCCCGGAGACTCCGGTACCTTCTCCCCGAGGGCAGGAGGCTGAACAGGCTATGTGCGGGGTGGCTCGGGTCACCCACAATGCTGGACGCTCTGCGGGTGAGCCGGGTGTTAAAAATGTCTAGGAGGGAGGGAGAGAGACACCAGCGATCCTCCCAGCTGCATTCACTATGCGCTGCAGGGCTTTCCTGTTCTGTTCAGTGCAGCTCCCGTACCACACAGTGATGCAGCTGGTCAGGACGCTCTCAATGGTGCCTCGGTAGAAGGTGGTCATAATGGGTGGAGGGGCTCCAGCTCTCCTCAGTTTGCGGAGGAAATAGAGGCGCTTCTGGGCCCTCTTTGCCAGTGATACAGTATTCACTGTCCAGGAGAGGTCCTCACTGATGTGCACCCCCAGGAATTTGGTGCTGCTCACCCTCTCTACAGCAGCACCATTGATGGACAGTGGGGGGTGCTGGGTGGGGCCTCTCCGGAAGTCAATAACAATCTCCTTGGTCTTTTCAACATTAAGAAGGAGATTGTTATTGCTGCACCACTGGGTCAGAAGGCTCACCTCACTCCTGTAGTTTGTCTCATCGTTATTAGAGATGAGACCCACCACAGTCGTATCGTCCGCAAACTTCACTATGTGATTGGTGCTGAACGCTGGTGAGCAGTCGTGGGTCAGCAGAGTGAAGAGCATCGGACTGAGCACACAGCCCTGGGGGCTCCTGTGCTCAGTCTAATGCAGCTTGAGGTGTTTCTGCCGACCCGCACTGCCTGTGGCCTCTCACTGAGGAAGTCCAGCAGCCAATTACAGAGTGAGGTCTGAAGCCCCAGGTGGTCTAGTTTGATAATGAGCTGCTGTGGGATTATAGTGTTGAATGCTGAACTGAAATCTATGAACAGCATTCTCACATATGAGTCTTTATTGTCTAGGTGGGTGAGAGCCGGGTGAAGTGCAGAACAGATTGCATCCTCGGTAGAGCGGTTGGCCCGGTATGCAAACTGGTATGGGTCTAGGGTGGGGGGGAGGATGGATTTGATGTGTGCCATGACTAGCCGTTCAAAGCACTTCATGATGATGGGGGTCAGTGCAACAGGGCGATAGTCATTAAAAGTGGCCGGAGTGGGCTTCTTTGGCACGGGAACGATGGTAGTGGTTTTGAAGCAGGAGGGAACGACAGCCTGGCTCAGAGAAGCATTAAAGATGTCTGTGAAGACATCCTTGAGCTCCTCTGCACAGTCTTTCAACACACGACCAGGAATGTTGTCCGGGCCTGCAGCCTTGCGGGTGTTGATCCTGGAGAGTGTCCTCTTCACGCTGGCTGCAGACACACACAGGGGCTGGTCGTGGGGAGGTGGTGGAGTTTTTTGGGGCCGGGTGTCATTTCCTGCCTCAAACCGTGCAAAGAAGCTGCTCTCATATGTGTGTATATATATATATATATATATATATATATATATATATATATATATATATATGTATATGTGTGTATATATATATATATATAGGATGGGTTAAAATGCAGAGAAGAATTTCTCCAGTGTGAGATCAATAAAGTTTTCTTCTTCTTCTTCTTCTTCTTCTTCTTCTTCTTCTTCTTCTTCTTCTTCTTCTTCTTCTTCTTCTTCTTCTTCTTCTTCTTCTTCTTCTTCTTCTTCTTCTTCTTCTTCTATGTACAGAAGAATATTCTGCAGTTTCCATGGTGACAGTGCACATATTAACAAACACAGCCTGATAAGTTTTTAAATTGTATGAAATGTATGTTTCCTCCTCGGAAGATGTGATGTAGGATTGAGGAGATACTCAAAGTATTCCTTCCACCATCCGACAACATCCCCTGCTTAGACTGCTGCCCCTGCAACCCGAAAAGGGATGGATGGATAGATGGATGAAATGTATGGCCCAGCTAGCTTGTGACTGTAATGTTACTTGAGAGCAACTTGTTTAACACAAAAAGTACAAAAGTTTAAGTACAAAAGTACAGTGCATAATTACAACTAAGTAAGCACTTTATGGTCAGATTGTGTTAAACAAAGCTCAGATTAAAGTCTAACTTGAGTAACAAAGCTTCAGACAAAGCAGTGACCGAGTGTTATTTCCGCTGTGTTGTTAGCGGCGCGTATGCCTGAGATGAACTGCACTGATGACACAGAGGAGATCATCGAGGGCCTGAGACCGCCCTGTCCAAACGTCTATGCTAACTGGCTGGTCATCCTGCTCCTGGTCATCTACCTGCTGGTCACCAACGTGCTGCTGCTCAACCTGCTCATCGCCATGTTCAGGTCAGGAGCACGCAACAAGCACCACACCTTGGAGAACTAAATGAATAGTCAAAACAGAAATGTTGATTGAATTTATACTTTATGGACAGAGGTGATAGAGGGGCCAAAAACTGTATTCAAGTAAGACTAAACACTTCTTCAAAATAATATTACTCAAGGAGAAATACAGAGTAGTGGTCCAAGAAATCCAGACCCCCCAGGATTTCGCGGGCATTTTTTGTGATTGTTGCGGGCTAAAATGCCTGAATTTGTGGGAGCTTTTCCAAAAAGTTGTGATGAAAGTTGCGGTGCTTTTAAGGTTTTTGTTGCGATTTTGTTGCGGGAGGAAGTGAAAGTTGCGATAAATAGTTGCGATTTTCGCTTTTTGTAATTAAAATTGACTAATATTTTGAATACTGAGTTATTACTGACAAAGAATAATACAAAGACACAGAGATCACAGATATGGTCCTAAAACAACCTTACCAACATCGGAAATAAATTACTATTAGGAGGGGAACTGTTTCGCGCGGTCTTTTGCTGTTATTTTAGTGGGCAAATGGCGCCGCAGACATGTTTCTTTGCCATTAGAAGCCGTGTCCCAATTGACAGAGCGCGCGGCTCAGAGCGTGGCCTGAAGGACATGTGCGTCACACATTTCGACAGTACACCGGCGCGACGACTGCTGTCCCACTTCTTTTTTGTCCCATGCGCAGTTAACACGCGGTCCAAAGACCGCAGTCGTTAAGCGGTCCGCGGACTGCAGTCAGGGCTGAGCAAGTGTGCACCGCCTTGACTGCAGTCTGAGCCCCCTTCGGGCCGCGCTCCGAGCTGTGCGCTCTGGGAACTGGGACACGGCCGCAGTTTCGTTTCGTCACACGGAAGTAAGGCAGAAGGAAGTTGGTCGGCGTTCAATACGTCGCCGATGATTGGTCAAAATTAGTAAAAATTGCGGAAAAGTTGCGGTGATTGGTCAAAATTGCAACACCGCCCTGAATTCACGGGGATTGGCTGAAGTTGCGTTGAAGTTGCAAATCGCAACATCGCGAATTCCTGGAGGGTCTGTCAATCTGTCTGTGTGATTTATAATTTGAAGTTAATGTGACCAGACTGGCAATATATCAAAAGTGCACTATGTAACCTTTTAATACTTTTTAATTAGGGCTGTCAGTTAATTAAATAAATCGCAAATTAATGCATTATAAAAATTTACGCAATTAATTATGAGTGGCAATTCAATGTGCACGCACGAGCAAACCGCTGCCAGGGCCATTGAACGACAAGTTTATTTATAATAAAGAACAAAGACAGGACCATCAACTAGAACGCAGTGATTTGTAGCTTTTGTCAAAAAGAATTTTCTGATCACCGAAGCTGCTCCAGCCTGACGGATCATTTGAACGATAAACACGTCCGAACAAGTTCCATCGTTACCGGTGATAGAGCGAGCGTGAGCGCACTTCAACAAACCAACAAACCAACAAACCAACAAACCATGCTTGCAGAATTTGGGAAACGAATGAGCAAAGCGACCACAGAAAAACTGACAAACTCAATCGCAAAGTGGGTTGCCTCTCTCTCTCTCTCTCACTCACTCTCTCTCAGGGGCCGTTTAGACGAGGACGATTGCGATTGAAAACGACAAAATATTCTATCGGAAGTATGTTTAGTTTACACGCCAACGGAGCCGTTGGGCTCTGAAACCGCGAAAATCTGAAGACTCCTTCCAGAGTGTGGAGTTCTGAACACGGCCCGGGTCGTGTCTCCGTCTAAACGGCAAGAAGCGCAAAACATGTTCATGCCGCATACACCTGACGTCACACTGGATGCGCCAAGCCGGTAAAAACAATAACAAACATGTCTGAGTACCTTGATAAAACTTCAGAATGACTAAACAAGCTCTTGTTGCATTAAAGGAAAATTAACGTTTTTTTTTACAATCTGATCCTTCTTTCGGCAATAAAACAAGTAGTTTTACTCACCCATAGCACTTTGGTGTCACTTGGAGCAGTTTTGAAGAAGTTATGTTGTAGTCGTTCTGTTCTACTAATGATCCCGTATCCGTTAGCGTGAGTGCTCGGGGCATTACTTTGCGGTCTCCAAATAATACAAACTTTAGCACTTTTCAAATCACAGAAGATCGCTGTGTCAGGGTAGACTTTTAGTAGATTCCAAAACGGCCTGAAACCCGATATCGCAACAGAAAAGTAAAGTTCAGAGCGGTGTTAGCTTCTTTTGGACTAGTGGTGTTTACAAAACAGCTGAGTTCACGCATGCGCACTGTCCTCTCTGATGATGTCATCAAATGAAACTATAGCTGCATATCGGGTTTCAGGCCGTTTTGGAATCCACTAAAAGTCTACCCTGACACAGCGATCTTCTGTGATTTGAAAAGTGCTAAAGTTTGTGTTATTTGGAGACCGCAAACTAATGCCCCGAGCACTCACGCTAACGGATACGGGATCATTAGTAGAACAGAACGGCTACAACATAACTTCTAAGAAACTGCTCCAAGTGACACCAAAGTGCTATGGGTGAGTAAAACTACTTGTTTTATTGCCAAAAGAAGGCTCAGATTGTAAAAAAACGTTAATTTTCCTTTAAGCAAAGAGCTCCGACCCGACATCGAGGGCGAAACAACCGTAATGAGAGCCCCTGTCGGTGTCCTGAAAAAGGTAGCTCTGACATTATATTAGCGGCCTGGCATGCATATTCAATCGAATTCGCCCACTTTTGCGTCTTCGTATAAACAAACATTTCCTGTTGAGAACGCTCGTCTAAACGCGGATAAAAAATTGAAGACGAGACGCCACTTTTGCGTCTTCTGTTTTGATCGTCACCGTATAAACGTAGCCTCAATCTCTCTCTCTCTCTCTCTCTCTCTCATGAGATTAAAATGCAATTAATTTGATTAATTACAAATCCTGTTCATTCTTTCCTTTTATTGCTTGACAGCACTATTTTTAATATGTCACTGGTCATTGTGGAATGTTCCACAGTTTGACATTAAACAACTCTACTTTACATTTATTCAATTACAGATGGTTTTACAGTTCAAAAATACCTACAACAACAGGCATTCTGACTGTGAGCGGGGTTGCGTCTCCACGGATCTGACCTATAACTTGGTCTTGTTTGGTTTCCATGGAGATAGAAAGGTTTAAATATCTTACGGTGAAACATTCCAGACAAATTAAGAAGATCTTTATGGAGAAAAGCATTTGATGGACCCTCCACAGAACAGTTACACAATGCAACTTTAAGTAATGCCCAAAACTGGGTATTTTTATTGGACTGACACAGAAAAGAGATAAACAAATCATCAAACGATCATATCTGAAGGATCGGTGCAAAAAACACAAATATTCAATTAATTTCATGTTGTCACCGTAAAGCTTTTGTCACTTGTAAACTTACTGTACTACCCAAACTTTTACTCAACTAAGAGTACTGATACTTCCATCAAAATATTACTTAAGTATGCTGCTAGAAAAGTACTCTGAAAAGTGCAATTTCTTTAAAGATCCCATGACATGGTACTTCTTGATGCTTTTATATGGCTCCTTAATGGTTCCCTAATACTGTAAATGAATCCTTCTTCAAAATCAAGACTCAGTGCATGAGAAACAGAGATAAGATGAGAAAGAGTCATAAATGTCACTCTGGAACACTCCATTATGGGCGTTGTTGCTTGAATGCAAATGAGGAGGACAGAGATGGCCTATAGTAGCGGGTGGGGGCGTGGCCAAACTCTCCCCTCTTTCCTTTTCAGCTGTGCCCTGTGCGCTCTGACCCACTTCCGTGTTTTTGCGCAGAGGGAGAGATGAGAAGCGTTCCATTGAAAAATAAACACATTTCCACAGAAAATAAAATTAAACCACTGCTGATATCCACAGGTTCAGATAAAGGACTTCCGAGCCTAGAAACACTCGCAAGTTCCTCCAGGCAAATTTAAAAAACGCATTTCGCATCGCGTAGCTCCTCCGCAGTCCAAACTCTCTGGGCGTGATTTACAGAGACGCTGAGTAGAGACAGACGGGGGTGGAACTGCATTTGCATTTCTTTTTTCGATCTGACGTCAATAAGTTTCCTTGTTCAAAATCGCCCGTTTGAGCTCTGATTTTTTCTAACGCAGAAAAGGATCGCAAATGCTCAGTTTAGACATTTCGCAACTTTTAACCATGGGGGGGGGGGGGGGGCTAAACAGGGTAGGGGAGCTCACATTAACGTTCAAAAACCTCAGAAAGTGAAAATTTCATGCCATGGGACCTTTAAAAAAGTGACTCAAATGAATATAACTGAGTATTATCCACTTCTGTTTTCTTTTTCAATAATTTGTCAGTGGAGTACAAAATGTTGTATGTGCAGATGTTTTGCAGAAAATGTAGATTGCTTTAAATGGGGCCATGTCCTTCTGGCATTGCCTTCACTGTGGGATTGTTAAGTGTTGTATACAAGAGTAGTATGGGTCCAAATGTTCCCATAGAATAGACCATGGACCCACTGACACAAACAGCCTGAAGAGGAGTGCATTATTAACTGCACTTTTGGGCCCATATGAAAGAGTGCAATAGGAACTTTACTGACATATTGTGTAATAGCTTGTGTGCTTTGTGGATTGTGTAGCTTTAGGTCCTGTTCAGGTGATGTATGCCCCTGATGTCCCAAGACCTGTTTCTCTACGTGGTGATAATAAAGGCTTATCTTATCTTAATATCAGTGGATGCCCTTATTTTCACAGTAGCATTGTGCACAGGCCTTGAAACAGTTAAATATCTGTCCAAAATCATCACTTAACACCCCTTTGCTCCAAGGTTATTATAGTTAAAGGTCCCATGGCATGAAATTTTCACTTTCTGAGGTTTTTGAACATTAATGTGAGCTCCCCTACCCTGTTTAGGCCTTTCACCCTTGGCTAAAAGTTGCGAAATGTGTAAACTGAGCATTTGCGGTCCTTTTCTGCGTTTGAAAGACAGCCCAAACGGGCGATTCTGAACAAGGAAACGATGTGACGTCACACTGAAGCAAAAATGCAATTGCAGTTCCATCGCCCGTCTGGATGTCTACCCACCGTCACGGCCAGAGTTTGGACCGCGAACGAGCTACGCAATGCAAAATGCGTTTTTTTATTTGCCTGCAGGCACGTGAGAGTGTTTCTAGGCTCGCAAGTCCCTTACCCGACCCTCTGGACCTCTGAAATAGAGGTAAGATCGGGCCTAAAAAATCCAGCCCGACCCGACTCGGCCCGCGGGTATTAAAGCCCGACCCGGCCCGAGCCCGACCAATTAATTTGATTTGCAGGCCCGAGCCCGAAGCAAACCCGAAATTTCATATTTTATTTGTGAGGGGCGTTTTTTGAAACAAATGATAATATAGATGTTTGACGATCATCAATTTTGCTAGTACAGCTGTTTAAATGCCTGCTCAGCGTCGAATGTTCCTCCTAATGTTTTATGTGTCTGAGCAAACACACGAACTCCCTGAGCGCTCCTTGGACCCCTGTGCGCGACATCCGACATGCACCCCCGCTACACGCGGAAAGAGCTGCGCGTGCTCGCGGCTTGCGCGTGCTCGTGGCTTACACCGGTAGAAGTTTAATACGAGACACATACTTTTGTTTCTGAATACTGGACGATTCCCCGTATTCAGATGACTCCGCGGCTGAAAAAAAAAGCGGAACTCTTTCATCCCTGCGCTGCATAGGTTTTCTTGTGCGCTGAGAATGTGTGAGCAGTGCGCAATTGCGCAGGCGCGCAGCTTAGAGGGAACGTTGGTCGAGGTGCCAGTCTTTTTGCTCTCGTATGAAAGCAAAGCGCCACATTGACTACATTCAGCGAAGCCAACGCAAGTTTCTGTAGCATTTTCAACAATCAATTTGAAGCTTTTCCACACCTCACTCTTACCGGTGCGTGTTTGTCTTTTCAGTTCTCCTGTCTTTAGTTTATCCTTAACTTCTTGCTCCTCCATATTGGGGATACCAGGTCAAAATAGATGCGGACTTGCGGAGGGGAAGATTATTAAGAGCGGCTCCTGTTTAATAGTTAAATAGCAATTACCTTACAGCGCCTTCTCTGTTTTATCCAAATTATTTATTTTAAAACAAGTATTCCTTAGTTTAGTATCCACACATCGTTTTATTATACATTTTTATAAACATATATTTATTTTTAAAAAAGTCAGCGAGAGAGAAGCCCGGCCCGAGCCCGAGCCCGAGCCCGACCCGAAGCAATGATTGACATTTTAGGCCCGAGCCCGACCCGAATTTCGGGTCGGGTCAGGTCGGGCTCGGGCTCGGGCTTAAGATCTTACCTCTACTCTGAAATACCAGTGGTTTCATTTTATTTTCTGTGTAAATATGCTTTTTTTTTCATTGCAAAGTCTCCCATCTGTCTTCCTGTGTTAAACACGGAAGCGAGGGCCAGCGCGCATCGCTAAAGAGGAAAGAGCGGAGAGTTTGGCCACACCCCCACCTCGCTGCCTTAGCCAATGTCTCTGTCCTCCTCATTTGCATTCAAGCAGCAACACTCAGAATAAAGCATTTTAGAGAGATATCTATGACTCATGAAGACTGTTCATGGGTCTTTCTCATGCACTGAGTCTTGATTTTGAAGAAGGATTCATTTACAGTATTAGGGAACCATTAAGGAGCCATATAAAAGCATCAAGAAGTACCATGTCATGGGATCTTTAACAAAAACAAATGACACGTTGAGAGGAGCCAGCTGAGGTGGTTCGGGCATCTGTTCCGGATGCCTCCTGGTCGCCTCACTCGGGAGGTGTTCCGGGCATGTCCCACTGGGAGGAGGCCCCAGGGAAGACCCAGGACACGCTGGAGGGACTATGTCTCTTGGTTGGCCTGGGAACGCCTTGGGGTCCCCCCGGAGGAGCTGAAGGAAGTGTCCGGGGTGAAGGAAGTCTGGGAGTCCCTGCTTAGACTGTTGCCCCCATGACAGGATAAGCGGAAGAAAATGGATGGATGGATGGATGGAAAACAAATGAAAAAACTAAAACTGAAAAAATATTTTCCTTAAAAGCGCTATACTGTACACGGAAACAGTAGGTGTATTTGGCCACGCCCCCACCCCCCTACACTGGCCCGTCTCCCTCCTCCTCATTTGTATTCAAGCGACACACCCAGAACGGCTCGTGAAAAGCCACAGTCTCCATAGGGTTGTCTCCTAGAGGCTCTATCATGCACCAAGGCTTGATTTGGAGAAGAAGGCTTCATATTCAATATTAGAAAACCACTAAGGCACCTTATAAAAGCATCAAGAAGTACAATTCCATGGGATCTTTAACTGAAATAAATAAAAACGACCATTAAAAGAAAAAGAAAAAATGATAATTAACTGAAACTGTATTGTGTGTTTACAAAACTAACTCAAACTAACTGAAATTATAGATAAATTGCTCTTCATTTTCATCTTTGTCAATTTATTTACAAGCCTTTTTTGGAGTTGGGAAATTTGGAAGTTTTGGTGTGTATTTTTATTTGTTTTTGCACTTAAGGCTGCAGCTTGTGGACGGCTTTGGTTGTTGTGGGGGTAAACCTGAAGAAATGTTTTAAAATTGTATAAGTTTGTTGTAACACAATACTTTCTTTTTGAATCCTGCACTTGACAAATAACCCAAAGTATAACCCAAAAACTAAAACTAATAAAAACTAAACTAAAACTGAGCAGAAAACTAACTAAAACTACCAGAGCCACTCTAAAAACGAATAAAAACTAACTGAATTAGAGGGGAAAAACTCACTAAAAGAATAATGAAAAATCCAAAACTATTATAACCTTGCTTTGCTCAGCTTACAGTGATTGTTTTAGCTATATTTAAAGGCCCTCTATTACACTAAATTGATTCTTGTGAATTTGAAACCATGTTTGAGAGCTGAATTGCCTTTCTCTTTCCCATTCATATTAGGGTGACCATTCGTCCGGATTTCGTCCGGACAGTCCGGTTTTAGAGCTGTCTGTCCGACCGTCTGTCAGGTGTCCTCCTTTTTTACGTTTTGTCCTCCTTTCGTTGCATAAATCGTCATAAATCCCCACCCATTATTTACACTTGCTACTCTGCGATTTTCGCCGTTTCCCAATTCAGAAAGTGCACGGTTCAGAGCGTGGTCTCAGTCTGCAGTCGAGGCGGTGCATACTCGCTCAGCCCTGAGTGCAGTCCGTGGACCGCATGGCCATCTGAGCGATGGAACAAGTCCCGCCTCAGCTCAATGAGCCGGGTGGTCTGCTCCTTGTTCCCTAAAGACAAAAATATTATTCTTTTGCGACTAGTAATATTTGGAATTCCTGTGCGCGACATCTGAAATGCACCCCCCCCCCCCGCGCGCGGCTCGCACTTTGCAGATATAAAAAAAATGACCCCGCAGCTGAATAAAAAGCGGAGATCCGCTAAAAGCTCTTTCATCCCTGATTTACAGTGCGCTGCATAGGTTTTCTTGTGTGCTGAGAATGTGGAGCAGTGCACATTCTCAGCGCACATTCTTTGTTTTCCCCGAGGGAAAAAAAAAAAAAAAACAAGGTCTCCTCACTTTAGGGCCTTTGTCCTCCTTTTTGGACATAAGTGTCCTCCTTTCCTGTTTCATGCCGGTGGTCACCCTAATTCATATACATTAGAAAATCAATGCTACAATGTTCAAATGTAGTTTATAATGCCTGGAAATGAAAAAGGTATGATAAAAATGACCAGTGACATACTTCCTGTCTTAACATCCTCTGTGTGGTCTGCAGCTATACGTTCCAGGTAGTGCAGGAGCACACAGACATCTACTGGAAGTTTCAGAGGTACAACCTGATCGTGGAGTACCACAGTCGACCCGCTCTGGCCCCACCCTTCATCATCATCAGCCACCTGTCCCAAGTCTTCCTCAGCCTGTGCAAGAAACCCGAGTCCAAGCAAGAACTCCTGGGTAGTACACACCTACGACCTAGAATAATAGACTATAGATGTAACTATAGTAAAGAATGTGCAGTTTCAGCAGACATGTTGTGAGTGTAGAATTCTACTCAAGACCTAAATAACAGGGAGACAGAAATGAAAATTTTCCCTGTAATGCTTAAGTAACAATGTCTTGAACACCTAATTTACTCTTAGTTTATTCCTTATTAGCATTAATCTTCTATCTGGAGCTGGTCAGAATTCTCTGGTGGAATTTCTTGTTTACATGTCTGACTTCAGATTTGTTCATCAGGTTTATTTATGTATATTTACTGGGCCTATCCTCATGAAACAAAGCTCAAAGGTCAAAATGAATGTGGTTAAAATGAAGATTTTTGTTGTAGTGCAGTGAGTTCTTGGATAATAGAAATGAAAAGTTCATCATTTCTGAATTATATTTTTACACTTTAACGTAATCAATAGAGAAAACTGTCTCTTGTCCCCATCTGGCAGTATGACATCAACACAGAATATGAAAACCATAAATTCTAAGGGGACATATATTGTTTAGATATTGGTATAATATAAATTGAAATAGTGTGTGTTCTTTGTTGGTGCTGCAGAGAAGGAGCTGCCTCCAGGTCTGGACCAGAAGCTGAAGACATGGGAGACGGTGCAGAAGGAGAACTACCTGGCCAAACTGGAGAGAAAGCACTGGGAGAGCAGTGAGGAGAGGCTCAAGAACACTGCCTATAAGTGAGACGCAACTGCATATACACCAAAAACACACATACAGTTGTTTAACATTTATATATGGGCTAAAGATATACAGTACTTACTATACTGTATGCTGTTTCCTTCTAATGCTCTCTATTGCTGAAGCTAAACCTGTGCATTTATTAATATTTAGCACATGTTAAAATCCAGAAGGACAATAGAGAGTCAAAAACCTTAAAGTGACAGTGTGTAAGATTTTTACCCGTTAATTACCGAAATTGAAGATAACCATTCAAAAATACAGTGTTTTCCAAGCCTTTTCACTTCCATCATGAAATCAAAGTATTCTTTTGGACTTAGATATAGTCACTTAAAAGGGGGATCCTGCCCATACAGAGGCAGCCATTTTGAATACGAGAGCCGCAGAAGGACATACTGTATTTTGGGCTCCGCGTTTTCTTTATAGCTGTCGGCACTGGCCCATGGATTTAACGCAACGAGATAGTGTGATGACCTGGCGCGGGGCTGCCAGCAGGTCTAGACCTGGACTAAACCAGAACTGGACCAGGACTAAACCTGGACTAAACCAGGACTCAACCTGGACTAAACCAGGACTATACCAGGACTAGAGCAGGTGGATTAAAGCGCTGCGCGCGGGTCTGAGCGCATGAACGAACGCATGCAAGAGCCGTGGTGGTCTAGACCAGGTCTAGAGGAGGTCTAGAGGAGGCACGGTTTTCGCACGGGTCTCGTTCATGCGCTCAGACTGCGTGCGGTCCCCCTCGCTGCTCGCCTCAGCCGTGACTCGAAACGAAACCAGGAAATAGACCCGCGCGCGGCGCTTTAATCCACCTGGTCTAGTCCTGGTTTAGTCCAGGTTTAGTCCAGGTTTAGTCCAGGTTTAGACCTTGGTCTAGACCTGGTATAGTCCACGTTTAGTCCTGGGTCTACAGTCTCTACGCAGAACACAATGTTACACTATAAAAAAAGTTACACTATTAAAAAAAAACTTGGATCGGGGCCTTGGAACGAATCAGGCTTTTTCCATTGAAATAGCTACTCAACTTACGAAAAATTCACGTTACGAAACCACTTCTGGAACGAATTAATTTCGTAAGGTGAGGTACCACTGTACAGTGTGTTCCAAGCCTTTTCACTTCCATCATGAAATCAAAGTATTTGTTGGACTTAGATATAGTCGATTTCACCTGCATAAAAGGGGGATCTTCCCCATGTAGCGGCAGCCATTTTAATTACGAGAGCCGCAGAAGGACATACTGTATTTTGGGCTCCGCCTTCGCCGTTTTTTTTATAGCTGTCGGCACTGGCCCGTGGATTTCACACAACGAGATAGTACGCGTTTGGATAAACAACGACAAGCATGTTGCCGGATCACACTTACTCCGCACATACATCGCAGGAGCAAGCACCTTCATCTAAGAGGGAAAGAAGAAGGACATAGTACCTACCGCGGCTGGCGCTTTGTCGCAGCGCAGGCCCGCACCCCGGGTTCAGACCGCCCTCCGCCCTCAGCGGTCCGGTTCCCGATTCCCCCCACTCGCGCACAGCGCCGGGTGCGATTCACGCGTGCGCGCGGTCCGTGCGTGGCTGCCGGTGAATCCACCTCCGGGTACGCCGAGCTGTCCGCGTTACGGCGCGCCCGGGTGACCCACGAGGTCTGCCGTAGCTAAAACCGGAATTGCAATACCCACCATCCACCAATGCGCCACCATCCTACACACTGTCCCCTTAATCCAAACTTGAAACGGTCCAACCACAGCTGCTACTTTGTAGTACGCGTCTCTCAAATGCAGAAGACGTCCCCTGTCCAAAATGATCACGTCGTTCAGAACAAAATAAATAACTAAATTAAATAGAGTTTAGTGGTTCAGTTGTTGATTCTGCAGAAGTTTACACTGTTGCTCAGTTATTTTTTTCCCCTTTTGTACGTGTAAGCCATCATGTTTGTTTTGACGTGAACGGACCATGCATCTCTGATTGGTTCATCTGCCTGTCAATCACGATATGGTTCCAAACCCACACGTCTATGTAAAGTTTTGTCAAAGTGTTATAGTTACATTTTAAAGTCCCAATTGTCCCACCACTGCATCATCATCATCATCATCATCATCATCATCATCATCATCATCATCATCATCATCATCATCATCATCATCATCATCATCATATATTGTGTTTAAAACGACTTAATTCAGCTTTAAACAATCATAAGATGGAAAACAAATGAATCCTGACAAGATAAACTGCTTGGCATGATTACAAAATGATGATGAATTCATCATTAGTATTACATAATGTTAAGTCCAGTGTGTGGAAGGGTGATCAGTCCTTTTCCCTTTATAACAATCTCGTGTGCATTTTCAGGGTGCAGAGTTTGCTGAAAATCGTTGGTGGCTTCAGAGACCAGGAGAAGCGCCTAGTGTCTGTAGAGACGCAGGTGAGTGAAATGTCTTAAGTCATTCTATCTAATGTAAACACACTGTAATCTAAGCCGTGGTTGGGTGTTTGACTCCTCAGATCCGATACTGCGGGGAGGTGCTGTCCTGGATGGCTGAGTGCTTTGCTCTGAGCACCTTGAAGTGTGGGAAAGACGCGCCCAAAGCTCCATGTGAGTAATGTAGACATACACTACAGTTTATGTGCTTTATGTTTAAATAGAAAAAATGAAGATGTGTCTGACAAAGACATTGGACTATTTTTGTTTTTAAATAGCAATAATTAAAGGTCCCATGGCATGAAATTTTCACTTTCTGAGGTTTTTGAACGTTAATGTGAGCTCTCCTACCCTGTTTAGCCCCCCCCCCCATGGCTAAAATTTGCGAAATGTCTAAACTGAGCATTTCTGCGTTAGAAAAAAACACAGCTCAAACGGGTGATTCTGAACAAGGCAACTATGTTACGTCACATCGAAAAAAGAAATGCAAATGCAGTTCCACCACCGTCTGGATGTCCACCCCCTGTCTCTGGAAATCACGCCCAGAGAGTTTGGACTGCGAAGGAGCTACGCAATGCGAAATGCATTTTTTTATTTGCCTGGAGGCCCGTGCGAGTGTTTCTAGGCTCGGAAGTCCTTTACCCGACCCTCTGGACCTCTGAAACAGCAGTGGTTTAATTTTATTTTCTGTGAAAATGTGTTTTTTTCATTGAAATTCCTCTCCTTTCTTCCTCCACGCTTAAAATGCGGAAGTGGGGGACAGCGCACAGTAACAAGGAACCAGCGGAGCATTTGCCCCCCCCCACCCGCTCCTCTAACCTATCTGTATCCTTCTCATTTGCATTCAAGCAACAAGGCCCAGAATGAGTCGTTCAGAGAGAGATATTCTGACTCTGACTGTGTACATGTGTCTTTCTCATGCACTGAGTGTTGATTTTGAAGAAGGATTCATTTACAGTATTAGGGAACCATTAAGGAGTCATATAAAAGCATCAAGAAGTACCATGTCATGGGACCTTTAAAAGTCCGTGGGTCATATCTTGCCTTTGGTTTTTGCATAAGCGCAGGTGTGAGGCATGAAGCTCTAAACAAGAAGTGTGCCGTGCCTGAATATCAGGGGGCGTGGTGTGGCATGTTCAGTGAATTGCCAGAATAGTAAAAATAATGTGTAACATATTCAAAGCATAAAAACCCCTCTTCTGTTTTTAAATATATGACAAATGCCTAACATTCATATGTTCGAATGCTGTCTGGGATGTCAGCTCCCAGCGCTGCTCTAGTTTGGTTTGATCACGATGTGTATAAAAGCTGCTCAGTCACATGGAATGGGTGCGACCAGTGGATGTGGGATGGGGAGCGCACAAGGAAGACACCGGTCTGCTATGTAATGGGAGGCAAAAGAACGGAGGAACGCAGAGAAAACTATGGTTGACGTGAGTGTGCGTTCACGGGCATATATTTTTTATTTTTCCCTTTTTCCCAACACTCCTCTTTGCTGCCTGGTAATGAGCCAAAGACTGCAGACATTACCCACGCTGGCAATGATGTTAAATGCCACAGCGGTCACAGATTGGTTCAGATGCCATGACCATATGTACCCGTATGTCCCACTCCAGGCCCAAGTGGCCAAGTACAGCCCGACCTGGACAGACCCCCTCGTTTACACGAAAAACCGGTGGCAAGATAGGGCCCTGTATGTTTATGTTCAGGAAATGAATAATAAAACCCATTTGTTTTTAATATGATTAGTAAAACTGAATTGAAAATTTAAATTGTATATTTTTTTGGTATTTTGCCAAAATTATTATTTTCTTTTTTCTATTTTTATTTTATTTTATTGTTAAAGATCCCATGACATGGTACTTCTTGATGCTTTTATATGGCTCCTTAATGGTTCCCTAATACTGTAAATGAATCCTTCTTCAAAATCAACACTCAGTGCATGAGAAACAGAGATAAGATGAGAAAGAGTCATAAATGTCACTCTGGAACACTCCATAATGGGCGTTGTTGCTTGAATGCAAATGAGGAGAAAAGAGATGGCCTATAGTAGAGGGTGGGGGCGTGGCCAAACTCTCCGCTCTCCGCTGTACGCTCTGATCCATTTCCGTGTTTTTGCGTGGAGAAGAGATTAGAAGCGTTCCATTGAAAAATAAACACATTTCCACAGAAAATAAAATTAAACCACTGCTGTTCAAAGGTCCAGAGGCTCAGATAAAGGACTTCCGAGCCTAGAAACACTCGGACGTGCCTCCAGGCAAATAAAAAAACACATTTCGCATTGCCTAGCGCATTCACGGTCCAAACTCTCTGGGCGTGATTTACAGAGACGCCGAGTACAGACAGACGGGGGTGGAACTGCATTTGCATTTCTTTTTTCGATCTGACGTCAATAAGGTGACGCCCGTTTGAGCTCTGATTTTTTTCAAACGCAGAAAAGGATCGCAAATGCTCAGTTTAGACATTTCACAACTTTTAACCATGGGGGGGGGGGGGGGCTAAACAGGGTAGGGGAGCTCACATTAATGCTCAAAAACCTCAGAAAGTGAAAATTTCATGCCATGGGACCTTTAATTTTGGATTTTTTGTTTTTTTTTAGAGGGGAATAATTATTTAATTACTTACTAATAAGTTTAAAGTAAACTGGACTTAGGTCTATGAGTCATAAGGTCGCCAAAACAACAGTTACCTACTAGAAGTACATAAGTACATTATTATCAGGGTGTAATCTAAGTGGTTTAATGTCTTTATGTACTTTGTGTGTATCCATATTTGTCTGTCCACAGTGAGTTTGACCAGTTCAAAGGAGGGGACATCCAAAGACAAGGACAAGCCCAGAGACACAGAAGACCCAGAGGGAGCGCACGCAGCAGCCACACTCCCTTACATCGACGAGTAGCACTGCAGAGAAATTGTGACATTTTTATTTATTATCAAGCTCTAACATATTTAAGTGTGCCTTTATGATTAAGATGATTAAAATTAGAATAGAAAACAATCAAACTAAATGCAAAATGTGAAAAACTTAAGTGATACATTCCACACCACAAACCATGTAATACTGTGTTTTCCATGCACCTCCATGGCCCAAATTAGACCAGAACTAAAGCAGGACTTATCCTAAACCATTACTACAAGGTTCAAAGTAAACTAAACCAGGAGCAGCCCAGTGGAGCACTAAAACACCAGACAACAAATGGCACACCCAGTTTCTTTAATGTTAAAAATCTTGTATATTTTCCACAACTAAAGTTCAATGTTTTTAAATCAGTGAAATACACAATCACAATATTAACATGAATATACAATGCATACATTATAGCCAATGACAAACACACAGACACACTGAAAACTTCTCAGTGTGTCAGATGAAAAGTATAGTCATCCTGAGATTGTCCACAGAAAGGCATTTAAGAGTCCACACCTAAAGACCAAACAGAGCAACATTCAGCGTTCATAAAGTGTGCAGTTGTGCTGTGGGTTAGTGACAGCTCCTAGGACACTTCCTTAAAGGGACAGTGTGTAAGATTTTTACCTGTTAATTACTGAAATTGAAGATACCCATTCAAAAATACATTGTTTTCCTAGCCTTTTCACTTCCATCATGAAATCAAAGTATTCTTTTGGACTTAGATATAGTCACATAAAAGGGGGATCTTCCCCATATAGAGGCAGCCATTTTGAATACGAGAGCCACAGAAGGACATTTGGGCTCATCCTTCGCCTCGGCTCCTGCTAACAGCTGCTTAGCCGCGCTGCGTTTGGGAGTGAAGGACAGAAGGAGAGAAGGGGAAGGGGAGGGGGGAAGGGGGGAGCCTGTGTAAAGAAGCATGCTGCCGGATCACACATCGTAATGGATACAACACGTATTTTGGACTAAATTGTTTTACTGGATTTTATTCGCTGGATCCTTATGGACAGATTGAGACCAAGTTTATGATGAAATACAGAGTTTGACCTGTGCAGAGCCTTCAAAGGTAAGCTAAGTAAGCTAAGTTTTGTGCTTTTCCGTATAAAAGCCCCATGTGCTCGGGGAGTGATTGTTTTGCAGGGAAATGAATTGCATAGTCAAAAAGAGGAGACTGTAAGGTTTCATTTGATGTGTAGATTGTCATGAATCATGATCGGGATTGTGTGTTTTCATGCGAAAAGAAAAAAAAAAAGTGAACGGGGGACCGCGCTTTATGTATACAGCGGTGCGCGGTTCGTGCGCGGGCACGCGCGATCTCGGCGGTACGTCGCGTCCGGGTGACCCTCGAGGTCTGCCATAGCCAAAAGAGGAAGTGGAATAGCTAGTAACCACCTATGCGCCACGAATCCTACACACTGTCCCTTTAAGGCACCATTCCATTCAAACACTCTATTGTGATATTGTTCTTCTGTGTAAAGGTTGTGTGTCAGAGCTTTAGATGATTCTTTAAGTGAGAGGAAATAAATAAAATAAGCATCTGTAATGAAAACCTTGGGCCTCACATCAGCCAGTGCATGGCCCAGACTGGCTCTTACCTCTCCTACATTCATTTACCTGGAGAAATGTGCTTATTTCAACTCCTCTGGGCCTTTAGTGCACACTTTAGTGCACTCTGGATTTTCCTTTTAATTTCTTTCATCTTCAGTCTCTGGTTCTTTGTAATTTAAAGAAATGGAACTTGATATGTAACAGTAAAGTGGTCAAAGCATTTACAATGCTTGTAATGAGTTAAAAGAGACATGTAGTTGTCCTGTAAATGGCATTAGTATCAGCAGCAGAACTCCTCTGTAATGTGCAGTGAAGGTCTGGGCCCCTTCAGCCTGGTCCTAAGACCCAGACAGCAGGGGCCACAGTCTGGTTGTACGTCTCTGGTCCCGGGCAGCAGGGAGGGGACAGTGGGGTTGTATATCTAGGTGAAAGAGGCGATAGGGGCCACAGTCTGGTCTTATGTTTTTAGTCCCGGGCAGCAGGGGCCTCGAGGCCCCGGGCCTGCACAGCGGACCCCTCCCTATGTCCAGTGTCAAAGCGCGGGGTGACCTCACAGCGGATGAGCAGTGTGTCGTCCCTGATGAAGGCCCTCTGGTTCAGCTGCTGAAGGTGCATGAAGGTGACATAGCCAAAGCCTTTGGGGTTGCGCTGGATGGTGGGCTTCTGGAAAGCCTGCAGGTCTGGTTTGGTCTCCATCATTTCCATGTGGTGCTGGCCCTCGGGCCCCTGGTCCAGGATGGCCAGGCGGATGATGCCCTGGAAGGGCCAGGACAGCTGGCTGTCAAAGATGCCTTGCATGGTGTGGACGAAGAGGGAGATGTAGTTGGAGCAGCGCAGGGCGCTGGGCGTCTGCAGGTGCAGGCGCAGACACAGCTTGTACCCAGGCCGTCCGGTGTAGAAACCCGGGCTGTGCTCCACCACAGGCTGGCCTGCCTCCTGGTTCTTCAGCAGAGCAGAGAAGTTGCGCAGCCTCCAGATGAACACTCCATGGCACTGCTGCGCTTCTAGCTCCTTCACCGTCTCCTCCAGCATGGACACCCTACGACGCAGCTCTGCTAGCTGGCCCGTCTGCAGGGAACACAGAGCAGAGGGCCAAGATTTGACTCAAGTGTCTGAATTTTTAACAAACGGATAAGTGAATATTTGCACAACTTTAATTAAACTTCTGTTTTTGATTTAAAAGTTGATGTCTTATTTCTTTATTTCTGTACCTGTGTCTCCTTGAGTATGATGAGCTCTCTCAGCTGGTGGTCCTGCTTCACCAGCCGGGCGTCCATCTCCCGCAGCCTCTGCATTTCCTCGCTGGGCTGAAGGGGGGCGCCGTTACAGCCGGTCACTCTCACTGCACAGGAGGAGAGTCCTGGCTCCTCTACAGAGGCAGAGGAGTGCATTCTGGGAGTTCGAGGCTTGGCACCGTTCACACTGAGGCCTCGCAGGAACTCTGCCATGAACCTCATGTGCATCTGAGTGAATTCCTGCATGTGCTGGGCCAGGTCATGTCTCAGCATCTGCAACGAGCAACACCACGGTACAATACATGAGTACTGAGCCATACACGTGTGCTGTATTGTGATGCTCGTATTGGATGAGCGACCCATTGGGATATGCTTGTACTTCACATCGTTCCTTTTAAAAATGAATAAATGCTGATGTGACAAGACAGGACAATGAAATATAAATTAGAATATTCAAGTTTATAAAAAAGTACATTCTCTTACCCTTTCCTTACAGCCAAAAATACTAAAGTTGCATGCTATGGGCGCCTTTGGACAGTCAGTGTCACAGTGGGATTCCATCTGAAAAATATGATCAAAACAATTCATATCTAATAACAGTAGTTTTCTGTCACTATTGTCTCGTATCCCCACCTTTTTTTCACTACGCCGTTTGTGACAGGTGCAGTGAGCCATGTGTTAGGACAGGTTTTACATCATTGGTCACTTTCTGATATGATTTTTGTCTGACTTTTTTATTCTCTACATAATATACTTATAACTAGAACAGTTTTTAGCACAATGTAAACAAGAATTGTGATAACCCCAGGGCTGCTTAACAGGTTTTTATAACACTTTGACTAACAATTTTGCAATTTAAGTTTTTCGCTCTAGGCTTTAGTGTCTGCCTCCTCGCAACTCGGAGAAATATCAGCTGCTATGTACAATCACGAGCGATATATCTATTTATAATATTTAACGTCTGTCATCCGCCCACCTCAAGAGAGAACTACAAAAGAGAACTACAAAAGCAGAAGAAATGTGATTCACGGCTTCATGAGAAATGTTTATAACCCCAGTGTAACCACCAGCTTCTACAAACCACACACTGCAGCTGTACGGAGTATGGAGCTCAGCAGTGGATCTGTGGAATAGATTTCACAGATAGAAACATGGGGTGACTGTTAATATTACACAAAATTGACTCTTTAGAGTTTTTAAGCCATGTGATAATGCGTTTACCTCATCATAAACATACCCAGACTTGTTTTGTTTCAGTCACGCGGGATTACACATGTTTGAGTAATCCTGGTTTATTAGCGTGTTTACATCTACAAAGCTCAAAATGCTGTTTCACCTTGTTTATTTAGTTTATTTGTTTGAACAGAGACAGATACACAAACATAGATTCAATTCAGGATCAATTCATTGTTCCGATGCACGTACCACAGTGTTTATCAGACCCTCCAGGAATTCGCGATGTTGCGATTTGCAACTTCAGCCAATCCCCGTGAATTCAGGGCGGTGTTGCAATTTTGACCAATCACTGCATCTTTTCCGCAATTTTTACTAATTTTGACCAATCATCGGCGTATTGAACGCCGACCAACTTCCTTCTGTGTAGGAGACATAACTGAGATGAGGTGCACGGTGCGTTTGTGTGTGTGTGTGCGGCAGAGGCGGTGGGTCACGTGAGTGTGGGTGTGTGCACGTACAGAAGTGTGTGCGTGTAAAAGCGCGCGCTCACCTGTCACACAGAGGAGAGAGTCAGGGTTGGGGTGTAGCCGTATTTTTTGTTTAACGCAAACCATTCATTCATCTTTCACGTTAATCTGTTCATCCTGCTGGTTTTCATGAGTTCCATTTCATCCTGCTGCGCTGTCATAGCTGTGCGCGCTCTTTTTGTAATAAATGCACAAAACGCATATCTGGATCTCAGCGTATCTGTCACCACAGCCTCCTCTTTGCGCGTCACAAATCTGCGAGCCATAGGACCCAACCTCATATTCTCGGCGGCTAAAAGGTTTGAGTTTGGAAGCCGCCACATTCTGCCTTACTTCCGTGTGACGAAACGAAACTGCGGCCGTGTCCCCAGTTCCCAGAGTGCACAGCTCGGAGCGCGGCCTGAAGGGGGCTCAGACTGCAGTCAAGGAGGTGCACACTTGCTCAGCCCCGACTGCAGTCCGCGGACCGCTTAACGACTGCGGTCTTCGGACCGCGTGTTAACTGCGCATGGGACAAAAAAGAAGTGGGACACCAGTCGTCGCGCCGGTGTACTGTCCTTCGGGCCACGCTCCGAGCCGCGCGCTCTGGGAATTGAGACACGGCTTCTAATGGCAAAGAAACATGTCTGCGGCGCCATTTGCCCACTAAAATAACAGCAAAAGACCGGGCAAAACAGTTCCCCTCCTAGTAGTAATTTATTTTCGATGTTGGTAAGGTTGTTTTAGGACCATATCTGTGATCTCTGTGTTTTTGTATTATTCTTTGTCAGTAATAACTCAGTATTCAAAATATTACTCAATTTTAATTACAAAAAGCGAAAATCGCAACTATTTATTGCAACTTTCACTTCCTCCCGCAACAAAATCACAACAAAAACCTTAAAAGCACCGCAACTTTCACCACAACTTTTTGGAAAAGCTCCAGCAAATTCAGGCATCTTAGCCCGCAACAATCACAAAAAATGCCCGCGAAATCCTGGGAGGTCTGAGTTTATAGCCAAGGCTGATTTGCAAACATACTAACTCACAAGCTCACATTTAGCTTTTTCTCATCCGCCCATCTGCCCTCCCATTAGCTCTCTCTTTCACACACACGCACAGTTTACACATGGTGGTACTGCTGTTGTCGCAGGATATGTGAGCAGGTGGACCATTCCAAAGTTTGGCTCCCTTCACTGACACTTGTGCTATCGCGTAGTTGCAATATTCACTTTACCTTTACCTTATCATTTTACCTTTACCTTCATAGGCTTTAATGTGAACTTGAGCAAATACAGGCCAAAAATAAACACATTTAGCGACCTTTAATTTAAAAATGGAGACTGACCTGGTCTCTGAGGAGGTCCATGTCGCAGTACTGACATGTAACACTGGCGAAGGGACACTGCTGCTCGTGAACCTGTGACACAAGCTCTGTTAGAACACAATCCATTACTTTGATTTGTCCTCTTTGACATTTAAAGACACAGCTCTGTGGGGCTCTGTGTGTGTGTGTGTGCGTGTGTGTGCGTGTGCATAGGGCCAAGGCATTATCAAAGAGTTTTTGATTCTTGGCCCGAGCCTGTACACCAAATTTGCTTTCCCTACTTTATTGTGATGTTGGGCCGGGTTCGGGTTTGTTTAAAGGAGAATTAATGTTTTTTACAATCTGAGCCTTATTTCAGTAATAAAACAAGTTGTTTCACTCACCCATAGCACTTTGGTGTCATATGGAGCACTTCAAGAGATGTTTTAGATTAGCGATCTCCGTAATGTGAGTTCCCGGGGCACATGTTTGCAGTCTCCAAATAACACAAACTTTAGCACTTTTCAAATCATAGAAGCTCAATGTCTTAGTCTACGCTTTCGTTTGAGTCAAAAGTGGCCTGTTATCCGAGATTTATCCATAGTTTCGAGTAGATGAGGACGCCAGTGCGCATGTGCGGAGTCACAGTTTATTTCGCTCTCAGCTCCCGGGACCCAAACATGAAACGCAAAGCTGTAAATTATGGATAAATCTCGGAAAGTGTAGACTAAGACATTGAGCTTCTGTGATTTGAAAAGTGCTAAAGTTTGTGTTATTTGGAGACTGCTCGGGGCATATATTACATGCAATATCGCTAATCTAAAACATCTCTGGAAGTGCTCCATATGACACCAAAGTGCTATGGGTGAGTAAAACAAATTGTTTTATTACCGAAATAAGGCTCAGATTGTAAAAAACGTTAATTCTCCTTTAATCAGGGAAAAAAAAAACATTGCCCCAGACAAAGAGGTAATATGTTCTATTGTATTGTGGCAGATTAGAGCAAAATTGCCAATTTCCACTTTTAGTCCCTGGACAGGTTCCAGGGTGCAGAGCTACTGTAGTGTTCCTTCTCCCCCTGAAGACAAAAGGTCTGGATCCCAAGTAAATAAAGTGGTGAAATAAAAGCGACGACAGGGGCACGTGAAAGAAAGTGAGTGCCTGGAGGAGAAGAGGGCCTGAAACAGCAAAGGCAAAGGGGAGAGAGAATGTGGCCCAGTTACCAGGGACAAGCACATGTGATGCTGGAGACAACTAGGGGTAGAACAATAAAAGCATTTAAACACGTGAACCTCCATCTGGTGTGCTTATTCTGCCGCTAAAACTCTAAAGTGAAACTTACATTACTTAACATACTGTAACTCTGGTTCTTTGAGTGTGCAGGCTTGAACTAATTAGCACGAGCTCATTTATCACACTGTGGGGACTGAAATGTACTGTATATTCATCTTATGTGTCTCACTAAAGGGGAAAAATCATGGGCTACGGTTTGGCAATGCAAGAAAATGCTTCCAAGCAAAGTTACAGGTGGAGCTTAAAGGAGAATTAACGTTTTTTACAATCTGAGCCTTATTTCGGTAATAAAACAAGTTGTTTTACTCACCCATAACACTTTGGTGTCATATGGAGCACTTCCAGAGATGTTTTAGATTAGCGATAGCCGTAGCGCGAGTTCTCGGGGCATGTAATATATGCCCTGAGCGGTCTCCAAATAACACTAAAATAAAATAAAACTTTAGCACTTTTCAAACCATAGAAGCTCGATGTCTTAGTCTACGCTTTCGTTTGAGTCAAAAGTGGCCTGTAATCCGAGATTTATCCATAGTTTCGAGTAGATGAGGACGCCAGTGCGCATGTGCGGAGTCACAGTTTATTTCACTCTCAGCTCCCGAGACCCAAACATGAAACGCAAAGCTGTAAATTATGGATAAATCTCGGATTACAGGCCACTTTGTGGCCTAAAGTTTGTGTTATTTGGAGACCGCTCAATATACGCCCCCGAGAACTCGCGCTACAGCTATCGCTAATCTAAAACATCTCTGGAAGTGCTCCATATGACACCAAAGTGCTATGGGTGAGTAAAACAACTTGTTTTATTACCGAAATAAGGCTCAGATGGTAAAAAATGTTAATTCTCCTTTAAGGTACACTTTATTGTTGCTGTAAATGGTAACCCGTTATATTCATGCACCAGTGTACACAAACACAGGAGGCGAGGTGAGTTAAGTGTCTTGGCCAAGGACACAACAACAGCATTCATCTGTGAAAGCTGGAATTGCACTGTCAGCCTTCAGGTCAGTGGACAAACGCTCTACCACCTGAACGAAAGCCTCCCGTAGGGAAAATTTTGCAGTTGCATTATTCTTTTATATCACTAGGACCCATCTCCAGAACTTAGGCTTATCTTGTTCAGGGCTACTTTAGCTGAAGGATTTAGACTTAGACGTATACAAACTTTATTGATCCACAAGGGAAATTATTTGGGTACAATAGCTCACTCATCAAATATAATATATAAGAGAGGGTAACAAAAAATAGATGGAATAGCAAAAAAAGACAGCAAGAGACCAGTGTCAAATGAGACATTATTATAAAATTTAAAATAATAAGTGTATATGTACAAATTAGAATAAAATAGAAAAATATGTAATAAAATATACAATAAAATATCAAATCACAGCTGTATACAGTTTTAGGGAGTATTATCTGTTACATAAGGGTGAGTTGTACAGCTGTATGGAGTATGGTATGATTGTACCTATACCTATAGTGCATGTTTAGGTTGATAGGGGAAAACACAGTGGTGTGAGGTGTGAGTGTTAAAGGGATAGTGCGGTTTATTTGATGTTAATCTGTATGGGTTTCCTTCTAAAAGTTACGTGTGTTGACACCGGCTTACCTCTGACACTCTCAGCTGATCCCGGTTCGGCTCGCTTTCTGGAGCCCACGTAAGTAGGTCCGGTAACTTCCCTGGAACATGAAATAAAGCTTGTTCTTCTTCTCAAAACAAAACATTTGTTAGAAAGGTGATATATTTGCATCCCAAACAGTTGTCCACGAAACATCAGCAGCGTATTTCGCATTCGCGTATTGTCCCTCTCCACTCGTATCACTACGCCCATGTTAACTCTATCAGCCTCTTCACCTTCAGCGGATGTCTACGCCGAAGTTTACAAGTGAACAGGCTGATAGAGTTAACATGGGCGTAGTGATACGAGTGGAGAGAGACAATACGCGAATGCGAAATACGCTGCTGGATGTTTCATGGACAACTGTTTGGGACGCAAATATATCACCTTTCAGACAAATGTTTTGTTTTGAGAAGAAAAACAAGCTTTATTTCATGTTCCAGGGAAGTTACCGGACCTACTTACGTGGGCTCCAGAAAGCGAGCTGAACCGGGATCAGCTGAGACTGTCAGAGGTAAGCCGGTGTCAACACACGTAACTTTTAGAAGGAAACCCATACAGATTAACATCAAATAAACCGCACTATCCCTTTAAGTTAACCACGCAGTAACTGTGCCCCCAGAAACAACATTGCCCTGTTTTTTTTTTTTTAAATAGAGTAAATGAACACATACAAGATATGTGTGTGTGTATGTGTGTGAATATGGGTGTGTGTGTGTGTGTGAGCGGGCACATGTGTGTTACCTGTCTCTCCTCGTAGATGTAGTAGGCCACACAGTCAGTGCAGCACACAGGTCTGCGGGGACACTCCTCTTCGGCGTGCTGCTCCACCAGGCTCTTCCTCACTGCCTTCTGACAGTGTGGGCAGGGGAGGGTGGAGAACTCGCACACAGACAAGTGGCTCTGACACACACACAAATCACAGTTATTACTTTTCTGGGTTTCATTTCTTCCGATAATAAAAGTGTACTGTGTAATTTTTCTGGTGGAGGGTCTGTCAAATGCTTTTCTCTGTGGAGACGTTATTGCTTTGTCTGGAATGTTTCACACTAAAAGTCCCATGGCATGAAATTTTCACTTTCTGAGGTTTTTGAACGTTAATGTGAGCTCCCCTACCCTGTTTAGCCCCCCCATCATGGTTAAAAGTTGCGAAATGTCTAAACTGAGCATTTGCGATCCTTTTCTGCGTTAGAAAAAATCAGAGCTCAAACGGGCGATTTTGAACAAGGAAACTTATTGACGTCGGCTCGAAAAAAGAAATGCAAATGCAGTTCCACCCCCGTCTGTCTCTACTCAGCGTCTCTGTAAATCACGCCCAGAGAGTTTGGACTGTGGAGGAGCTACGCAATGCAAAATGCTTTTTTTATTTGCCTGGAGGAACTTGCGAGTGTTTCTAGGCTCGGAAGTCCTTTATCTGAGCCTGTGGATATCTGAAACAGAAGTGGTTTAATTTTATTTTCTGTGGAAATGTGTTTATTTTTCAATGGAACGCTTTTCATCTCTCCCTCCGCGCAAAAACACGGAAGTGGGTCAGAGTGCACAGGGCACAGCTGAAAAGGAAAGAGTGGAGAGTTTGGCCACGCCCCCACCCGCTACTATAGGCCATCTCTGTCCTCCTCATTTGCATTCAAGCAACAACGCCCATAATGGAGTGTTCCAGAGTGACATTTATGACTCTTTTTCATCTTATCTCTCTTTCTCATGCACTGAGTGTTGATTTTGTAGAAGGATTCATTTACAGTATTAGGGAACCATTAAAGGGATATGCCACCCCCAGGTCAAATTTGGGCATCTCCCCACAGTCCAGAGACTAAAATAAGTGGTGGAAAGCGTTTTCCTGCTCACCCTGCCATTGTCCGAGTCTGTCGCCTTAGACTGGAGTCTGATTTGATTCGGCTGTATTCTTCCGCACTGGAAAATAGTTCCCACCCAAAATGACCAAGTCAAGCTCTCCGTGTTGATTTGCACATTTATTTGCACTCAATATGAATGCGCACTACACAGAAAGTAATTGGGAAACGCATCGAGCAAATTAATTCCTTTTGGCCGAAATCTTTCTCTGGCGATGTTAGACTCCAGTCTAAGGCGGAGGAGCTGCAGATACCGCGGCGGTCAGTGGCGACAGACTCGGACAATGGCTGGGTGAGCAGGAAAACGCTTTCCACCACTTATTTTAGTCTCTGGACTGTGGGGAGATGCCCAAATTTGACCTGGGGGTGGCATATCCCTTTAAGGAGCCATATAAAAGCATCAAGAAGTACCATGTCATGGGACCTTTAAAACTTTCCATCTTCATGGAGACCAAACCAGACCAAGATACAGATCTGTGAATAGGTGACCCCGCTCGTCAGAATGCCTGTTTTTCTAGGTTTTTTTGAGCTGTAAACCACCTGTAGTTGAATAAATGTAAGGTAGAGCTGCTCAATGTCATACTGTGGAACATTCCAGGCAGAACAATGACAAATCCACAGAAACAAGCAGGTGACAGACCCTCAATCAGAAAAGGTACACAATGCACCTTTAAACTTAATCTCCATCTCTAAATCTGACACTGAAACACTTCTTTGACACATAGTAGTATATTGTAGTATTGTTATGCATTGTGGCACACTGAATTGTTATATCGCTGTGGCTGTGTGACAGGAAACTGAGTATTCATAATCTGAGTACATGTAATGCTTTTTTATACATCCACTGTGTCTGTATATGTCTTTATAGATGTGTGCTAATCAACAAACGACTACACTGAAAATATTACAGTCCTATTGCTCTGTAACCTCTGAATCCACTCATTGCTTGACGCTTGTGTGATATATACTAAATACATAGAAATTAATTATAAATGTTGAAATCAAAACATTTCAGCTCCCAGAGGGTATAACTCATTATCGATGCAGACTAACTACGAACGTGTTTCATTCTGCTATTTATATTTTATGGCTAATGTTTGTAATAATGATGTACATTTGAAATTGTCTTTTGGGGGGCAATCCTGCTGTAGAATTATTACGTTGTCTATATGTTCATTCAGCAGTATATCACATTTATAAAGTTGTTTTCGTGTCAGGCCTGTGTGTGACAGTACAGCTTCACTACAGAGATGACACAAAATTGACTCGTGTGAGGTGTCTTTTGAGTGTTTTGCGAATGTTATTGTGATGTCAAAATATGTACCTTGTAATAATAAAAGATTTAAAAAAAAAAAAAAAGACGAGCGTGCCCGTCTCCTTATCTGCTGCGCTCCACGCGCCGAACCCTTTTCATTATCAACCAAACACTAAACTTAAAGGGATATGCCACCCCCAGGTCAAACTTGGGCATCTCCCCACAGTCCAGAGACTAAAATAAGTGGTGGAAAGCGTTTTTCTGGTGACGCAGCCATTGTCCAGGTCTGTCAGCACTGACCGCCGTAACAGGGGAACTGCCTTCCTGGTGCGTAACAGGGATTCCCCTGGCAGCGTACTGCGTGATACGGCTGTATTCTTACGCACTGGAAAATAGTTCCCACCCAAAATGACCAAGTCAAGCTCTCCGTGTTGATTTGCACACTTATTTGCACTCAATATGAATGCGCACTACACAGAAAGTAATTGGGAAACGCATCGAGCAAATGAATTCCTTTTGGCCGAAATCTTTCTCTGGCGCCGTTAGACTCCAGTCTAACGTGGAGTAGCTGCAGATACCGCGGCGGTCAGTGCTGACAGACCTGGACAATGGCTGCGTCACCAGGAAAACACTTTCCACCACTTATTTTAGTCTCTGGACTGTGGGGAGATGCCCAAGTTTGACCTGGGGGTGGCATATCCCTTTAATCCCCCATAACTTCTCCAGCGTGTTCTGCAGCAATTAAGGGTGCACACTTAGAAGCGCCAGTTTTGCCCATCCAAATCGCAGTAAACTCAATCATTTACTTCCCCTCACGCTGCCGCCTTCTCCCTCCTCCCGTGATGCAATCTGGCAAACCTGGACACATCCGCGCCGGTAGTTTACATCCTCCAATTTTGCGGGTTCCGGTGGTCATGTGAGCCATGAGTAATTTGCACGGGCAATTATTTGTATTCTCTGTATATTTGAAGCTTTGTATATTATTTATTGACGTTGCATGAAAGCTACTGTACGTGCTCACCTTTTGGCACCAGAAATATTAGCCATTTAATAGTGTAATGGTGTATGTAAGCTTTCGATTGAATGTTATGTAATGTGGGAGGGGAGATGGGGTATATAGGTGCACTCTGCAGGTCTGCCAGCAGTCTTGTCTTGGTTACAGTGGAGGTAACGTGCGCTGAGAGAAAGAGAGCGAGAGAAAGACTGAAAGACTTAAAGGGGAAGTCTGCAATCTTTTCACTGTACCACTGTAAATATTTTTTCACGCATGTTTGACACCTTTTTTGCCCTGTGGGAGAGCACAAAAAAACACCAAAAGATTTATTAAAATGTGATTAATTAGATTAACTTTTTAATCGCCTGACAGCACTAAAATATATATAGTGATATATGTCACATTATATATATATATATATATATATATATATGAGTGAAAAGTCCCTCAGTCGTCCAGGTAGAATCCATGATCAAAGGAGAAGTTCAATTTGTCAACTGGACAAAGTTTGTTTGGTTGAAAACGTTTCGCCGCTCATCCGAGAGGCTTCGTCAGCTCTGGTTATTGTACTGGTTAGACCCTGCTTATATCTAGCTGCCGGGAGGCGTGTCTGACAATGACAAAAGCTCTGAAACCGACCCCCCTAATCTGTCTCTTTGTTTTTCAAATTTCTCTGACGGCTGTTTCGACCCCCTATTCAACGTCTAACGACCCTCTCCACCCCTCTGCCCTGGCTCTGTTTGACTGGTCTAAGAATCCCATTATAAATGGGAGACAGGTTATATCTCACTCCCCCATTTCTGTTTAATGACGGATTCTCTTTTTTGACAAAAATAGCCTCTTTAACTCCCCTCTCAAACCAGTTCTTTTCCCTGGCTAAGATCTGAACCTCACTGTCCTCAAAAGAATGGCCCGTGGCTTCTAGGTGAAGATGTACCGCCGAAGCCGGTCCACTCTGGCACGCCCGTCTGTGTTGGTACATCCTCTTGTGAAGTGGCTGTTTTGTTTCCCCAATGTAGCGCTCACTGCAGTCTTCACTACACTGAATGGAGTAGACCACATTGCTTTGTTTGTGGCTCGGTGTTCTGTCCTTTGGGTGGACCAGTTTTTGTCTTAAAGTGTTTGTGGGTTTGAAATAAACTGGAATTTCATATTGTCTGAAAATCCTCTGTAGTTTTTCCGAAACGCCGGCCAGGTACGGAATCGCTACCCCTTTCCTCCTGGGTTCGGATTCTCTGTTGTCTTGTTTATTGTCCTTGTCTCTCTTGGTTTTGTTGACAGCCCATTTAGGATATCCACAAACAGAGAGGGCTTCCTGCACATGTTGTTCTTCTTTCTCCTTACCCTCTGTGCTTGTGGGAACCACTTGGGCCCTGTGTTGTAATGTCCGAATAACACCCAGTTTGTGCTGCAGTGGGTGGTGTGAATCAAAAAGCAGGTATTGGTCTGTGTGTGTGGGCTTCCTGAAGACTTCTACTTGGAGTCCCCGGTCTCCTCCTATCGTTACTGCACAATCTAAGAATGCCAATGTGTTATCCTTGGCATCTTCACGGGTGAATTTGATGTTCGGATCTACAGAATTGATATGTGCAGTGAAAGGTTCCAAATCTTGAATTTTGATTTTTGTAAAATTATCATCAACATAACGAAACCAGTGTGTGGGAGGAGTGCCTGGATATGAAGCTAAGGCACTCTGTTCAAATTGTTCCATGTATAAATTAGCCATGATGGGGAGACCGGTGAGCCCATCGCACAGCCATGAATTTGCCTGTAAAAGTTCCCTCTGAACTGGAAATAGGTGGTATTTAGACAAATTTCCAGCAGTTGGCAGATTTGGTCAGGAGAAAGTTTGGTTCTCTCTTCTAGCTTGGAATCCTGTAGTAAACTCCTTCTCGCTGCTTCGACCGCTACAGCTGTGGGGATACAAGTGAAAAGAGAGGTTACATCAAAGGAAACCATTGTCTCATCCTGACCAAACTGGAGAAACTTAACTTTGTTTACAAATTCGGCTGTATTCTCAATGTGGTGCTCCGTGTTACCCACCAATGGCGCCAAGATGGTTTTAAGGTGTTTGGCCAAATTATATGTGATAGAGTCAACACTACACACAATGGGTCTGAGTGGTACTCCTTGTTTGTGAATCTTCGGGAGGCCATAGATGCACGGGATAGCATCACCAGGGTACAATCTGTAATACAGCTGTAGATCAATGACTTCTTCTTTCCTCAACTTCTGCAAGCAATCAATGATCTTCTTTTTGTACCCATTGGTGGGGTCCCGTTTCAGTATTTCGTATGTTGTCGTGTCACTGAGTAGGCTGTTCACCTTAGCCTCATAATCAGCTGCGTCCAAGATCACCGTGCATCTCCCTTTGTCTGCAGGCAGGATTTGGATGCTCTGGTCCCTCTCTAGAGCAATGATGGCCTTCCTCTCCTCTGGTGTTATGTTTGAGGGTGGAAGTTTTGCATTGCTCAATGCAGCTGTTAATTTCAGTCTAAGGTCTCCAGCTTCTGTCTCTGTGAGCTTGTTGTTTCTAATGGCGGTTTCCGCTGCCGTGATGTAATCCACCGTGGGGATGTGGTTGGGAGTCACCGAGAAATTCAGTCCTTTGCACAGAACTTCTTTCTCTGTCTGAGTGAGTACCCGGTTGGAAAGATTTTTCACCCAGCGTTCTTTTTGCACTGATTGGCTCGGTCTGTCCTCCTTCATATTGTCACTCCGACCCTTGGGGTTATTTCTATGTTGATTCTGGAGTTGTGCAAACTTCCTAATGTGTCGCTCTTTGGTTTTGCTGTGCTGCCTCAACTGACCCGTAGCTATGAAGTCGTTAATCTTGTGAAACATTTCTTTTGGCACTAGACCCGTTATTTTTAACCTTAGACTGAAATTAACAGCTGCATTGAGCAATGCAAAACTTCCACCCTCAAACATAACACCAGAGGAGAGGAAGGCCATCATTGCTCTAGAGAGGGACCAGAGCATCCAAATCCTGCCTGCAGACAAAGGGAGATGCACGGTGATCTTGGACGCAGCTGATTATGAGGCTAAGGTGAACAGCCTACTCAGTGACACGACAACATACGAAATACTGAAACGGGACCCCACCAATGGGTACAAAAAGAAGATCATTGATTGCTTGCAGAAGTTGAGGAAAGAAGAAGTCATTGATCTACAGCTGTATTACAGATTGTACCCTGGTGATGCTATCCCGTGCATCTATGGCCTCCCGAAGATTCACAAACAAGGAGTACCACTCAGACCCATTGTGTGTAGTGTTGACTCTATCACATATAATTTGGCCAAACACCTTAAAACCATCTTGGCGCCATTGGTGGGTAACACGGAGCACCACATTGAGAATACAGCCGAATTTGTAAACAAAGTTAAGTTTCTCCAGTTTGGTCAGGATGAGACAATGGTTTCCTTTGATGTAACCTCTCTTTTCACTTGTATCCCCACAGCTGTAGCGGTCGAAGCAGCGAGAAGGAGTTTACTACAGGATTCCAAGCTAGAAGAGAGAACCAAACTTTCTCCTGACCAAATCTGCCAACTGCTGGAAATTTGTCTAAATACCACCTATTTCCAGTTCAGAGGGAACTTTTACAGGCAAATTCATGGCTGTGCGATGGGCTCACCGGTCTCCCCTATCATGGCTAATTTATACATGGAACAATTTGAACAGAGTGCCTTAGCTTCATATCCAGGCACTCCTCCCACACACTGGTTTCGTTATGTTGATGATAATTTTACAAAAATCAAAATTCAAGATTTGGAACCTTTCACTGCACATATCAATTCTGTAGATCCGAACATCAAATTCACCCGTGAAGATGCCAAGGATAACACATTGGCATTCTTAGATTGTGCAGTAACGATAGGAGGAGACCGGGGACTCCAAGTAGAAGTCTTCAGGAAGCCCACACACACAGACCAATACCTGCTTTTTGATTCACACCACCCACTGCAGCACAAACTGGGTGTTATTCGGACATTACAACACAGGGCCCAAGTGGTTCCCACAAGCACAGAGGGTAAGGAGAAAGAAGAACAACATGTGCAGGAAGCCCTCTCTGTTTGTGGATATCCTAAATGGGCTGTCAACAAAACCAAGAGAGACAAGGACAATAAACAAGACAACAGAGAATCCGAACCCAGGAGGAAAGGGGTAGCGATTCCGTACCTGGCCGGCGTTTCGGAAAAACTACAGAGGATTTTCAGACAATATGAAATTCCAGTTTATTTCAAACCCACAAACACTTTAAGACAAAAACTGGTCCACCCAAAGGACAGAACACCGAGCCACAAACAAAGCAATGTGGTCTACTCCATTCAGTGTAGTGAAGACTGCAGTGAGCGCTACATTGGGGAAACAAAACAGCCACTTCACAAGAGGATGTACCAACACAGACGGGCGTGCCAGAGTGGACCGGCTTCGGCGGTACATCTTCACCTAGAAGCCACGGGCCATTCTTTTGAGGACAGTGAGGTTCAGATCTTAGCCAGGGAAAAGAACTGGTTTGAGAGGGGAGTTAAAGAGGCTATTTTTGTCAAAAAAGAGAATCCGTCATTAAACAGAAATGGGGGAGTGAGATATAACCTGTCTCCCATTTATAATGGGATTCTTAGACCAGTCAAACAGAGCCAGGGCAGAGGGGTGGAGAGGGTCGTTAGACGTTGAATAGGGGGTCGAAACAGCCGTCAGAGAAATTTGAAAAACAAAGAGACAGATTAGGGGGGTCGGTTTCAGAGCTTTTGTCATTGTCAGACACGCCTCCCGGCAGCTAGATATAAGCAGGGTCTAACCAGTACAATAACCAGAGCTGACGAAGCCTCTCGGATGAGCGGCGAAACGTTTTCAACCAAACAAACTTTGTCCAGTTGACAAATTGAACTTCTCCTTTGATCATATATATATATATATATATATATATATATATATATATATATATATATTAGGGCTGTCAGTTTAACGCGTTAATTAGATTAATTAATTACACCGCTAATTAACGCGTTATAAAAATTAACGCAATTAATTATGCGCGGCAATTCAATGCGCGCGCATTTTAAATTTGGCGTGCGGGGCCTTTGAACGGTGAGTTTATTGATAAAAATGTGACGGAGCAGGTCCCTCTTGTCCCTGGACAGCGATGACGCGATGAGAAATGCCGTGCTACCATTGGCCGGCACAGAGACGAATGCACTTCTAATAGGGGAGAGCATGTGAAGACGCACGAGCCCGTTTCCCTATCTGCTGTGCTCCGCGCTGAACCATTTTCAATTCCCATAACCTCTCCAACGTGTTCTGCCGCGACTAAGAGTGCACACTTAGAAGTTTTGCCCATCACGCTAAATCACACTAAACCCGATCATTTACTCACCCCGCGCTGCTGCCTCCTCCCTCCTCCCGTGGTGCGATGGTCCGGACACATCCACACCGGGAGTTTAAATCCTCCTCACGGGTTCCGGGGCTCATGTGAGCCATGAGTAATTTTCACGGGCAATTATTTGTATTCTCTGTATATTTGAAGCCTTGTATATTGTAATGACTCCAGGCTTCTCTTATTCTCCAATGAACTTTATTAAACAGAAGTTCGGACTCACTCAACATTAACACCCACACCTGTCCCACGCATGCGCCCAACAGCCAACCCCTTAAAGGCACAGACACCATTAACCCAGGTCATTACAATATTATTTATTGACGTTGCATGAAAGCTGCTGTACGTGCTCACCTTTTGGCACCAGAAATATTTGCCATGTATTAGTGGAATGGTGTAAATGAGCTTTTGAATGAATGTTACATAATGTGGGAGGGGGAATGGGGGTCTGCCAGCAGTCTTGTCATGTTTACAGTGGAGACAAAGAGAGTGAGTGAAAAACTTAGACTTAAAGGGGAAGTCTGCAGTCTTTTCACTGTACCACTATAAATCACACGTTGGACACCTTTTTTGCACTGTGGGAGAGCACAATAAACCACCTAAAAAAATATATTTAAAAAATGCAATTAATTAGATTAATTAATTACAAATCCTGTAATTAATTAGATTAATTTTTTTAATCGCCTGACAGCACATATATATACATATATATACATATATATATATATATATATATATATATATATATATATATATATATATACTCAACAAAAATATAAACGCAACACTTTTGTTTTTGCTCCCATTTTTCCTGAGATGGACCCAAAGATCCAAAATTCACTCCAGATACACAACACTACCATTTCTCTCAAACATTGTTCACAAATCTGTCCAAATGTGTGACAGCGAGCACCTCTGCCCCGCCGAGGCAATCCACCCCACCTCACAGGTGCGCCACATCAAGATGCCGATCCGACATCATGACCAGTGCACAGGTGCGCCCCAGACTGCCCACAATAAAAGGCCACCCCGAAATGTGCATTTTTTTTTTTTTGCTTTATTGGGGGTCTGGGGACTCAGATACTGACAGAACCAGTCAGTATCTGGTGTGACCACCATTTGCCTCATGCAGTGCAACACATCTTCTTCGCATAGAGTTTATCAGATTGTCAGTTGTGGCCTGTGGAATGTTGGTTCACTCCTCTTCAATGTATATATATATATGTGTGTGTGATATATATATATATATATATGTGTGTGTATATATATATATATATATATATATATATATATATATATATATATATATATATATATATATATATATATATATATATATATATATATATATATGTATATATGTGTGTGTGTATATATATATATATATATATATATATATATATATATATATATATATATATATATATATATATATGTCTATATATATATATATATACACATACACACACACACATATATATATATACTTTTGCAAGTAATGAAAGGAATTGACCTTCATTTGGTCATATTTTTGAAAAAAGTCCCCCCAGACTCAAAATGAAGGGTCCTTGGGCAAGACCCTTCATGGTACTGCCCCCTGGGCGCCGAAAAATGGCTGCCCACCAATCCTGAAAAGGATGGGTCAAATGCAGAAGTAAAATTTCTCCCATGTGTCACTGTGTGTCATTGTGTGTGAGACCAAATAAAGACTTATCTTAATCTATCACTAGTTGAACAAAACAGATTTCCCCAACTCTTCAGTCTACATGGCTTATACAGTGAAAGTGAAACTGAAACTCCAGGATTCTGGGAAAACTGTCGGCTACAATATATCACTACTAAACGAGACAGATTTCCCCAAATTTATATGGCTTATAAAGTGAAAGCAAGAATAGAAACCGAAACTCCAGTATATTATGATGGCAGTACAACTTATCATTGATCTATTTTCAAATTGACTTGTAATGGCCCTTGTGATAACTTATCACAGTTTCACATTTCATATCATTGGCTGTAATGTGTATTTAATACTTTTTTTTTGTTTCGGGGGACTTTTTTAAAAGAGTGTTGAAAATGGAGTTTGGTTTCTTCAATTATACCAAAAAGTTCATCCAATCATGATGCAGGACTTTGATTTTGGAAAAAAAAGTTCAAAAGGTTATAACCCTAATATACATTAAATTATCTGAATGATTCTAGAGGAGTGATATGGAGTCTAAAAGTACAGTGAAGCTCTTCCTGTATTACCACACGACAGCCTAAATATGCAGGGTTTATGTGTTAAACATGTGTGAATGAAACAAAACATAACTCGGGGTATGTTTTTTATGAGGAAACAGTTTCAAAAAAAGTGTAATATGGGTCCTTTAAAACTTGCACTGTGTTCCAGGAATGACTCCGGTGTACCTCCAGAGTGCGGAGCTCCATCTTGCCCAAGCAGCCAGGGTTGGGGCAGCGCACACTAAGGGACAGAATCTCTCGTTTGGCAAAGTTATCTGGAAACAGCTGGTCCTCAGACAGCATCTCATTGTCCACCGGGCACTTCTGTCCCGTGTCCCTGTCAAAAGACAAACAAGGCCAGTGTTGGCAAGAGGAAATAACCACGTCATGCTCTTCAAAGACACGGTAAGTGCATAGGAGACATACTGAATGAACCGAATGAATACTTGAATAAGTGTTATATTAACACACAAAACATGTACAATGTCATTTAGCAATGGCCTCAAAGGATAACATTATATAATACGGAATACCTACCTACACATCATTTGTAAATGTTTACTGACCATTAACTAATAATTTACTAAAAATGACTTACTTATTAACAATTGTTTCATAATAATTTGCAAACAGTGTTATTACTAATTAATAAAACATTCATAAATATTTAACTGGAAACATCTACAAACAATATACAAATGTTTATTAATCATTATCTACTCAAGTACTAATAATGACATACTTGTAATGTTTAGTAAATGATTCGTTTATTAGGCCCGAGCGCTAAAGCGTAGGGCCTATTCTTATTGTTCTGTTTTTTCTTCTTATTATTATTATTTTCCTATACACTTTTTTCAGGTTTCGGGTACTTGCACAAAATTCAAGAACGCCAAAAAATGAATTTACAAATAATCTGTATTAAAAAATCTTTAAAAATGGCTCAACAGCGCCCCCTGGAAAATCAAAATTCATTGCGCCTATGGCTATACCCATGTTGCCATGGCAACAGGCCAAACATCTGTCCTCGCCAATGGGACGCCCGGCAAAAACTTTGTCGTAGCCAAACCAAATTTGGTACACAGATCATGGGAAAAGGAACAAAAAAGTATATTACATCATTGCTAGGCAACAAACAGGAAGTCAGCCATATTGGACCGAGCACATGACCCAGCGCCAAAGGCAAATTTTCCTGTCCTCGTATTTTAACAAACTCCTCCTAGGGTTTTTGACCCAGACTCACCAGAATCGTGCTGTATCATCTCGACGAGTGGGACATTAAAAGTTATTAAAAGCATTCTAAAAGACTGAACAATGTTTCCGTGAAAACGCTACAAATTCCCCCCTCTGCGAGTGTCAGCGAGGGCCGATCATCGCCGCTTGCGGCTATATTTTATTTATTTTATTGGTTTATTTGACAGGGACAGTGTACATGAATTAACATATCTGTAAATGTACCAGAATTAGCCAAAAGGCTATTTTTCATCTGTTGTCCCTGGACAGATCTTAAAATGGTCTCCCTAAAACAATGATAACAAAATAAAAAATTACACAGTGAACAATATACAATTATTAACAAGTAGTAAAATTTTAGCTAAAACTATAAATCCAATTGATAAATACAGTGTACATAAAATTTTAAAATTATCAACAGTTAAAAAATTCCACACACATCACAACAAGACAGCAGAGACACAAGAGACAGCACAGTGGAGTTCGAGGAAAGAAAATAATAAACAGTTAATGGTTAATAACATTGGACAGATTGACAAACTGATCCGTAAAGCTGGTCACGTGATCGGCTGTGAGCGGGAGACATTTGTCACAGTGAGGAACAGGAGGACACTGGACAAACTGCTCTCCATCATGGACACTCCTGCTCCCCCACTGCACCAGACCATAGAGGGACAGAGGAGCTCATTCTCCAACAGGCTCCTACAGCTCCACTCAAACAGAGAGAGATACAGGACGACATTCATACCATACTCCATACAAGTGTACAACAACTCACCCTCATGGAACAGATAATACTCCCTAGATAATACTCCCTACAACTATATAAAGCTGGGATTGGACATCTTATTTGATATTGTATTTTATATTTTATTACTTACTTTTCTATTTTATTCTGATTTGTACATTTACATTTATTATCATCATTTTTTTATTTTTATAATTATGTCTCATCTGACACTGGTCTAGTGCTCTTGGTTGCTATTCCATCTATTTTTTCTTACCCTCTGTTATATATTATATTTGATGAATGAGCCACTGTACCCAAATAATTTCCCCTGTGAATCAATAAAGTTTGTCTAAGTCTAAGTCCTGCCTTATACATCCAGCGTATCCGTGTTCTATACATTTAGGGGTAGGTGATATTGGCAAAAATGTCTCAATATTTTTATCTTAATTATATATTTTTTCCCCTCAATAACAGTAGGCCTATTCACATGATATACCAATCCAATAGAAACGTCTTCAAGCATGTGCCTAGCTGAGGTTTAAATGTGAAATATTTGTAAAAGTGACCACAAAAGTGCAGAAAACGTCATACCTTTAGTTTTTGAATATACTCAATATTAAAATTTATTTTTTTCAAAACAATATTCACAGTATTATCCATATATTGATCATCTGGCCACCTCTAAATTAGGGACGCACCGATCCACATTTTTTCACTTCCGATCCGATCCCGATACATGGATTTGGATATCGGCCGATACCGATACTATTCCGATACAAAAACTGTTTGTTTTCAATATTATCATCATTATTGTTTAACTATAAATAACGATCCCCATAATGATAAAACACCTGCAATTCAACATAATAAAGAAAATACTTAAATAACCCCCATATGGTATGACTTAATTAAGAGACTTAAGAAAACAAAATAAACCCACAAATTAACATTAGTGGTTCCCCCTTTAATGTGGCCCCCTTTAGCGCACCCCTATTTATCGCAAGACCAGGAAGTGCCCCGGTTTGGCCCCTGAACCAGAGAGCAGCGTGGAGGCAGTGGAAGGTCGGGAGAGTATGTGGATCCATGCACCCTCACACGCACTAGGGAGGGGAACAGAGTCAAGATAGCGGGGAAACAGTTTGTAAGCAGTCCTGCAGTAGCCAGCAGTACTCAAGTTGAGGGGGGATGGGGGTGGGGGGTGGGTGGCATCCCCCCTGTGGGAAAAAATAGTCAAAATCATCCCTCTTCTAAAACGGGCATCCCTTCTTCCATCCCTTATGGCATTTTATCAATCAGGCATAAAAATTCCTAAACTTTTGGCGAATTTCGCCGTTTTTAAGTCAAAATGGCCAGTGCCCAAGAGGCAATCATAGGCCGAACTGCGCTCCAGCTTCCAATCATGTTGCAGCATAATTACGCACCGATACGCGCTCCCGCCAATCATGGCGATTGCCGCTGTTGTGTTTGCGTCTGTTCGCCGATCAGCTGTGAGCAAGCCGCCTGATATTTACGCGGCATTTCCAAGAGAAGAAGAATCCTTAACTTCCTACGTTAATGCTACGTAAGAAGGAACTCTCGCCTCGGGACACGGGATACGTTCGGGATTATGTCCTTTTCTCCGGAGCTCCGGATTATTAAAGACAACACGGCAAACTGTTAGAATGGATCTGACCGCATTCTTATGGGTCATATTATCAGATTATTTCTGCATCTATTTCGGCACTAAACCAGGACTAAACCAAGACTAAACCAAGACTAAACCGGGACTAAACCAAGACTAAGCCAGGTCCAAACCAAGACTAAGCCAGGTCTAAACCAGGACTAAGCCAAGACTAAACCAGATCTAAACCAGGTCTAAACCAGGACTAAACCAGGACTAAACCGGGACTAAACCAGGACTAAACCAAGACTAAACCAGGTCTAAACCAGGACTAAACCAGGACTAAGCCAAGACTAAACCAGATCTAAACCGGGTCTAAACCAGGACTAAACCAGGACTAAACCGGGACTAAACCAGGACTAAACCAAGACTAAACCAGGTCTAAACCAGGTCCAAACCAGGACTAAGCCAAGACTAAACCAGATCTAAACCGGGTCTAAACCAGGACTAAACCAGGACTAAACCGGGACTAAACCAAAACTAAACCAGGTCCAAACCAAGACTAAGCCAGGTCTAAACCAGGTCTAAACCAGGTCCCTCACTCACTCCACACACCACCGCCATCCTCATCCATAGCCTGGTCACTTCCCGTATAGACTACTGTAACTCTCTCCTGTTCGGTCTCCCACAAAAATCACTCCATAAACTCCAACTGGTCCAAAACTCAGCCGCCCGCATTATCACATACACACCCTCCCATCACCACATCACACCTGTCCTGCAACAGCTCCACTGGCTCCCCATCACACACCGCATACACTACAAAATCATACTCCTCACCTACAAAGCCATCCACAACCTCGCCCCTCCATACCTGTCTAACCTCATCCACATCCCCACACCTGCCCGCTCCCTCCGCTCCTCCTCCTCCCTGCACCTCACTGTCCCTCCTGCCCGTCTCGTCACTATGGGAAGCAGAGCCTTCAGCCGCTCTGCTCCCCAGCTCTGGAACTCCCTCCCCCATGCTCTCCGCGACACACACTCACTCTCACACTTCAAATCTCAACTCAAAACTCATCTGTTTAGAAAGGCCTTCTCACTCTGACCACTCTGACCATAACTGCACTGAAACTGCCCTTCTGAAAATCACCAATGACCTCCTCCTCTCTGCTGATTCTGGTTCACTCTCCATCCTCCTCCTGCTAGACCTCAGTGCAGCATTTGACACCATTTCACACTCCATCCTCCTTGACAGACTTTCCTCCATCGGCATCTCTGGTACTCCCCTCTCCTGGTTCCACTCCTACCTCTCACACCGCTCCCAGTTTATTCAGGTCAAGTCATTCACCTCACAGCCCTCCCCTGTCACGTCAGGTGTTCCTCAGGGTTCTGTCCTCGGTCCTCTTCTATTTTTAATCTATCTTCTCCCCCTTGGTTCCATCTTTAGAAAACACCACATCCACTTTCACTGCTACGCAGATGACACCCAGCTCTACATCTCCACTAAACCCAACTCCACACTTCCACCCTCCTCTCTGACAAACTGTCTAACAGAAATACAAACCTGGTTCACCTCAAACTTCCTCAAACTTAACGGCAATAAAACAGAACTTCTCCTCATCGGCACCAAATCCACCCTAAGCAAAATAAACCCTTTCTCCATATCCATCCACGGCTCCTCTATCTCCCCCTCCCCTCAGGTAAAGAGTCTGGGTGTCATCCTCGACAGCACACTTTCCTTCACCTCCCATATCAACAACACCACCCGGTCCGCCTACTTCCACCTCAGAAACATCCACCGCCTCCGTCCCTCACTCACTCCACACACCACCGCCATCCTCATCCATAGCCTGGTCACTTCCCGTATAGACTACTGTAACTCTCTCCTGTTCGGTCTCCCACAAAAATCACTCCATAAACTCCAACTGGTCCAAAACTCAGCCGCCCGCATTATCACACACACACCCTCCCATCACCACATCACACCTGTCCTGCAACAGCTCCACTGGCTCCCCATCACACACCGCATACACTACAAAATCATACTCCTCACCTACAAAGCCATCCACAACCTCGCCCCTCCATACCTGTCTAACCTCATCCACATCTCCACACCTGCCCGCTCCCTCCGCTCCTTCTCCTCCCTGCACCTCACTGTCCCTCCTGCCCGTCTCGTCACTATGGGAAGCAGAGCCTTCAGCCGCTCTGCTCCCCAGCTCTGGAACTCCCTCCCCCATGCTCTCCGCGACACACACTCACTCTCACACTTCAAATCTACACTCAAAACTCATCTGTTTAGAAAGGCCTTCTCACTCTGACCACTCTGACCATAACTGCACTGAAACTGCCCTTCTGAAAATCACCAATGACCTCCTCCTCTCTGCTGATTCTGGTTCACTCTCCATCCTCCTCCTGCTAGACCTCAGTGCAGCATTTGACACCATTTCACACTCCATCCTCCTTGACAGACTTTCCTCCATCGGCATCTCTGGTACTCCCCTCTCCTGGTTCCACTCCTACCTCTCACACCGCTCCCAGTTTATTCAGGTCAAGTCATTCACCTCACACCCCTCCCCTGTCACGTCAGGTGTTCCTCAGGGTTCTGTCCTCGGTCCTCTTCTATTTTTAATCTATCTTCTCCCCCTTGGTTCCATCTTTAGAAAACACCACATCCACTTTCACTGCTACGCGGATGACACCCAGCTCTACATCTCCACTAAACCCAACTCCACACTTCCACCCTCCTCTCTGACAAACTGTCTCACAGAAATACAAACCTGATTCACCTCAAACTTCCTCAAACTTAACGGCAATAAAACAGAACTTCTCCTCATCGACACCAAATCCACCCTAAGCAAAATAAACCCTTTCTCCATATCCATCCACGGCTCCTCTATCTCCCCCTCCCCTCAGGTAAAGAGTCTGGGTGTCATCCTCGACAGCACACTTTCCTTCACCTCCCATATCAATGTACATGTCATATGTATGTACTGTATTATTTAATTAATGTATTTAATTAATGTATTTAATAGCTTGATGTACGGCAACCTTGAGAGCCTTGAAAGGCGCCTAACAAATAAAATGTATTATTATTATTATTATTACTAAGGTGTGTGTGTGTGTGTGTGTGTGTGTGTGTGTGTACGTGTGTAACATATATCCTGTGTATTATTGAATGATTATATGGGTTCCTTTCCGCTCCCCCCCTTGGTGAAAAATTTCACCATCCCCCCTGGTTTCATTTTACAACTCGACTACTGGTAGCCGGAATCAGTTTGCACCGGAGCCTGGCTCCGCAAACCAGGGGGAGCGCTCCGTGTGCGCTCTGCCGTCTAAGAGAGGCGCCGGTTGGGGCAGCTACAGGTGCTTGGTCACACTGTGTCTCATTGAGATACGCCTCCGTTCAGGAAATCCATTCTACATTTTACAGCAGGAGCAGAGCAGCCGACAGGGAATCACTCGTGGAGTCATTTCAGCAGATAATGTGTATATACAGACATGGCTCAAATCGGAAATTTTCGCAGGTTGGATCGGAATTTCCGATCTGTGAATTACCGATACTGGATCAGATTGGCCCCATCCCTACTCTAAATGATATATTTATTTAGCTTTTTGGTTGGGGGTCCGTCACCTCCTATGGAGAGGTCATTGCTCTGCCTGGAATGTTCCACAATGACATTAAACAGCTCTATCTTACATTAATTCAATTACAGGTGGTTTTATAGAACAAAAATATCTAGAAAAACAGGAATTCTGACTGTGAGCATGAAACCATGCCTCTCCACAGATCTGATCTGACGGATCCTCCACTAGAAGAGTTACACAATGCACCTTTAAGGGTACACTGTGTAAGATTTTTACCCGTTAATTACCGAAATTGAAGATACCCATTCAAAAATACAGTGTTTTCCAAGCCTTTTCACTTCCATCATGAAATCAAAGTATTCTGTTGGACTTAGATATAGTCGATTTCACCTGCATAAAAGGGGGATCTTCCCCATGTAGCGGCAGAAGGACATACTGTATTTTGGGCTCCGCATTCGCCGTTTTCTTTATAGGTGTCGGCACTGGCCCGTGGATTTCACACACTTTCACTTTCGGGTTAATGGCGGGTTACGCGTTGCTTGCGCACACCGCCACCTACTGGTTCCTGGGAGATTCTGCTACTTATTACTGCTGTTTATGACCCTCGAGGTCTGCTATAGCTAGAACCGGAATTGCAATACCCACCATCCACCAATGCGCCACCATCCTACACAGTGTACCTTTAAAGAACTTACCGTATGGATTTCTCGATGCAGTTCTTGCAGAATCGATGTCCGCAGGGCGTCTGGACAGCGTTGCGGAGGGCCATAAGACAGATGGGACACTCGTACTTGCTCTCCAGAGGGGGGTCAAACTCCACGTCGTAGCCCTGCTGAGGGGCCGGGGTTGGGAGACTGCTGCTGTTCAGGAGGGTTCCGGGCCCCTCCGATGGGCTCAGGAGTGACTCACGCTCATTTTCCAGCATGGCCTTAGCGCAGTCAGACAACTCTCCCCCCACCGCACCCTCGTAACTGTCCTCCTCCACGGTCTTGTATGAGTCGTAGCACGCCATCTGCTGGAGAGAGGAACAGAGGCTGGAGTTCAAATCAGTTTAAAAAAATATGCTTTTTATTGCTATTTTACATTTTAAACTCCAATACTGATCTAAAGCATCTTAAACAGGACTACTGACATCCTGTTCAAAACCTCAAAATTGATAGGCCCCGCCTCTTCATAGTAGCATTTCACAGCATCACATAGCATATTTTGGTGTATGGGTTTTTGTTAGGGCAGTATTTGACAAAAGAAATGAATGCTTGGATCTCTCAAAACTATTACGCATTTTTAAGTATCTGAACCCAAATTACACTCAAAAGACTACACCTGAACAAGAATCCATGCAAAAAAACCAACAACTATTTATGCAAAAATACAAAATCTTCAGCTCACTCACTCACCAACCTCTCCTTCCTGCTGTTCCCATAAGTCTTTATGATTTAAATAAAAATTATTAATCACCTTAAACAAGTTTTGGTCGACTAAGACGCCATCAACCAATTAACTGACTAAATGACTAAAGGCTTGAATAATGACTGCAGTATAAAGTTGTCCTACTTCACGGATTTCTCTTATTGCAGGTTATTTCTGGAACCTAACCCCCGCGATAAACGAGGGATTACAAGTTCAAAGTTGACAATAAAGCTGACTTTGAACTTTGAACTTGTAATCCCTCGTTTATCGCGGGGGTTAGGTTCCAGAAATAACCTGCAATAAGAGAAATCCGTGAAGTAGGACAACTTTATATTTTACAATTATTCTACATGTTTTACGGCTGTAAATGCCTCACCACACACATTATACGCTTTTCTCAGACTGGAATGAACATTTTCTCACATTTGTTTCTAGTTTAAACACTCAATCTTTCATAGATTTTCAACAAAATGTATTACTAGTGACGCGTGGGGGGGAGACACAGCTCCGGAAGCCCCGCTGGACGAGTGAGGAGCACTGCCACGTCCCGGGACGCGACGCGCACCAACCCCTTGGAGAAGTGCGCGACACGTGCTACTCTGTTACGGATTTGTCCACGATGAGTGGTTCATTGTGGACAAATCCGTGACAGAGCAGCACAAGGCCGCGCGTACACCGGGGCTGCGAGCACGAGATAGAACCGCGGCGCCCAGACTGCGTTGTCTCAGCCCGAGCCACAAACCGAACATGCACAAATGAAAGCAAGAGCCGCACAGAGTGATTTAATCCTGGTCTAGTCCCGGTTTAGTCCAGGTCTAGACCTGGTCCAGTCCTGGTTTAGTCCAGGGCCAGTCCAGGTTTAGACCTGGTTTAGACCTGGTTTAGACTTGGTCTAGACCTGGTTTAGTTCTGGTCTAGACCTGGTTTAGTCCACGTTTAGTCCTGGTCTAGTCTCTTAGCCAATCAGGTCGCAGAACACATTGTTACACTATTAAAAAAAAATAAATCCGCGAAACAGTGAGGCCGCAAACAGTGAACCGCGATAGAGCGAGGGATTACTGTACATGACATTTTTGAACTCTACCAAAATTTTAGAACAATGGCGAGTAAGTGCAAAGCAGTGGGCAGGGAAAGGGGGTAGGTGAAAACAGACCTTTTCTGAGCATTCTTCAATCTTGAAGATAAATAAAAAATGAGGAAACCCCATTATAACATGGTTAAAAGCTCATCAAAGTCCATTCTTCATCATATGGGTGAATATGGGAGGATCACTATGAAGCTCTGTCAGGAATATTCCACACTATAGCATTACACTTTTTTTTTAATCTTGTATTCATTCACACGAAATTCAGTTGCCCCAAAACACCTGAAAACATGCATTCTTATGTGAGCATGCTCGTCTCTCCACAGATGCAACCTGTAAATTGGCCTTTTAGTATTATCTGCTTGCCTCCATGGAGACAGAAGAGTTTAATACCACCAGGCCTGGACTGGTAATTGGGCATACCGGGCATTTTCCCGGTGGGCCGACAGTCCTAGGATGCCCTTCTTTTTTTTACTTAGAGACCGGCCCACAATTTAGGACTGAACCAGGAGTGAACCAGGACTAAACCAGGACTACATCAGGTTTGAACCAAGACTAAACCAGGTCTGAACCAGGACTAAATCAGGATTGAAACAGGACTAAACCAGGACTAATCAGGTCTAAATCAGGACTACATCAGGTCTGAACCAGGACTAAACCAGGACTAAATCAGGATTGAACCAGGACTAAACCAGGACTAAATCAAGACTGAACCAGGACTAAACTAGGACTAAACCAGGATTAATCAGGTCTAAATCAGGACTAAATCAGGTCTGAACCAGGACTAAACCAGGATTAATCAGGTCTAAATCAGGACTAAATCAGGGTTGAACGAGAACTAAACCAGGACTAAACCAGGACTAAATCAGGTTTGAACCAGGACTAAACCAGGACTAATTACATCTAAATCAGGACTACATCAGGTTTGAACCAAGACTAAACCAGGTCTGAACCAGGACTAAACCAGGACTAAATCAGGTTTGAAACAGGACTAAACCAGGACTAAATCAGGTTTGAAACAGGACTAAACCAGGACTAAATCAGGATTGAACGAGAACTAAACTAGGACTAATCAGATCTAAATCAGGACTACATCAGGTCTGAACCAGGACTAAATCAGGATTGAACCAGGACTAAACCAGGACTAATTACATCTAAATCAGGACTAAATCAGGTCTGAACCAGGACTAAACCAGGACTAAATCAGGACTGAACCAGGACTAAACCAGGATTAATCAGGTCTAAATCAGGTCTGAACCAGGACTAAACCAGGATTAATCAGGTCTAAATCAGGACTAAATCAGGATTGAATGAGAACTAAACCAGGACTAAACCAGGACTAAATCAGGATTGAACCAGGACTAAACCAGGACTAATTACATCTAAATCAGGAATAAATCAGGTCTGAACAGGACTAAATCAGGACTGAACCAGGACTAAACCAGGACTAATCAGGTCTAAATCAGGACTAAATCAGGTCTGAACCAGGACTAAACCAGGATTAATCAGGTCTAAATCAGGACTAAATCAGGATTGAACGAGAACTAAACCAGGACTAAACCAGGACTAAATCAGGTTTGAACCAGGACTAAACCAGGACTAATTACATCTAAATCAGGACTACATCAGGTTTGAACCAAGACTAAACCAGGTCTGAACCAGGACTAAACCAGGACTAAATCAGGTTTGAAACAGGACTAAACCAGGACTAAATCAGGTTTGAAACAGGACTAAACCAGGACTAATCAGGTCTAAATCAGGACTACATCAGGTCTGAACCAGGACTAAATCAGGATTGAACCAGGACTAAACCAGGACTAATTACATCTAAATCAGGACTAAATCAGGTCTGAACCAGGACTAAACCAGGATTAATCAGGTCTAAATCAGGACTAAATCAGGATTGAATGAGAACTAAACCAGGACTAAACCAGGACTAAATCAGGATTGAACCAGGACTAAACCAGGACTAATTACATCTAAATCAGGAATAAATCAGGTCTGAACAGGACTAAATCAGGACTGAACCAGGACTAAACCAGGACTAATCAGGTCTAAATCAGGACTAAATCAGGTCTGAACCAGGACTAAACCAGGATTAATCAGGTCTAAATCAGGACTAAATCAGGATTGAACGAGAACTAAACCAGGACTAAACCAGGACTAAATCAGGTTTGAACCAGGACTAAACCAGGACTAATTACATCTAAATCAGGACTACATCAGGTTTGAACCAAGACTAAACCAGGTCTGAACCAGGACTAAACCAGGACTAAATCAGGTTTGAAACAGGACTAAACCAGGACTAAATCAGGTTTGAAACAGGACTAAACCAGGACTAATCAGGTCTAAATCAGGTCTGAACCAGGACTAAATCAGGATTGAACGAGAACTAAACTAGGACTAATCAGATCTAAATCAGGACTACATCAGGTCTGAACCAGGACTAAATCAGGATTGAACCAGGACTAAACCAGGACTAATTACATCTAAATCAGGACTAAATCAGGTCTGAACCAGGACTAAACCAGGACTAAATCAGGACTGAACCAGGACTAAACCAGGATTAATCAGGTCTAAATCAGGACTAAATCAGGATTGAATGAGAACTAAACCAGGACTAAACCAGGACTAAATCAGGATTGAACCAGGACTAAACCAGGACTAATTACATCTAAATCAGGACTAAATCAGGACTGAACCAGGACTAAACCAGTACTAATTATTAGGGGCCTGTCTAAGCCAAAAATGCCAGGGCCATTTTTTTGTCCCAGTCCAGACCTGAATACCACACTATGGAACATTGCAGACAAGCAGGTGACAAATCTTTGTCTAAAAAAGTTAGTGCAGATCTCCTCTGAAACATTTCACAATACCATTTTACTTTACTATTTCACTATGGTATATTTAGGAATAGCTGAAATAAATAGGTTGTGATTGTATTTGTTTGTAGCATTTATGAATGTACTTTAGAATTCTAATTTGCCAGGGTTTTGTAGCCTAATTCAGGCTGCGTAACATTTTTTACCTACTTCTACAATTCTACCTTTACCAGTGTAGTAGGCTGCTACCCCCAGAGGAAGTGCTGCTTAAGTAACAGCACAAAGTTGACTACGAAACGTTCATATTTCCGATGTAGATGTTTCCATATCCACTGAACACAACAGTTTGATGCATCCACGTATTTTAGAAATATATTTGTAATAATGCATCTATAACGTGTGCGTGTCTGATGTGTGCAGGGAGTGCTGTTCATGCGGAACTCCACCTCTGAAATAATGCAACTTTAAAACCATCCGAGCCAAAACGCGCACTGTTCGATCCTCTGTGTACGAGATCAGCCACTCACTAAAGACACACGTTGTAATATTATGACATATAACTCCATATTTGTCTTACTTACCTCAAAAGTGTGAAGTTTTCGTTTTGGTGGATTTCCTGATTTTTTTCTCCAAACGTGATCACGTGTCTTTACGCACGGCCGGGGCACGGCGCAGTGAAAGTGCGCTGCTGCCCTCTAGTGTCCACTGTCGCACACTCATCACTGCATATCATTAAAAAGAGCCAGGCCACTTACTTTAACAACTTTTTATTAACTTAACTGAGTTCTTAAACATTAAACTTTAAAATTAAACATAAACTTTCAATTAAATTAAACATTAAATTATTAAATATTTAAATTAAATCAAAATTAAAAATTAAAAATGTTATTTGTGTTTAAACATTTCAAATATACTGTATGTCCATGTTAAAATTTCGCCTACCTCAACGTGCCTTTGACAATCATTTAGACCGCCATGGGCAATGCTGAAGTCACTGTTACACAGGGTTGGGAGGGTAACTTTAGAAATGTAATCCGGTACAGTTACTACTTACTCCTTAAAATATGTATTCAGTAACGTAATCCCGGTACTATAATATTAAAGTAATGTAACTTGATTACTTTCAGTTACTTTTGGATTACTTTAACACCAAATATCCTATAACAACAAGAAAACAAGAAAATTACAATACAATTAAAAGTTTTTAGGAGGACAAGTACAGTTCTATGTGTAGTTTTAACAACTGTTATCACTATAAGCCAAGTCACTAGTAAACAAGGTCACTCACTAAACCAAACACCTAAACACCTATGACTTTAAAGGGATATGCCACCCCCAGGTCAAATTTGGGCATCTCCCCACAGTCCAGAGACTAAAATAAGTGGTGGAAAGCGTTTTCCTGCTCAACCAGCCATTGTCCGAGTCTGTCGCCACTGACCGCCGCGGTATCTGCAGCTCCTCCGCCTTAGACTGGAGTCTAACGTAGCCAGAGAAAGATTTCGGCCAAAAGGAATTAATTTGCTCGATGCGTTTCCCAATTACTTTGTGTGTAGTGCGCATTCATATCGAGTGCAAATAAATGTGCAAATCAACACGGAGAGCTTGCCTTGGTCATTTTGGGTGGGAACTATTTTCCAGTGCGTAAGAATACAGTCGTATCACGCACCACGTTGTGCAACAGGGGAACTCCCTTCCCGGTGCGTAACTGGGATTCCCCTGGCAGCGTGCTGCGTGATACGGCTGTATTCTTCCGCACTGGAAAATAGTTCCCACCCAAAATGACCAAGTCAAGCTCTCCGTGTTGATTTGCACATTTATTTGCACTCGATATGAATGCGCACTACACACAAAGTAATTGGGAAACGCATCGAGCAAATTAATTCCTTTTGGCCGAAATCTTTCTCTGGCGACGTTAGACTCCAGTCTAAGGCGGAGGAGCACCAGATACCGCGGCGGTCAGTGGCGACAGACTCGGACAATGGCTGGGTGAGCAGGAAAACGCTTTCCACCACTTATTTTAGTCTCTGGACTGTGGGGAGATGCCCAAATTTGACCTGGGGGTGGCATATCCCTTTAACTGAAAATATAATTTCGTTGAAGTTTTAGTTTTACCGGGACAGTCATCTTGCCCGATCTCCGCAGCTGGACAGGATGTTCGTCCAGCTTGCGTGCTGGCCTACATCTAACGACAGCTTTGCTCGGAATTGTCTAAAGGGTCTTCATGGATCAGTTAACATGACTATGTTGCCTAGATAATGTTTAAATATTGTAATATCATTCTACAAATGCACAAAGTGTTCTTGTGACCGCAAACGTTAGCTAGCTTGCTAATAGTTTGCTAGTCGATAGCTAACTCGAAACTGGCTCCTACCAATGAATCAAGACAAAGAAATGACTCATATTCACACATAACATGACTGAAGCAGGACATTTAGGTCCTGTCAGTATCAAAGCGTTAATATTAGCGATCTTACCTGTAAATGTTTCTTGAGATTGGAAGTAGAATCCTTGGACATTGACAGGTGTTTAACCGCTGGAAGGCACAATTTGCACTGCACTGTGATGTTGTTCCCTTTGTCTTCTTTAAAAATAAAATTCTCCCTAAATTTCCACCCGCTAAATGCGTTTTTTGAAACCATGCCCGCTGCAAGTTTAGTCCGTAGTGCGCGACCTGCGTGAAGTTCAGTGTGAGCCGCTGCAAGTGTATTCCACAGCGCGCGCCGCTGCAACTTTGTTTCACAGAGCGCGCGCGGCGCACGGCGTGCGGTGCGAGTCTGTACGTTCTGTTTTCCCTACATATGACCTCCGGCTTTAAATGAAAAAATGAAATAACATAAAATGCTTTCAAATAGTAATCCTGCTAAGTAATCCCCATTTTCACTAAATGTACCTGTAATCTGAGTACGTCTTTTTCTTTGTAACTGTAGGGGAATACAGTTACCTTTTTTTTGTATCCTTTTACTTAACGCCGTTCCATGTAATCCGTTACTCCCCAAGCCTGCTGTTACACACAGTGCACCTCACCACAGTGCACCTCACCACAGTGCACCTCACCACAGTGCACCTCACCACAGTGTCATCATTTTTCACCCTAATCAGACAGGGATATATTTTAGTATATTCTGCCGTAAAATTAGTTTTATATTTTCGTTTTTTAGATTCTGCCATCTCGCTGCACTAAATTATAACTTCTGTAACCGTCACAGAGAAAGTGAATTGAAGCCCGCCCACACTGAAAGCTGATTGGCTAGTTTTGCTGAGTGTAACCAATCAGCGCGTTCTCTGGTTACCTGGCCAGCCAAATGATATCTCTCATACACCGCGATACCATTTGGACACTCTCCATCCACTCTCGCTCCTCCGGTTCCAAACCGACTCCGCGATTCTGATTCGTTCAAAGATGGTGACGTCAGTGCACCCGCCTTTGCCCGCAAAGTCACTCTTAGGCAGCGGAAGTTCCGCCTCAGTTTTGAATCAAGATGGCGCAATCTCTGATTGGTTCACTTAGCTGTCTGTCTACGCGCAACCGCAGCGCATTCTGTGGATCAAGCGTTACCAGACTCACTCGCTGGTACAGCGATGAGTCATGGATTCTTCCAGGCAAGTTCTCTGGCCAGTGCTCGCTTAAACACACACACACACACACACACGCGCGCGCAGGTTTCACAAGCGCAAATTCTGTCTCTCTCTCTCGTGCGCATTCCGTTTGAAATAGTCCGTGATGATACAAGAGTTATTATCTTGCGTGCACGCTCTACACAGTAAAAAAAAAAAACAACTCACATTGTCTAAAATCCGGGATATTTTATCCGACTCGCGGCCAATATAATTATAAACATCTCCGGAAGTGCTCCATATGACACCAAAGTGCTATGGGTGAGTAAAACAACTCGTTTTATTACCGAAATAAGGCTCAGATTGTAAAAAAAAAAAATAAGTTAATTCTCCTTTACTGATTTTTTTGTGTGTGTTTGTTTTGTTTTTGACGACGGTGGAGGGCAGCATTGCGCACTGTAGCGTGTAGCCTGCCGGAATTCATTAGAAGAAGAAGAAGAAGATGATTACTTTTCTCCGCCACCAGAGGCACTCGTGGACCAACCCGCGCTCCGATTCGCAGAGCAAGAGGAGTAAACAGGAAGTGCTCATGCTTCTCTCGGGTTTGTTCATGCTTCTGCTCTTTTATCCATTTTATAAAGTCTTTTTTTAACGATTACACCAAACATGCCCGTGATCTGTGCCGCCATCGGCTGCAACAACAAGTTCGTCAAAGGATCCGACATCAGGTTTTACAGGTGAGTGATGAGGACACGAGATGTGCGCAGGCTTTTGTTTAGATTTGGCATTCTTTACTTTAAAGATTAATAAGATCATTTGGAATTACAAAATTAGAGGTGGAAAGTGCAGCGTGTTACCTGTAAATATTCAAAGACTCTTTCAGATGAGAACAAGCCACGACAGTTTAAAAGGAACAGAAATGTTTTTTAAAAATCCAGACTCCAGCTTTGCTGTGAAAGGAGTCAATTTTTGGAATAGTCTTGACAAAGACACAAGTACAATCACGGCATTTACAAAATACATACAATCCAGTGCAATGTGTAAGTATGAAAAAGAAAACTAGGTTGTTGCACATAAAAGTTAAGATTTCTGTTTGTAATGATTAATATTTGTCACTGAAAGGAAATGTATTGATTTGAAATGTTTTCAAGTAACTATCCTTGTTAATGTATTGTCTGGAAAAGGGACGAGGGGGCAGATAATATAAGATTATGGTACTGTTCTTTATGAATGAAATAAATAAATACATTAATTAATAAATGTTTGACATTATCTTAGTTTATTATACATCTGATTTTTGTGTTTCTCCAACTTTCTCCAGCTTAATTTTGCATTAGTATCATGCCCACATGTTAGTTTTGCACAATGAAATGCAATCGAGTCCAAAATCAATTTGAATGGATGAAAAAAAACAACAAAATATTTTTTTAGTTTAGATCTGTCCAAACACATTCTGAAATGTGATTCTTGCATTCATTTGTCATACGTCAGTCTTTTTGCCAATTCTTCTCATCAAAATGGGAACTTTGAACAGAAGCCTATTGTTAAAGGTCCCATGGCATGAAATTTTCACTTTCTGAGGTTTTTGAACGTTAATGTGAGCTCCCCTACCCTGTTTAGCCCCCCCCCCCCCATAGTTAAAAGTTGCGAAATGTCTAAACTGAGCATTTGCGATCCTTTTCTGCGTTACAAAAAATCGGGGCTCAAACGGCCGATTCTGAACAAGGCACCTTATTGACGTCAGATCGAAAAAAGAAATGCAAATGCAGTTCCACCCCCGTCTGTCTGTACTCAGCGTCTCTGTAAATCACGCCCAGAGAGTTTGGACTGCGAATGCGCTAGGCAATGCGAAATGCGTTTATTTGCCTGGAGGCACGTCCGAGTGTTTCTAGGCTCGGAAGTCATTTATCTGAGCCTCTGGACCTTTGAACAGCAGTGGTTTAATTTTATTTTCTGTGGAAATGTGTTTATTTTTCAATGGAACGCCTCAAATCTCTCCCCCCTGCAAAAACACAGAAATGGATCAGCTGAGAGCGGAGAGTTTGAGCTGAGAGCGGAGAGTTTGGCCACGCCCCCACCCTCTATTATAGGCCAGCTCTTTTCTCCTCATTTGCATTCAAGCAACAACGCCCATAATGGACTGTTCAGAGAGAGAGAAAATACTCTTTCTCATCTTATCTCTGTTTCTCATGCACTGAGTGTTGATTTTGAAGAAGGATTCATTTACAGTATTAGGGAACCATTAAGGAGCCATATAAAAGCATCAAGAAGTACCATGTCATGGGATCTTTAAATTATAAATTTCAAATTTAACCAGAATTGCAATGCTTGTCAGGAAAATTGAAATTTGATATTTTTCCCTCGCACGTCCATGAAGCACATATCCACAGATCTGATCATTTGTTGAACTGTGTAACATCTAATTGTATTTAATCTCTTGAGTGTAGGTTTCCTTTGAGTAAACCACAGCTGTCCACTAAATGGGTGAGCAGTCTGGGCCTGAAGAACTTTGTTCCTACACCCAACACATGCCTGTGCTCGGACCACTTCAAAGCTGACTGCTTTAGAGACTACAACGGAAAACAGTTCCTGAGAGAGGACGCTGTGCCCACACTCTACACCCATGGGCAAGAGGGCTTACGGGTAAAGCACATGACATACTGGGACATCATGTATTTACATCCAGAGACTTTCACCATATACCAAGCTACTTATAGCTACAATGTGGGAACATAGCTGACTGCTTATAACTGTTTGTGTTTTAAAATAGGCTTTTAGACATATGTGACATACATAATATCCATACGGAACAGTTCGACAGTTAAACACCATTGTAAAACTTAACTGTTCATTGTTTAGGTAAATTGAACCACATTTTTATAGACCATTTTAAGTATAGATGTGAAACAGCATCACACTGCATTGTACGTAAAGAGATCATTGAAACATTTTATAATATCTTTTACGCACAGTTTCTCTAAAGAGGTGTAGATAATTGTGATAATGCTTAAGGTTATAAGGTTAAGGTCATAAGGTTCCTTAATCTTGAAAAATATAACTGGACTAATGTTTCACAGTATGGCATTAAACTTTTCTATCTTCATGGAGACTAAACCAGACCAAGTTGCCAGTCAGATCTGTGGAGATGCGATGTTGCTCACAGAATGCCTGTTTCTGAGCTATAAAACACCTGTAACTGAATAAATGTAAGGTACACTGCCTGACAAAAGTATTAGGACGATTGTGTATTTCTGAACTGTGATAATGATGACAAGACGTATTGGTAATAACAACAAATCAATTTATTGATGTATTAAAGCAAATTTCGTCATGTGTAAAGGCATATTATTGCAAAAATGTAACAATATCAAGTTAAATAGCTTTTTCATCAAAATAACCACCTTTGGCCTTAAAGGGATAGTGCGTTTAAAAAAAAAAAGTTAATCTGTATGGGTTTCCTTCGAAAAGTTACGTGTGTTGACACCGGCTTACCTCTGACAGTCTCAGCTGATCCCGGTTCGGCTCGCTTTCTGGAGCCCACATAAGTAGGTCCGTTAACTTCCCTGGAACATGAAATAAAGCTTGTTTTTCTTCTCAAAACAAAACATTTGTTAGAAAGGTGGTACTATGCCCATGTTAAGTCTATCAACCTCTTCACCTTCAGCGGATGTCTACGCCGAAGTTTACAAGTGAACAGGCTGATAGAGTTAACATGGGCATAGTGATACGAGTGGAGAGAGACAATACGCGAATGCGAAATACGCTGCTGGATGTTTCGTGGACAACTGTTTGGGACGCAAATATATCACCTTTCTAACAAATGTTTTGTTTTGAGAAGAAGAACAAGCTTTATTTCATGTTCCAGGGAAGTTACCGGACCCACTTACGTGGGCTCCAGAAAGCGAGCCGAACCGGGATCAGCTGAGAGTGTCAGAGGTAAGCCGGTGTCAACACACGGAACTTTTAGAAGGAAACCCATACAGATTAACATAAAAAAAACAAAAAAAACAACACACTATCCCTTTAATCACAGCTTTACAAATTCGAGGCATTCTGTCTAAAAGTTTTTCAAGATGTCCATCCTCTATAGTTTTCCACTCATCCTGAAGACATTTCCACAGGTGTTTAACGTTAGTCGGATTCCTGGAGTGCACTTTAATATCCAAATAATCCCACATTTTTTCGATGGGTGACAGGTCAGGAGACTGGGGCGGTCATGTCATAACCTGCAGTCGATGACGCTGTTCACACGTCTCCAAATGACCCTTACACAGTTTGGACAAGCGCTTTGGGTCATTATCTTGTTGGAACCAGAAGTTTCGTCCAGAGTTCAGAAATACACAATCGTCCTAATACTTTTGTCAGGCAATGTAGCTGTTTAATATCGTACTGTGGAATATTCTAGACAGAGCAGTGACATCCCCATAGAAACAAGCAGTTGATGCTAAGGTACTTATTTATTTGAATTATTTGTATTGTATTTAACCTATTTATCCAAATTTGCTGAAAACCAATTCTCATTTACAATGACAACCTGGTCATGACCTGCTTATATTAACATCACATGGACCATGTTTTTTGCCATGGTCATTTTGACACCAACATGAAGAACTTGCAGTCACTGAACAATTATTTTTCTAATTATAAAATCATGATTTCTTTGTTATGGATGCATTTGAAAAGATTCAATATTTAAATGTTAAGAGTTATGGCTCTTTAATTGTTCTGCAATGTTTTGCAACTTTATGATGCTTTTTAAACTTTCCAGATTGAACTCCGCAAAAGGGGTGTGCCACCAAAGGACACTCCCCTAACCCAGGGCCCACAAGCAGTGAAGAGCACAGACCCCCGGAGAGACAAGAGAGGAGGGGCCCGGGTATGTGCTACTGTCACATGTGTTCAGTCTATGTACGGTGTCTGAGTCAGATCAAAAAGACTTTTATTGCCAGTGTCAGTGAACCAAATTCACAAACAAGGAATTTACTTTGGCGTTATGGTGCAACATGAAACAAAGAGTAACAATAAAACTCAATAAAAAAAATAAAGGCATGCATTCAAATAAGGTAAATCCAAAATAGACTTTGATATATAATATATATTGAATATACACTGTGGGCAGAATGTATGCAAATATAAAATCTCCTGCTTATCCAGTCACCAGTCGTCCCGAAGGTGTTTTGAGTTATTCACAGATTCTGAAAGTGTAAAAGCTGATGCATTACACATGGAAATCTGATAACATTTGAATGGATGGATGTAAGTTTTATTTGTCATTGTAAACAACAAAAAGATTTGGAAATGGACGGGTCCATGGACCTTAAAGGCAAATTAACGTTTTTTTTTACAATCTGAGCCTTCTTTCGGCAATAAAACAAGTAGTTTTACTCACCCATAGCATTTTTCTGTCAATTGGAGCAGTATCGCAGAACTTACGTTGAGCCGTTCTGTTCTACTAATGATCCCGTATCCGTTAACATGGGGCTCGTATCATATGCTCGGGGCATTACTTTGCGGTGTCCAAATAACACAAACTTTAGCACTTTTCAACTCATAGAAGCCCGATGTCTTAATGTAAGATTTCATTTGAAGCAAAAGTGGCCTGTAATCCGAGATTTAGCCATAGTTTCGAGTAGATGAGGACGCCAGTGCGCATGCGCGGATTGTGCTATCAGCTCCCGGGACCCAAACATGAAACGCAAAGCTGAAAACTATGGATAAATCTCGGATTACAGGCCACTTTTGCTTCAAACGAAATCTTACATTAAGACATCGGGCTTCTATGATTTGAAAAGTGCTAAAGTTTGTGTTATTAGGACACCGCAAAGTAATGCCCCGAATACTCATGCTAACGGATACGCTACAACATAACTTTCTTCAAACAGCTCCAAATGACACGAACGTGATATGGGTGAGTCAAACGACTTGTTTTATTACCGAAAGAAGGCTCAGATTGTAAAATAACGTTACTTTTCCTTTAAAGCAGCCGCCATGGGGCACTAACATCCTCCTCTCTCATCAGTGATACAAGAACGTAAACAGAATAGGAATGCAATACAATCAATAACAATAGACAAAGACATAATACAGTGGAATAGTTTACAAAAGGTATCTTTTTGTTTGGAAAACATTATTGGGGGGGTATAAGAATGAAAATACAGAAAATATGTGACAGCTGAGGCAGAAAGCTATGTAAGAAGGGCAGAGTGTTTTTATAAATACGTGTCTGTCGTGTTTTAGCCAATTGATAAACATGTCCTTTTGATTATGGTGAACTGTGATTATCACAGCTGTGGGAGTGTCCAAATGCAGCAGACAGTCAAAACAAAAGGTCCTGTTTTAGCAGAATTTCCGGGAGATAATTAAGGGGGAGAATGACCATAATCAATACATTTTAACTTTAGAACTCAAGTGAATGAACAGTCAGAAACCTGGTACCACACGGCCCCCCAACTTTCAAGTCCCCATGCAGGGCCGTGAGACCGCTAGTCTTAGGCGCATAATTGCGGACTAAGCTGCGTTGTTTCTCCTACACAGTTCCACAAGTACGTTCATGATGTAATCCGGGCGTCGGGGGGGATTGTACAGTTCCTCAATCCGTGTCACCTTCTGATGTAATACCTTCACCAGGACAGCAACTGCTCCGCCGTGGTGAAAGATGATGGGTGACAGCTACGGGGCTTTATTAGCTGCCAGTTTTCCATTTTTCCGATAGATCAAGAACATCCTCTGGCCCAGTCAGATGCCCTGCCATCAGGAACAGAGGTGCCAGACAGATGAATATCCACATTTGGCAAAAAAAAACAAAAACGAAAATCACAAATTTTAAGGGAAAAAAAAAAAAAAAAGCTAACGCGATTTTCTCCTTGTGGCGGGTTTTGCTGTGGTCGGTCACGTTTACCTTTGTGGTCAAATGTGTATTGTCTTTGTCACAGGGTCGAGGAGGGCGTCGGCAGCTGTCAGAAAGGTGAGTGGATTCTTAACATTACATCTGTCTATTTAAGTAAAGAGCCGTAAAGAATCGCTGTCACTATGTCACACATTATTGTTTTTTCAATGACTTCTTATTTCTTTGATTTGATTCTTTGAATAAATTGTATTTCTGGCTTTTTACAAACAAATAAAATGGTGAATTTCTATGTATTTTTAAAACACAAATAATACAGACTTTTAATACCATTTAACCCAAAAAATCCTCCAAAGTGTGACTTCTGTTCCAAACCACTGAGCTGACCCAGTTCCCAGCTCTGTCACTCCAAACCTGTAAAATTCTTCTCCATACAAATTCACTTTTTCCTCCCTCCTTGTAGACAATCCCTGAACACTAAGAGCAAAGTGTACGACACCAGCGGCCGCCTGTTGTCCAACGGAAAGGACCTGTGCGACTGCCTGGACGTGGACTGCATGGGCTGCTTCTTCCCCTGCCCGGACTGCGGCTCCAGGAAGTGCGGGGTGGAGTGCCGCTGCGACCGCAAGTGGCTGTACGAGCAGGTGGAGGTGGAGGGCGGGCAGATCATTCGCAACAAGTACGCCCTGTGAACGCGCGACATGGATTACACTGCCTTTAAAACAAATCTGTCAGCAGGTTTAAGATTCTGCCTATGGTGGAAGTGTAACGATGAGAAGAACGACACAGACTGAGCGATACGGGGTTTTTCGCGCTTGTTTTGAATCCAGAGAAACCGATGGCCCCTAAGCTCCGCCGATATTTTTGGAGCTTGTTTTACTACAAACTGGAAAAGAGCGCAGTGCAGTGGGTAGATGGATATTTTACTATGATGATTTACTATTTCTCTGTTTAATGCACACTCCCCCCCACCCACTTCTCAGATTTGTGTGTGAGTGAGTGACGGCTGGATTAAGCCAATCACAATGAAATGTGAACGTTTCAAAAGAAGCAAGTGGCTTTATTAACCACTTAAATGAAATACAGTGGCAAAATACAAACTGTAAGAATTGTGATCTGGCCATATCGCCCATCCCTAGTTAGCGTGTCATTACTGTTACGGCAAAAGTCCACTCTGGTGTCTGACGGTTATAAAAAGCGCTTAAGAGCTCATCACAGTGAATAATTAGGATGTTCAAAATGTATAAAGTAAGAGAAGAACAACAACTTTAGACCACCGCAAACTATTAGTAACTAATAACTAGTTCTGTTTTTCACATTTTTAAGACAGTAAAAGTCTGGTGCAGTGCCTTTAAAGTGATATTAGTACAGCATTCACATACATACAGTGTTTCATTTGCATTCCCAGTGTTTCATTTGTGATTTCCCTCATTTGCTGACAGCAGGGGGAAACTCCAATGCCTAAATAGCTCAGTGGCGACAAAATAATATTGATAATTTGACCGATTTCACCTCTAAGTTAGAAAATGTCACATACTTATTCCAAGGAGACCAAAAGCATGTTCAAAAGGGAATTAAAACCACAAGGATGCATAATGTTTTCTTTTAAAGGGATATGCCACCCCCAGGTCAAATTTGGGCATCTCCCCACAGTCCAGAGACTAAAATAAGTGGTGGAAAGCGTTTTCCTTCTCACCCAGCCATTGTCCGAGTCTGTCGCCACTGACCGCCGCGGTATCTGCAGCTCCTCCGCCTTAGACTGGAGTCTAACGTCGCCAGAGAAAGATTTCGGCTAAAAGGAATTAATTTGCTCGATGCGTTTCCCAATTACTTTATGTGTAGTGCGCATTCATATCGAGTGCAAATAAATGTGCAAATCAACACGGAGAGCTTGACTTGGTCATTTTGGGTGGGAACTATTTTCCAGTGCGGAAGAATACAGTCGAATCACGCACCACGTTGTGCAACAGGGGAACTCCCTTCCCGGTGCGTAACTGGGATTCCCCTGGCAGCGTGCTGCGTGATACGGCTGTATTCTACCGCACTGGAAAATAGTTCCCACCCAAAATGACCAAGTCAAGCTCTCCGTGTTGATTTGCACATTTATTTGCACTCGATATGAATGCGCACTACACAGAAAGTAATTGGAAAACGCATCGAGCAAATTAATTCCTTTTGGCCGAAATCTTTCTCTGGCGACATTAGACTCCAGTCTAAGGCGGAGGAGCTGCAGATACCGCGGCGGTCAGTGGCGACAGACTCGGACAATGGCTGGGTGAGCAGGAAAACGCTTTCCACCACTTATTTTAGTCTCTGGACTGTGGGGAGATGCCCAAATTTGACCTGGGGGTGGCATATCCCTTTAAGGGCCCATATTACTCTATTTTCTGATCTGTTATAATGTTGTTTTCTCATCATAAACAGACCTGGAGTTGCGTTTTGTTCATGTTGAACACACAAATGCTGCAAAATAGATTAGGTTCGGAGCTCTCAAGCTACTCGTGTGAGGCCGTGTGATAGTAGGAAGTGCTCCACTGTGTTTTTAAACTCCATACACCCTCACTAGATTAGCATTTTGAGCTTTGGAGATGTAGACTGAAGAATAGAAGCTACTCAAACGTGTGAATGTAACAGAACACATTAGATGCAACTCCAGGTCTGTTTCTGATTAGGTAACAACATTCTAACATGGTTTAAAGCTCACAAGAGTCAATTTAGCATAATATAGGACCTTTAACCCTCCAAAGAATTGTGTGCTGTCATTTGATATTCAGCACTAAGCGTCCAGGGTTCAAATAATGGCCAATCATATGATCCATTATTCAGTACTTTTCATCTTAACTATTTACATGCACAGTAGAAGCCGATCTCCAGATATCGCCCTTATCCAGCTTTTGTCTATTCTAGTTCAGTAAAATTCCATAGCATCATGTAAAAGCAGTAATTTGTGTAAGAAATGAAAGTGACGGATATCAGGCGTGCAATATAAAACGCATAACATTACGTCGTCAACAGTGTCTCCAGTCACCACCGATCACGCCGCATTCAGACCGAGACAAAGTGGATGAAGAGTCTTGCCCAAGTACACAACAACAGTATGCGCTAGGATTGAACCACTGTGGCCATTAAACCACTGTCTTACTGCTGTGGTGTTTGTATCAGTATGTCAGTTTGTGGAGGAAAGAAAAAACTAAATAAACCAACAACCTTTTTTCCATTAAAGGAGAAGTAAAATGAGTTAGAACTTCATTTCTTCACTTATTACAGAACATGTTAGTATGTATGTATCATTGCAATAAAGTGTTATTATATTTAATATGTTATTACATATAATTTATTATTGTCTTATGAACTTATCCTTAGTCTAAGTTATAATACAGGGTGTTCATGAAGTCCCTTTACAATTTAAAAAAAATATTGAAAAGGCAGTTGATGAGATATCTTAAAGGGATAGTGCGTGTTTTAGTTTTTTTAATGTTAATCTGTATGGGTTTCCTTCTAAAAGTTACGTGTGTTGACACCGGCTTACCTCTGACAGTCTCAGCTGATCCCGGTTCGGCTCGCTTTCTCAAGCCCACGTAAGTAGGTCCGGTAGCTTCTCTGGAACATGAAATAAAGCTTGTTTTTCTTCTCAAAACAAAACATTTGTCCCAAAGGTGATGTACTGTATTTGCGTCCCAAACAGTTGTCAGCGAACAAATATATCACCTTTCGGACAAATGTTTTGTTTTGAGAAGAAAAACAAGCTTTATTTCATGTTCCAGAGAAGCTACCGGACCTACCTGCATGGGCTTGAGAAAGCGAGCTGAACCGGGATCAGCTGAGAGTGTCAGAGGTAAGCCGGTGTCAACACACGTAACTTTTAGAAGGAAACCCATACAGATTAACATAAAAAAACGCACTATCCCTTTTAACCAGATTTGTTTTATTTTAATCAGTGTTTATTAAGGTACAGAAGAAAAAGACTGAAATACTAACTGACAAACTAATACAAGAATCACATTTATCATTTTGGTATTTCAAAAATTGCAGCCCTTTCCATTTGCTAATTGCTTCTGCAGTATTCAGTTCTATTCAGTTATAATATTCAGATTCTTTGACTCAATTGTAATTAATCTTGCAAACCATATCTTTACTGACAACAGACCTCTTGATTAAAAATACCCAGCCCTACTTTTTAGTTTGAATGTACCAGCTGCACTGTTAAATATAACTAGAATAAAAGTACTGTGGTTAATGTTACTATTGGTAGTTTTCCCTATTAATAACACTGTAGTTTGCCATGAACTATCCAAAAGGTAAATGCATGGATGTTGATCTTGACCTAGTACTCACTGTACTGCAACATAATTTTGCATTTTAACAATTTTGAATAAAAATATAAATATAAACAGTTTTTTGTGGACGTCAGGCTTACCTCATGATTTCACTGATATTTTTAGATGACACGCTCCTATTTAAGGAGAGTGCTGTTCCTTTCTCTATTACGATTGCACAGACAAAGCTGAAAAGTCGCCTCCCGCACTTAAGTTTTTATTCACATTAAGTAAAAATTTCCAGCAAGATGGCGCACCACCACATTGGGGACTGCATGTTCGTCACTTCCTCAATCAAACATTTCCAGACTGATGGATTGGTCGGGATGGGCCAATTCCATGGCCACCGCGTTCACCTGATATCACTCCTTTGGACTTCTTCTTATGGGGTTATGTAAAGGATATCGTGTATCAAACAAAGGTACGGGACATTGCTGACTTGAAGCAAAGGATTTGTGAAGCCATTGCCACCGTTAATGAGACTATCCTACTATTGAGTACCGTCTTGATGTGCTTCGTGCAACTAATGGTGCCCATATAGAGGTCTATTAAATGATAAACAGTCATTCAAACAGTCATTCAAATAAAATAAATCTAGTTAATATATCTCGACAACTGCCTTTGTAATAAATTGTTTAAATAGTAAAGAGACTTTATGGACACCGTGTATATTCACACTATAAAGGCAGTTTGCAGTGTCACGGTGCCCTCTATTGACGACTTTGGGAATTGCTGTGTAAAAGGTGGGTCCCCTTGTTTTTCACAATAATGTAAGGAATTTACAGATGGAAATTTACAGTGAGTGCATTTACATGTGCATGAGTAGGTGTTTTTAACAACTGAATAAGAGTCTCAGAGTCAGTCTGTTTCAAGAGAAGCACAAACAGCCACAGAAGTGAGCCTGGTGTAAGAAGGTGGCTGCATTAAATGGTAGATTGCTTTATTTTGTAGTATAAAAGGATAAATTATTATTACTTAAAAAGTCCATACTGTTTTTGTGACTTGAGTTTGCACATGTTCATTACAGCACCAGTTTTGAGAAATCGGAATACTGTGTCTACAGACCACAGTATCCTGGATGATACTGTCTTAAAACAGCAAGAGTATTCTGGTTTCTCATCACCGGGATACTGGCATATCCAGGATACTAAAATCAGGATACTGTGTTTGCATGGACATACACATAACCGGGATACTTGGGGGCATGTATACACACTGAAATTTGAAGTAGTATCTTTTTTTCTGTTGATACTTTGCAGTGACATCACTCTGGGGGTGCTCTACAAGTATCTTGTCTGGCAGAAGGTTCATTAGTTACCATAGTGACACAATGCACACATTAACCAAAACTGACAATAAAGTTGTAACACAGTCTGAAAACTGGAATAAAAAAATACAAACTGGATTTACAGCGGTCCCTCATTTATCGCGGGGGTTAGGTTCCAGAAATAACCCGTAATAAGTGAAATCTGCGAAGTAGGACAACTTTATATTTTACGATTATTCTACATGTTTTAAGGCTGTAAACGCCTCACCACACACATTCTACACTTTTCTCAGACTGGTAAGAACATTTTCTCACATTTCTCTCTTGTTGAAACACTCAAACTTTCGTAGATTTTCAACAAAATGTATTAATAGTGAAGCGGGGGGAGGTCACGATGAGCGTGGTCATGAAACAAGGCAAAAAGCCGCATACAGTGGTTTAATCCTGGTTTAGGCCTGGTCTAGTCCTGGGACCGGAGAAGTGTGCGCGCGGACATGTGCACCCGCTCATCATGGTCAAATCCGTGAGCAGCATGACCGGCGGGAGGCTGTGCGTCCCACCCGGGACTGCGAGCACGAGACCGAGGCCGGCAGCACCTGGAGCATGCCTCCCCCTCGGGACCCCATCCAACGACGCAGTTGAAGCGATCACGCACAAGAGCCGCATGACACAAGGCAAAGAGCTGCATGCGGTGATTTAATACAGATTTCGACCTGGCCTAGTCCTGGTTTAGTGCAGGTTTAGACCTGGTCTAGTCCTGGTCTAGTCCAGGTTTAGACCTGGTCTAGTCCTGGTCTAGTCCTGGTCTAGTCCAGGTTTAGACCTGGTCTAGTCCTGGTCTAGTCCAGGTTTAGACCTGGTCTAGTCCTGGTCTAGTCCTGGTCTAGTCCAGGTTTAGACCTGGTCTAGTCCTGGTCTAGTCCAGGTTTAGACCTGGTCTAGTCCTGGTCTAGTCCTGGTTTAGTCCACGTTTAGTCCTGGTCTAATCCTGGTTTGGTCCCGGTCTGGTCCCAGTCTGGTCCCGGTCTGGTCCTCATGTCTTAGTCCCGGTCTGGACTTCCTACAGATCCAGTGACTCATGTCTGGGCTCCTCGTGCATCCAGCGGGACTCCCGGAGCCCCCCCGGGTCCCCCCTCTATAACATCTATATAAATGTGTCAAACTGAACACATTCTGTCCTGTACAGGAGACACGGAGGAGAAGACAATCAGGACGCACAACACAATGTTGATACACTATAAAAACAAATAAAAAATCCACGAAACAGTGAGGCCGCAAAACATGAACCCAATAGAGCGAGGGACCACTGTAAACACATGTGCCTGTGATCTACACGAGCATTTATGGTCCTTGATAAAAAGAAGAAGAAGTGAACTTTATTGATCTCACACTGGAGAAATTCTCTGCATTTTAACCCATCCCTATATATATATATATATATATATATATATATACACACATACATACACACACACACACACACACACATATAAGGAGCAGTGGGCGACACATTCCTGCGCCCGGGGACCATCTCCATGATCTTCTGGCTTCAGTTTGGTCAGGACCTCAGCTGGAGGATTTTACCTGGAGCATGTTTTGGGTTGGTGGGTGAAACCGGAGTGCCCGGAGGAAACCCATCCAGACACGGGCAGAACATGCAAACTCCACACAGAAGGTGCGAAAAGGTGCGAGTAACTAACTGAAGAACTGTTGGTTAATGCTAAAGGGACATGTTTTTTTTTTCTTGGTTTATTTTTTATTTTTCAGGATTCTCAATCTGTACAATATCAAAGTCAAAGTGGGCTGTCAACAAAACCAAGAGAGACAAGGGCAAGAAACAAGACAACAGAGAATCCGAACCCAGGAGGAAAGGGGTAGCGATTCCGTACCTGGCCGGCGTTTCGGAAAAACTACAGAGGATTTTCAGACAATATGAAATTCCAGTTTATTTCAAACCCACAAACACTTTAAGACAAAAACTCGTCCACCCAAAGGACAAAACACCGAGCCACAAACAAAGCAATGTGGTCTACTCCATTCAGTGTAGTGAAGACTGCAGTGAGCGCTATATTGGAGAAACCAAACAGCCACTTCACAAGAGGATGTACCAACACAGACGGGCGTGCCAGAGTGGACCTTCATCTGCCGTTCATCTTCACCTAGAAGCCATGGGTCATTCGTTTGAGGACAGTGAGGTTCAGATCTTGGCCAGGGAAAAGAACTGGTTTGAGAGGGGGGTTAAAGAGGCTATTTTTGTCAAAAAAGAGAATCCGTCGTTAAACAGAAATGGGGGAGTTAGACACAACTTGTCTCCCATCTATAATTCGATTCTCAAACAAAGAATCATTAGGACAGACAAGCCATTGCAGAGGGGTGGAGAGGGTCGTTGTCTTGAATAGGGAATTGGACGCCAGAGAAATTTGAAATGCAAAGAGACAGATTAGTTGATAGTTTCAGAGCTATTTCATGTGTAGTGAGCACCGCCTAGGGCTTATAGATATGCTAATACAAGACGCCAATTCGTAAAACAAAAGAGAGTAGCTGGGATAGGTTCAGAGCTTTGTTCAGGGTAGGTAGCTCCTCCCTTGCAGCTAGATATAAACAGGGTCTAACCAGCATGAGGGCCAGAGCTGACGAAGCCTCTCGGATGAGCGGCGAAACGTTTTCAACCAAACAAACTTTGTCCAGTTGACAAATTGAACTTCTCCTTTTATCATGGATTCTACCTGGACGACTGAGGGACTTTTCACGTAGTACAAAGATACAAAAGAACAATCAAAATTGTAATTGTATTATCAACACAAATTAGCTCACCTGATGTACTTCCAATTAAGTCAACTTTTTCTAGTGAGATTGTGTTAAAATAAAGCTCAGTTAACACGCCTCAGATAGAGCAGTGCTTACAGTTAGCATCACACCCCTAGGGAATCAACAGCAAAATAACAATAGGTCATAGTCATTTACATTGACTATGTTTATAAGTTATTTTATTACTACAATACTTTGTACTTCTTCTTAGTAGCTTGACTTTTTACTTTAAACTCGTCTGTTTGAGAATGAATAAATGTCAGACACGGTGAAGAGATGATCACAGATATATTTATTTGTCTACTCGTATTTCCGGCAGGCGGGCGGGTCGTGGATGAAGCGCTCACAGTCCACGTACTGGGAGGCGCAGGGCCCGCAGGAGCAGCTGTGCGCCCGCGGGAAGGTGACCGGCACTGGGCAGCCCTCGATCAGATGCTTCTCGTCGTGCCAGTCCCCCACACACACTCTCTGGTCCGGGCTGTGCAGGTAATTCACGTACACCGGGTCCTGTTCACAGCACACAACATATCGGTGGTTCAAATCGGTGGTTTTCAGATTCTAGAATGTGATGGTCCCACATGGGGCAAGGGACAGTTTATCCTATTGATTACATAGTGTGGTATTAGTTAGATACACAGGGAGAAATGGGTAAAACAGGTCAAATCAGCAGCCTGATGAAATGTCTATGCAAAAATATTTTTTTAAGACTTTGAATGGACTGGGTGGCAGTGGCGCCTGCGGCCGGCTGCGAGTCGAGCTCACACTACAACAATTTGACCAATGTCTGTTGAGTTGCTACCAAGAATTACCAAGAATTGACCAATCACACGGCAGGAGTTGCTACCACGTTGGTAGAGCGTTTGTCTACTGATCCAGGGATTGGCGGTCCAAATCCCGCTCTTGTCGGGTTGACCGTGTGTGATCCCAGCTCCCACAGATGAGTGCTGTCGTTGTGTCCTTGGGCAAGACACTTAAAGGAAAAGTAACGTTTTTTACAATTTGAGCCTTATTTCGGTAATAAAACAAGTTGTTTTACTCACCCATAGCACTTTGGTGTCATATGGAGCACTTCCAGAGATGTTTTAGATTAGCGTTAGCCTAGCGCGACTTCTAGCCATAGCTCGGGGCATATAATATATTCCCCGAGCCTGTAATATGCCCCGTGCAGGCTCCAAATAACACAAACTTTAGCACTTTTCAAATCATAGAAGCTCGATGTCTTAGTCTACGATTTCGTTTGAGTCAAAAGTGGCCTGTAATCCGAGATTTATCCATAGTTTACAGCTTTGCGTTTCATGTTTGGGTCCCGGGAGCTGAGAGCACAGTCCGCACATGCGCACTGGCGTCCTCATCTACTCGAAACTATGGATAAATCTCGGATTACAGGCCACTTTTGACCAAACGAAATCGTAGACTAAGACATCGAGCTTCTATGATTTGAAGTGCTAAAGTTTGTGTTATTTGGAGACGGCAAACATTTGCCCCGAGAACTCACATTATGGAGATCGCAAATCCAAAACATCTCTGGAAGTGCTCCATATGACACCAAAGTGCTATGGGTGAGTAAAACAACTTGTTTTATTACCGAAATAAGGCTCAGATTGTAAAAAACATTACTTTTCCTTTAACCCCCACCTCACCCCCAGTGTCTGCAGACACTGGTAGCCCCCATGGCAGAAGTACATTAAGGCCGGCTGTGACGTGGGCCGTCCTCCCGTGGACCCACCACCCGTGGGGGCTGGTGCATTGTGTTCTGGGCAGCAGATCTGTTTGGACTGCTGCTGCCGTGACCCAGAAATGGAAAAGCGGAAGAAGATGGATGGATGGATGGACTGGCCCCACAATATGTCTCGGGTCTCATCCAGATACACACCGCTGTGCGCACTCTGAGGTCCGAGGGCCAGCTTCAGCTCATGATGCAGAAGACAAGACTTAAAACCGGGGGGTAGAGGGCCTTCTCTGTGGCCGGCCCCGAGCTCTGGAATGCCCCCCCCCAATAAAGCAAAAAAAATGCACATTTCGGGGTGGCCTTTTATTGTGGGCAGTCTGGGGTGCACCTGTGCACTGGTCATGATGTCGGATCGGCATCTTGATGTGGCGCACCTGTGAGGTGGGGTGGATTGTCTCGGCGGGGCAGAGGTGCTCGCTGTCACACATTTGGACAGATTTGTGAACAATGTTTGAGAGAAATGGTAGTGTTGTGTATCTGGAGTGAATTTTGGATCTTTGGGTCCATCTCAGGAAAAATGGGAGCAAAAACAAAAGTGTTGCGTTTATATTTTTGTTAAGTATATATATATATATATTAGTGGTACCTCACCTTACGAAATTAATTCGTTCCAGAAGTGGTTTCGTAACGTGAATTTTTCGTAAGTTGAGTAGCTATTTCAATGGAAAAGGCCTGATCCGTTCCAAGGTTTTTTTTTAAATAGTGTAACTTTTTTTTTTTTTATAGTGTAAGATTGGCTAAGAGACTAGACAGGACTAAACGTGGTCTAAACCAGGTCTAAACTAAACCAGGCCTAGGCCAGAACTAAACCAGGTCTAAACCTGGACTGGACCTGGACTAAACCAGAACTGGACCAGGATTAAACTACCACGTGCCGCTCTTTGCTGGTTTCGTGCGGCTGGTTTGTGGCTCGGGCTCCAGAGGACGCGGTCCGAGTGCCGCGGTTCTATCTCGTGCTCGCAGCCCCGGTGCCGGTCGTGCAGACCAGGACTAGGCGTGCTCCGCGCACCGGCTGGTGCGTGCTCCCGGTGCGTGCTCCTCGCCGCGCGGTGCGTTCATGTCTCCGCGCTGTTTCCGGAGTCGTGTTTCCCCCCACGCTTCACTATTTAATACATTTTGAAAATCTTGCGTGTTCGGCGCTAGAGCTAAGAGGCCGAGAAAGGTGCTTTTTGAGCGGGGATGACAGCGGGGCGTGCATCTGAGCGAGCATTATTCGAATTTTTGAGATTTCGCGTTTCGTAACTTGAATTTTCTTTCGTACCTAGAGACCAAAATTTAACGTGAGGGCGTTTCGTAACTTGGATTTTTCGTATGTAGGGTCTTTCGTAAGGTGAGGTACCACTGTGTATATATACTTTATTTATTTTTATTTATGATTTACTGTCTTTTATTGTATTAATTTGTCTGTGCAGTTCTTTGGAAGCTGTCATGTTTATAAAATATGCTATGTAAATAAAGTGGACTGGATTTAAATAAATGCCAGCAGAGGGCACGAGGACTCCCTATGCTGGTGCACTTTGGAGTCTGGAATGAGTCTGGTGAAAGTGCACAGACTTTAAAAACACATAGGAGCTTCAGTACACATCCAACGGGGAGGTGCATTTTGGGAGATGAAGAGGAAGGCAGACTAGAAATGTTTCCAGATATTTCAAAGTAGCATGACTGAAACAAAACACAAACATCGACTGGCATGAGTAGAGGGCAGGCCTGGACTGGTAATTGGGCATACCGGGCATTTTCCCGGTGGGCCGACAGTCCTAGGGGCCGATGCCCTTCTTTTTTTTTTTTTACTTAAGAGACCGGCCCACAATTTAGGACTGAACCAGGACTAAACCAGGACTACATTAGGTCTGAACCAGGACTAAACCAGGTCTGAACCAGGACTAAACCAGGATTAAATCAGGTCTGAACCAGGACTAAACCAGGACTAAATCAGGATTGAACCAGCGTCTTTGAGTGTCTTGAAAAGCACTTTATAAATAAAATGTATTATTATTATTATTAAATCAGGATTAATCGGGTCTAAATCAGGTCTGAACCAGGACTAAATCAGTATTGAACCAGGACTGAATCAGGATTGAACCAGGACTAAACCAGGACTAAATCAGGACTGAACCAGGACTAAACCAGGACTAAATCAGGACTAAACCAGGACTAAATCAGGATTGAACCTGGACTAAATCAGGACTAATCAGGTCTAAATCAGGACTAAATCAGGACTGAACCAGGACTGAACCAGGACTAAACCAGGACTAATTCAGGACTAATTATGAGGGGCCGGTCTAAGCCAACAATGCCAGGGCCATTTTTTTGTCCCAGTCCAGACCTGGTAGAGGGTACGTAGGTGCAGTGGAAGAGTACCTAGTTGAAACACTGATTGGCATGAGGAGTGGTATGTGGGTACAGTGCCCCGTGGTAGCAGTGACTGGCATGAGCACTGGGCACATGGGTATAGCACCTGGTGGTCAGACTGGGATGAGCATAGGGTACATGGGTAGATGGATTGCAGGGACTGGCATGAGCAGCGTGCACATTTGTATTGTGGTAGCAGAAATTGGCATGAGCAGTACCTGGTGGTAGCAGTTCCCGGCACAGATCGTGGTGATCACCTCCTCCGTGATGCCGCAGCTCTCCACCTCCACGCTGATGTTCACCGGGCGGCACAGGCCGCACTCTGCCCCCGCCAGGGCCATCCCCGTCGCCATGACAACCAGCGCCATCACCGTCGCCATGACAACCTGCTGCTGCTGCTGCATCCTTGACTGGGCTCAGCTCTCCACTGACGGGTCAAGAATGTCATGTTAATGTGATTTTATTTTTTACTTTTGATCCTGTTACAATGTTTTGGGTTTTTTTTCTCAAGAAAAAAATACAACAAAAATCAAAATTATAATGGAGTTGTGTTTTGTTTTAAAATTTAAAAACGGTGGTATTAGTTAGCTACACATGGAGTAATTGGTAAAACAATCCAAATCAATATGAAACGTCTATGTGCAAATAAATGCCAGCAGAAGGCACAAGGACTCTCTATACTGGTGCACTCCGACGTCACTTAACTATCATAAGGGAAAAAAAGGCTATATATTTTAATGTTGTATTATAGCTGCGTAGAGTGAAGGTAATTGGAGCTTGTGAATAAAATGACGGATGAAAATGGAGGAGGTGTGTTTTGAGAGCTGAAAGGAGAATTAACGTTTTTTACAATCTGAGCCTTATTTCGGTAATAAAACAAGTTGTTTTACTCACCCATAGCACTTTGGTGTCATATGGAGCACTTCCAGAGATGTTTTAGATTTGCGATCTCCATAATGTGAGTTCTCGGGGCACATGTTTGCGGTCTCCAAATAACACAAACTTTAGTACTTTTCAAATCATAGAAGCTTGAGGTCTTAGTCTACACTTTCGTTTGAGTCAAAAGTGGCCTGTAATCCGAGATTTATCCATAGTTTCGAGTAGATGAGGACGCCAGTGCGCATGTGCGGAGTCACAGCTTATTTCACTCTCAGATCTCGGGACCCAAACATGAAACGCAAAGCTGTAAATTATGGATAAATCTCGGATTACAGACCACTTTTGACTCAAACGAAAGTGTAGACTAAGACATTGAGCTTCTATGATTTGAAAAGTGCTAAAGTTTGTGTTATTTGGAGATATTACACTCGCATTACGGCTATCGCTAATCTAAAACATCTCCGAAAGTGCTCCATATGACACCAAAGTGCTATGGGTGAGTAAAACCACTTGTTTTATTACCAAAATAAGGCTCAAATTGTAAAAAAACGTTAATTCTCCTTGAAGAGAGAGGCAGCCTAGAAATGCAAGACGCTCGTATGATTGAAACAAAACACAAACATTATGAAACAAATATGACAACTCAAAGAAGTAGGTTTAGCTAAGAGGTGCTTTAAAGGTCGGGTTTGTAATCCACACAAAATATGTATTATAATTACTAAACTGGACCTGTATTGACGGAGCTTTATAACCTGTAGATAGAGGTCACATCCAAGTTTGTCTCATTCTCAGTTTGTGGACAGACCTCATGTTAAAGATCAGAACCTCCTGAATTCCCTCCCTGGGCTGCAGAGTCTGCACTAGCACTGAGTCAGGATTGGTGCAGGTGCTGGGGTTTAAAGGAGAATTAACGTTTTTTACAATCTGAGTCTTATTTCGGTAATAAAACAAGTTGTTTTACTCACCCATAGCACTTTGGTGATGATGATTTATCCATAATTTAGACCTTTGCGTTTCATGTTTGCGTCCCGGGAGCTGAGAGTGAAATAAACTGTGACTCCGCACATGCGCACTGGCGTCCTCATCTACTCGAAACTATGGATAAATCTCGGATTACAGGCCACTTTTGACTCAAACGAAAGTGTAGACTAAGACATTGAGCTTCTATGATTTGAAAAGTGCTAAAGTTTGTGTTATTTGGAGGCCGCTCGGGGCATATTACATGCTCGGGGAATATATTATATGCCCCGAGCTACGGCTAGAACTCGCGCTACGGCTATCGCTAATCTAAAACATCTCTGGAAGTGCTCCATATGACACCAAAGTGCAATGGGTGAGTAAAACAACTTGTTTTATTACCGAAATAAGGCTCAGATTGTAAAAAACATTAATTCTCCTTTAACGAGTGGCCATTCAGATCAGAGAGAGGCATTTTAGGTTTAAACCAACTTTCAACATCCAAACTGGCAATCCAAAAGAGAGACTCAGGTGAGGCTCATTCTGCTTTCTCATTGGATAATTATCTTAATTATCTAGAACCAAAACACTAAATTATAACATAAACACAGGGCTCTCAAGTCTCACGCATTGAGAGTGTGACCCATGCAATTTGACATGTTCACACGCTCACACGCCACACATGGCATTTCTCACGCTGATTTTTTTTTTTTTTTTTTGTGCCCAGAAAATCTGGGCTCAGTGTGGCTCAGTTTATGCAGGCACCGCGCGTTTTCAGCGAAAAAAACTCTCCCCCTCCTCCCCGCCCCGCTCCCCGGAAAAAAATCAGCCAATCAGAAAATAGATTGTTCTGTTGTTGGGCAGACTGTAGAGTGTAGTTTCAGCTGCTAAACGCACACTGCGGTGATGATAAAACAAACTGAGAACCATCAGGTAATAAGATAAGATAAGATAAGATATGCCTTTATTAGTCCCTCAGTGGGGAAATTCCAGTGTTGCAACGCACAGATCAAGAACAGCACGAAAAAGTAACGTCGGCCTCTGCGCGTCCTCCGTAGCAGCTCCTCCGCACATAGCAACGCACATAGCAACGGTGAAAAAGTTCAAATCCAGAGAAAATAGAGGTTGAAATGGAGCAGAAACATCGCGTATCTGAAGCACTTAGCCTTATACACATAATCTTCAAAGTGTGCAAACGAACAAGCAGGTAAGAGCAGAAAAAAAGTTGGAAAATAAGGGAGCGCGTTGCAACCAGCTCCGGCTCTCTGATTAGTTGCTTTGTAGTTTAAGTTTGCTCTTCAGACAAACATTTACAGCAGGGCTCTCAAGTCTCACGCATTGAGAGAGACAATTCGACGCGTTCACATGCTCACACGGCATTTGTCACGCAATTCAAGCCCCCCCCCCCCTCCTCGGGAAAAATTGTTCACTGCGCAGTCTTACGCACGACCCCGCTCAAAACTTGAGAGCCCTGATAACATAAACAATTTGGTCACCATGTCCAATGTTTTTGAAATTCAAAATCAAAAATCTCCATATGCTACCAGGTACCTGATAAACAGCAGAGTTTTGACAGCTATGATGTTCCATGTAGACTTGCCTGTTATATTAGTGTGCTTGCTCCTTTCTCCAGGCTTCTCTGCACATGTACGAGTGAGGTCCACGCCTGCTCTGGTCTTTTATAATGCTCAGAGGTCACTCCTAAAATCCCATAATCCACCAGGCCATTAGCAGTAGATCATTTTTCTGGTGTTTAGACTTGAGAAAAGTAAACCTCCTCCTACACACGACTGTCATCCAGAGGGTTCCATCAACATACATTTCAGGTTGGAAACTGGGTGTCATTGTGTAGCTTTCCTGGTTGGAGGCCCGCCAGTTGCTTGTCTCCAAGGAGATGTTATTGCTTTACTTCCAATATTCCAATATTATTTTTGATAAAAAAAAAACAGTATAAATAAAAATACCCATAATGCATCTTACAGGGCTCTCAAGTTTTGAGCGGGGTCGTGCGTGAGACTGTAATTTTCGAGGGGGGGGGCGCTTGAATTTGCGATCACGTCGAATTGCGTGTTGGGAGCCCTGTTTGTCTAAAGAGCAAACTTAAACTACAAAGCAACTAATGAGAGTTATATAAATGAAGTTATTACCTGATGGTTCTCAGTTTGTTTTATCATCACCGCACTTTGTCAGTGCGCGCTGAGAGGGGCGGGGAGGAGGGACCGGGGCGGGGGGGTCCCTTTTTTAACGGATTCATGTAAGAGTCTGGTTAATGCACCGGGCCCGCGTCTCACCGCGTCTCACCATGGGTAGTTCGGCTCTGGGCCGCGCGTATTCCGCGCGTAAGCCGTCGGGGGGGACACGTTACGCACAGACGGAGACACCGGGACCGGAGTCGGTGCGTCTCAGAGGAGACGTGGCACCGGGACTGAGGCTCAGGACGTGCCCGGGGGACAGCGCGTCTGCTCCGGCCTCGCTCGGACCGTGCGTCCGGAGCAGGGGGAGTTTTTTTTCGCTGAAAACGCGCGGAGCCTGCATAAACTAAGCCACACAGACCGATTTTCTGGGCACAAAAAAAAATAAAAAATAAATCAGCGTGAGAAATGCCATGTGTGGCGTGTGAGCGTGTGAACACATCGAATTGCGTGTGTCACACTCTCAATGCGTGAGACTTGAGAGTCCTGCATCTTATATAAGCTTAAAGGAAAATTAAAGTTTTTTACAATCTGAGCCTTATTTCGATAATTAAACAAGTTGGTTTACTCACCCATAGCACTTTGGTGTCATTTGGAGCAGTTTCGTAGATGTTGTGGTGTAGCGGTATCCGTGAACGTGAGTGGTCGTGGCAAGTGTTTGCGCAAACTTTAGCACTTTTCAAATCACAGAAGATCGCTGTGTCAGCGTAGACTTTAATTGGACTCAAAAGCGGCCTGAAACCCGATATCCCACTCGAGACAGCAAAGGCATTCTTCCTCTGTGGCCATCGACATACACAAAAATATAAACGCAACACTTTTGTTTTTGCTCCCATTTTTCATGAGATGGACTTAAAGATCTAAAATCCATTCCAGATACACAATATTACCATTTCTCTCAAACATTGTTCACAAATCTGTCTAAATGTGTGATAGTGAGCACTTCTGCTTTGCTGAGATAATCCATCCCACCTCACAGGTGCGCCACATCAAGATGCTGATCTGACATCATGATTAGTGCACAGGTGTGCCTTATACTGCCCACAAACATCTGAAAGGAGCCAAGCAGATTCAAACCTTCCAACAGTGAAGTTGCATGATGGACCTTTAACAGACCGAGTAAGACTACTGCACCAGTGTCCTGCTTTCTGAAGAGATATATCATAATAAAACCGCACTTGTCATTTCTTGTCAGAGCGTAAACTGTAGAGATGTGCCTTTTTGGAACAACCTGTCTCCTGCACAGACGGAGCAGTAAAACCCATAGGCCCGCTGTGAGACGGCGCTACACAGTCCACAGGGAATCCATTTGGACATGATGGATGAGCACCCTCCAGTGGCCCGCTCGCCTTCTGCACCAGAGCTCCTGCGGTGACCTGGTGATAAAGCAGCACCCGCTCTGGCCCTGGAACTTTTTGTTTCCATTTTTAATTGGTGGTTTGAGCTTCTATAATGTGATGAGAAAGACTTTTTCTATTGATTACATTGCACTTTGCTACAGAAAATCCAAAAGGTAAGCTCACGAATGTTGAATCTGATCATTTCTGCTACTAACTAGACCAGGCATGGGCAAACTACGGCCCGGGGGCCATATGCAGCCCGTTAAGCTTCTTAATCCGGCCCGCTGAACTTGAAGAAATTATATTAATAAACCTTGTTAATGTTTTAATGTTTTAATTTCCCTGCAATTCTGGTGTTTTCCAACAGCTGACGGCAGGGCTGGACTGGGACACAAAAATGGCCCTGGAATTTTTTGCTTAGACCGGCCCCTCCGGTCCTGGTTTAGTCCTGGTTTAGACCTGATTAGTCCTGGTTTAGTCCTGGTTCAAACCTGATTTAGTCCTGGTTTAGACCTGATTAGTCCTGGTTTAGTCCTGGTTCAAATCCTGATTTAGTCCTGGTTTAGACCTGATTAGTCCTAGTTTAGTCCTGGTTCAAATCCTGATTTAGTCCTGGTTCAAATCCTGATTTAGTCCTGGTTTAGACCTGATTAGTCCTAGTTTAGTCCTAGTTCAAATCCTGATTTAGTCCTGGTTCAACCCTGATTTAGTCCTGGTTTAGACCTGATTAGTCCTAGTTTAGTCCTGGTTCAAATCCTGATTTAGTCCTGGTTTAGTCCTGGTTCAAATCCTGATTTAGTCCTGGTTCAAATCCTGATTTAGTCCTGGTTTAGTCCTGGTTCAAATCCTGATTTAGTCCTGGTTCAAATCCTGATTTAGTCCTGGTTTAGTCCTGGTTCAATCCTGATTTAGTCCTGGTTTAGTCCTGGTTCAAATCCTGATTTAGTCCTGGTTCAATCCTGATTTAGTCCTGGTTTAGTCCTGATTAGTCCTGGTTTAGACCTGATTAGTCTTGGTTTAGTCCTGGTTTAGACCTGATTAGTCTTGGTTTAGTCCTGGTTTAGACCTGATTAGTCCTGGTTTAGTCCTGGTTCAAATCCTGATTTAGTCCTGGTTCAATCCTGGTTTAGTCCTGGTTTAGTCCTGGTTTAGTCCTGGTTCAGTTCTAAATTGTGGGCCTGTCTCTAAGAAAAAAAAAAAAAAAGAAGAACGGCATCAACCCCTAGGACTGTCGGCCCACCGGGAAAATGCCCGATTACCAGTCCAGGCCTGACTGACGGACTACATACATGGGCCTTTGTTGAGGTGCGGCGTTTTGCTCCACGTTTACTCAGAACTTTCAGTACTTTAAAATTATTAGTAATTTAAAAAAAGCTGTATTTTATTAATAAAAGTTTCTGTGTTTTAAGAGTCATTTCAATAAAAAGCTAAATACTGTGGAACTTAAAAGATGGACATTTTGTTGTAATGTTTTTGTTCATTTTAATTGAAATAAAGCACATGTTTTCTACATATCCCATGTTATTTATAGTTTTTTAAAAACTTTTTATTTATGCTTTTTCAAAAACAGAGGTATAGAACAGCAAAATCTGTGGGGTTCTACAGAAAAAACAAACAAGCAAACAAAAAGGAAAAAAACTATACATTTCTCTTGTTCTTATCATTTAGACCAACTTTTCTCAAATTTGCCGCCTTCAACCTTAGATAATGAGTCATTCTTTCCATCAAATACATTTCCTCAATTATTTCAATCCACTGTTTCTGTTCCAATGAGTCACTTTTTGCCAGTTCCTAGTTACAACTTTCTGACTGGCCATCAGCGTGATTTTAAACAAATAAAGGTCTTTGTATTTTTAGTGTTTTTACCAAAACACTAAATCCAGCTGCTCCTGGTCCGGCCCTTCTGTCAAATTTTAGAACCTTTTGTGGCCCACGAGTCAAAAACTTTGCCCACCCCTGTTCTAGACCCTAGAACTTATTTTATTGCAGGGGTGTGATGCTAACTGGGGGCATTGCTTTGTCTGAAGCTCTGTTTATTAAGCTCCTTTATTATGCTAAATGGGCTCTTGTGAGCTTTAATCCATTTTAGAATGTTGTTATCTCATTAAAAACTTACCTTGAGTTGGATTTGTTTCATTCACACATGTTTGAGTAACCCTTTGTTGAGTCTGTCTACACCTCCAAAGCACAAAATGCTCTGTTGCACCTTGTGATGTCATAAAGTTGTAGCTTTCAAGCGCTTTTTACCTGTAGTTCGGTAGAGATGGGCAATTCCAGGTTTGAAATGATCCAAATGATTCTAGTGAAGAGTTTAACAGCACCGTAACACACTTCCTATTACGAAATGACTTCACAAGGTGGAACAGAGTGTTTTCTGTTTGAGGGAAAAATTCAGCCTAAATATACAGGGTTTGAGTGTTACAGAATGGTTTGTATTGTGATTTTAATGACTTCTGTATTCTGTAAAGCACTTTGAATACAGTGAACCCTCGTTTATCGCGGGGGTTAGGTTCCAGAAATAGCCCGCAATAAGTGAAATCCGCGAAGTAGGACAATTTTATATTTTACAATTATTCTACATGTTTTAAGGCTGAAAACGCTTCACCAGACACATTATACACCTTTCTGAGACTGGTATTAACATTTTTCTCTTGTTTAAACACTCAAACTTTTGTAGATTTTCATTAAAATATATTAATAGTGGGGGGGGGGGGGCACGTGACACGCGGACACGTGCGCGCGGACACGTGTGCACGTGTGTTTGTTTTGGTACCACATATCCATGCCATGTGCGAAAGTCGAGTGGAAAGCGACCTGGATATCATTTTGGGCAAGACTCAAGCCAATGCTAACAGTGCCAAACCGCTAACAGACGCCTCTGAGCACCAGTCCTCACCACAAGACCAGGTAAGACCAACCTGCGCTCACAAGAGTTGGTTGCATTTCACCCCGGCTCCAAAATCAGACCGCTATCAATGCGTCGCCAATACTCCACTCCACAGCTCTCTAGGACGGGGTCGGGTTCGTCCTCTCATCCTCTCACGGGGAAGAGCCACTGTCTCCTCTGTGCGCGCGAGTGTCCTCTCCCCGCTGCGGCTCCCCCGGAGGCCGCGCGGCCAGGCGCCAGGCCCGTCCATGTTGATTCTTGGCTCTTCCATTTGTCCGGCTCGCACTCAGTCTCTTCCATGGTCCGGCTCGCACTCAGTCTCTTCCATGGTCCGGCTCGCACTCAGTCTCTTCCATGGCTCGTGCAAGTAAACAAAGGCCACACCTCCTGTCACCCAGGCGCTCTCGTGAAGGACATCTGAGACTCTGTCCCTACCATCCCTGGTCTAGACCTGGTTTAGTCCTGGTTTAGACCTGGTTTAGTCCTGGTTTAGACCTGCTTTAGACCTGGTTTAGTCCTGGTCTAGTCTCTTAGCTAATCAGGGCGCAGGACAGAATGTTACACTGTAAAAAAAAGTTACACTATAAAAAAAAAAAAAAAATCCGCCGCGAAGAGTGAACCGCGATACAGCGAGGGTTCACTGTACACACTGCGCCTGATTTAACCCAGTGGGACTGAAGGATGGGTCAAATGCAGAGGACAGATTACCTATAATTTCCCAATAAAGTCTTAGAAAAAAAACTACAGTGGTACCTCACCCTACGAAAGAACCTACATACGAAAAATCCAAGTTACGAAACGCCCTCATGTTAAATTTTGGTCTCTAGATACGAAAGAAAATTCAAGTTACGAAATGCGAAATCTCAAAAATTCAATTAATGCGCGCTCAGATGCACACCCCGAAATGTAAATACACTTTATCTACACACACGGGGTTAGGTTCCAGAGGTGGCCCGCGGTGGGAGAGGTCCACGAGGTAGGACAACTTTGTATTTTGCAATTGTTCTACATGTTTTAGGGCTGTAAATGCCTCACCACACACATTCTACGCTTTTCTCAGACTGGAGTTGGGCTTTTCTTGCATTTCTCTCTCGTTTGAGCACTCGAACTTTCATAGATTTTCAACGGAATGTGTTGATAGTGAAGCGTGGGGGTAGACACGGCTCAATATAGCGCCGAACGTGCGAGGGGAGCGGAGACACAACAACACGTCATCAGCAGGGTAAAACTCACCTGTCTCACGACGGTCTAAACCCAGCTCACGTTCCCTATTAGTGAGTGAACAATCCAACGCTTGGTGAATTCTGCTTCACAATGATAGGAAGAGCCGACATCGAAGGATCAAAAAGCGATGTCGACACGGCGCGGGATGGAGCCGCGGCACCCGGGCCGTGCCTCCCCCTCGGGGCCGCGGGCCGAGCACGGGGTGATTTAATCCTGGTCTGGTCCCGGTTTGGTCCGGGTCTGGACCTGATCCGGTCCTGGTTTAGACCTGGTCTAGACCTGGTTTAGTTCTGGTCTAGACCTGGAAGTCACATAGAACCAGAGCTCGCCCCG